>OX465095.1:72560489-72762989 GCA_949987625.1 Chalcis sispes | reverse complement strand
ATAATGGCTTATTTATCGATATTTTATGATTAAATATTATCAATAATCTTTTGTAGAAAAAGTGTTATCGCATTATAAACATCCGAAAATTTTGAATTTTAATAATCATATGAATTATAAAATTAAATAATGTGCGTTGAAATTGCGCGCTTTTCAATAAATTTCGTATACAAATGATTATTATTACGCGTGTAAATTTAATAATTTAGGTATAAAATAAAATCATCACAGAGAGGCGTTTGTATTACATAAGCGGACAAGGCTAAAAAATTCCGCGCCATAAAATAAGAGAGCCTCCTTACAATTCCAATATCTAGCGCAAAACTAATTGAATTAAAGCTGCTGCTCGATGGGACCATTGTCATTCAAGAAAAAAAAAGTAGAAAACAAGAGAGAGAGAAAGAGAGAGAAAGAGAGAGAGAGAGAGAGCGAAAACAAAATGGAAAAGAGGAAAAAGACAAGAAATCGACGGCATTGTAATACAAACAATCTCCCTTTTCGCTCCCTCGGATTCCATTAATTCCGTCGCGCACACGGCCAAAGGAACAAGGCGAGTAGAAAAATCGAATTTCATCGGTAAATTACAACTCTTTGTACTTGTGTGAGCGAAAGCCGTAGCGCGCACCTTTTGTCCCAGTGGATGAACGAACGAGCTTCCATAGTGCTCTATGCCGTCTCCCGATCTCCAAAGAGAGACAGAGAGAGAGAGAGAAAGAGAAGGAGTTGCTTATCCAAAGCTGCTCATGCCCCCGTGACGTAGATACTCCTCTCTTCCTCTTACTATGAAAAAATTGTCTCCCGCATACCCTTCCCCCTCACTCTCCCTTTTCTTTTCCGCATAGACAAAGGCAATCGAAGCATTCGTTCTCTCTCTCTCTCTGCACCATTATTTTTTTCCTCTCTCTTCCTTCTTTGCCTCCATCGAGAGGAAATCACGAGGTAGCCATCGCAGCGTAAAGAAAGCTCGATAAAAGGAAGAAAAGAAAAAACGATAGAGCGAAAGAGAGAAGAAAAATACGTCAACGCGCCATTCTCCGGATTTCCTCGGTTATATAGCTCCTCTCTCGTTCTCCGCCAACTTCCGTCCCTTTACAAAAAGATCCTCTTGTTTCTTCAACTGTCCTCCGTGGTGTCGCATGCTCTCCTTCGGCTATCTGTCAAATAGACGGTACGTATGTATATGCGCAAGCGCGCGCACACACGAACACAAACACACGTGAGCCTCTTGATCGGCACGAGAAGCCCGGAAGATCGCGAGACTCTTCAGTTGTTTACGCAGTTGGAGCCCGAGTAAGAGATAGAAAGAGAGAGAGAGAGAGAGAGAGAGAGAGAAAGAAGAAGAGGGAGAGGGATACGAAGGGAAAAAAACGAGAGCGCGTAGTCCGGTGTATACCGACGCGACGACGAGACATTACAACGTGCGTCGAGTCGACGACGACGACGACGACGACGACGACGGGAGACGCGATGACAACTACGACGCGTCCGTCCGCGTGTCACATAGAGAGTGAGAAATCCGGTATAAGAGGCTTCTCGTTGCGTAAGGGGAAGACGTTGAGTGCTTGTCTTTTTCTTTTTCACTCGTTCTCTCGCTTTTAGTGTTATTGTTTTTTTTCTTTTTTTTTTTTTTAAATTTTTGTTATCTTAATTAAATATCGAGTTCTATTGGTTAATGGACGTTTTTATAACTGTAAAAATATGAGCAGCGATTCGATAAAATATGAATAAATTAATGAGATAATGAAAATGGTTTAAAATTTATAGTTTCTTTTGCTGTCTAAAAATTTATTATATTTTTAATAGAAAAACATGTATTAAAGTCTTTCACACAAAAATGTGACAATTAATTGTTACACAGTTTTGCATAAAGTTTTATAAATATAGAGTATTTATGTAGTTTTTAAAGTTGATCATTTATGAAATATATGTTGACGATCAACATTAGATAAAAATAAAAGATTTTAACAATTAACTATTTTAACGAGAATCGCTATTTTGTTCTTAACTTGTAAACCATGATATTTTATCCCCATTATAAATTTACATAAAGAGCTATCAATACCCACTTGGAGTATTAATAAAGCACATAATATTTGACATGTATTCAAATATTTTCTATGATATAGTTTTCCTACCCAGCTAAATAACCCAGTAACCTAACGTTCGGTAAATATTTCAGAAATAATAAATGGATATCAAACATAACGTCGCGACAAAGCCGTTATTTATTCAGTATAAGTTTATTGGCCCGATAAATATCAGTAGCTCGAGAAAATTACAACGATGCCATTAATTATTACCTATACGAAATAAAATGTTCCCAGGGTTAATTTTTCTTTCCACATGTAAATGCGCGCACATCTATACCGAATGAGGGAAGTAGTAGTCGACGTAATCTTGAGGTGGCGATCTCATCTTTCTTTTACTTTTTGTCTATTTCTCCCTCTCTCTCTCTCTCTCTCTCTCTCCCTCTCTCTTTCTCTTTTATTTTCAACCGTAAATAAACGTTTGTCGTCGACGCGCACAATGAATATTTTTAACTCTCGACCTGTCGCTCTACTTTATACAATACCGATATATATATATATACACAGTACGTACCAACTTTGAAAGTTTTTTTGCAAAATTTTTTAAAAATTTAAATAAATAATATATATATAAATTTTGAAAACCCAAACAAAACTATATTTTTCGCTTATTCTTGCGTTGGCAAGGTTATATCAAAATATATACATATGCTTTTGTAGATGATAATTGATGACAATTTGATGAAAAATAACTTTTTATTTACTTTTAATTTTTAAATAATTTCATCGTTAGTTTAAAATTTTAAAAACCTTGTCTTATTATTTATTACTCGAAAATTACGTCACTAATACCTCGGAGAAACATATTTATCTTAAAGAGAACTTGAAAAATGAAAGAAAAAAAAAATAAATAAATAAACCCATTACCATTAAAAACTCTTGTGAAATTCAATGCGCCATTAATATTTACAAACTCGTCCAAAAACTTCGTGCATTAAACTACTTTTCTAAACAATATCATCGCAAAACTTAGCACACGATATAAGCTCGAAGCGCAGATGTGTGTGCACTTAGCGTCTATAGGTATTTTGCATCTAAAGAGAAGAAGAGAGAAAGAAAAAGAGTGTAAAAATAAAAAAGAAAGTGAATACGCGGCACTTTTATGCGTATATAAGAGTATGTAATTGTGTGCATTGTATACGTGTATATGTATATATATAACGCTGGTGAAACGGGCAAAAACTTATGGAAGGAGCGACAGCAGATATATGATAATACTTCATAATCGTGACTGCGTGGCGTCGCTCGCTCGTGCTCCGGAACTCTATGCGTTTGTGTGCGAGTGTATGTGTACATTTTGTATATGGCTCCCGCTCGGCCCCGTTATTTATTTCGCTGCTTTGTGTCGTGACAAAGTGGAAAACGGGCTCTCTCTCTCTCTCTCTCTTATTCTCTCTCATTCTCACTCTTGCTTTATGTAATATCAGAAACGCGTGCAGAGATGTATAGTGAATGAGGTGACGAGTGGTAACACCCCCGTTTGAATTGTTTGGATATATATATATATATAATGTTTATACTCACACAATTTAGTATTCGTGTTAAAATTGACATTGTCGTCGTTTTATCGCTCGAATCATTGTTTTTTTACGTATATTTTATTTTATAAAAATTATAACGGAAAGAGGAATTAACTTTTTGGCGAAAAATATGATATATTCAAAACTAATTTTGGGTTATTGCTTTTAACTTTGATCTAATATTTTATTCGATTTATTGAAATTGCTTCGTTCGAAATTCGTTTACGAATTAATATAAGAAATAAAAAAAAAAAACTTGATAAAAAATTCTTTAACAATCCATGCGAAACAAACAAAGCGAAACAACAAATCCACAATTCAAAGCAACGTCAACGTTAATAACGATCCGGTTTTATTTACAAAAAAAAAGAAAAACGACAAATTTCGAACAAAAGGTCTCAATGTAACGGACAAAGGAAACGAATTCTTGTCCATCTCAAGGACGGCTCATGTGTATACTCAAACCACGTACACACATTTGTATATATATATATGCATGCCTATACCACTTCGCCGACGGCATCTCTCCCTCACTCTCAGACGTTCCTGACCGTGAGCCTTTTAAGAGATATCACGCCTGCGCAATATGTCGCGTGTAAATACGGCCACGCGTCCTCCGCGTATATTTACACTCACGCACGTTATACACAAGCGTATATAGAAGGGAGAAAGAGAAAATAGCGGAGGTGGAGGAGGTCGTTGCTTTCGTTATTTCCGTCGGAGTCTTTGTGCGGGCGCGAGAAACGCGCGTGGAAAAAACGAGTGCGCCGCTCTTTTCTTATTCTTCTTTATTGTTGTTGTTTTTTTTTTTTTTTTTTTTAATGCCTTTTCTCGCGCACAACAAACGCGAGAGAACGCAGTCGCGCTTCTTTTCAGACGTCGTGAACGACGATATGCGGGCGCACTGCTTCTTCGTCTTTTCTTTCTCTCTCTCTCTCTCTCTCTTTTGCCATGTAAATTGTGTAATTTACATCATCCTTGAAAAAGAGCGAGAAAAGTAATACCGAGCGAGTGCGACGGTCGTCGTTTTATACTCGACAAGTGATATTCAAAACGGAGTTATATACATTCTTACACACGCGCGAGCAAACACACCGCATATATGAGCGTTTTCTTCGAGGCGGTAACGCGGTGTCTCTTATCTTTTTTATCCTCCCTTACACGCTTTCTTCTTATTCTACGCTGCCTCGGCATTTCTTTGCCCATTGAGCGAGGAGCATTTTTTTCCTTTCCGAATGAAAAATTTTGACCAAATCCATCGTTTAGCCGTTGTCTTATTTACAAAGACAACTGAGAAAAGTCACGCGTGCCGACGCGAGAGATCCTCTGCATATATATGTGTGTGTGTGTGTGCAAGTGATGCGTGTCGTCACGCTGTCATTAAATGCATTCACAAATTGTTGAAGACAAATCGACGCGACGACTCTCGAGGGCGCATTAATCAATCCGTCTTAGAGAAAGAAAAGAGCGCAGCGCGTGGAAAAGTGAAGAGAAAAGACTATGAGACAAAAGCAAAAGTCTAAGTTCAGTTTAAAAGACAATAATACGCTTTTCTCACATTTTTTTTCTGCGCCTTCTTTTTGTTACACATATTGACGATATAAGATGCACAGACATTAGTGGACATTGTATAATCTTTTTAAAATAAATTTGATTTTAAAAATACGAAAAACTGTCCGATTCACGTAAAACCACTTTTAAACTCGATGCTCGTGTCAAATTCATCGTCAAAGATTAATTTTGTTGAACGTGAAAATTTCTTGCTTTGTTACACTGTTACGTGTCGTACATTTATAAATTGTTCAACTTCAGTTCGCTAATGTGTTTTTGACTTGAAATAAAATACATTATTATTAATATTATAAAACAATTTTCAAACTAAAAGAAGAAAAAAAAAAAAAAAAATTGTCGATAAAAGTGTCTCTAACTAAATAAGCGACGGATGTTTCCGAAATATTTTAAATTACTCGTGGTTTCAAACTTCCTTCAGACAATTTTGCTGTCAAATTAATTCCTTTTAATAACAAGAAATAAACGTCCACGTGAAATTTTATGCGTCTTTCCACCAAAGCTTTCATTAAACACTCGAAATAAAAATTCCGTTAGATCGCGACTCCGTGTCGCATCGAGCCTCTCGTCTCTTCTAATATGAAAGTCAAAACTATGAGGAAGTCACGAATAAAGTTTCTCTCTCTCTCTTTCTCTCTCTCTCTCTCTTTTACCGTGATTTTCTTCGACACGACTTGGGCGAGATTAAAATGAAGCAGGACGATTCGCGTAACGATTTCTCACTTCTTTGCTTTCTTACGGTGGCAAACCTCGCGCACGATTCATAATTGTAAGAGCAAAAGAGAGAGAGAGAGAGAGAGAGGAAGCAATCTTCGTGGCATGAATAAAAGCTCGAAGCTATCGCTCGCGCAGCTGTTACGCGCGCGTCTGTTTACTGTTTTTCTTATTTTCTTACGCGTTAAGAATACAGTTTTAAGACTCTCGACACTCGACTCGAATTTCTTCCAAAGCTACTCTCTGCTCGAGAGCAGACGAGGCTATCTTCTCTGTAATGTATGTGTAGTCGAGTGGTCCGAGTTATTAAGAAAAAATATGGTGCCGCGATTGCTTGCGTGAAAACTTGTCGAGTGATGTATGAAAAGTGTAGTATGCTTTTCTTCCGTTTTTTTTTTTTTTTTTTTTTTTTTTTTTTCTTTAATGTAAGCGACTGGATTTGACGAGACGTTAGTTTATCTAGAGAAAGTTGTTTGTACAGACGAATGCCCGTCGTCAAATTTTAAATGATTATAATGTTACGTTATTAAAAGATGACTGTAGAGATTTTTTTTCTTCGCGATTATTTAAATTTAATGTATCGTTGAAGATTTATCCATCCGTTTCACGTAATTGGCGTAATTTTAATTAAAATTAGTCAAATTTATTGTTGATTATTAACTATTTTAAAAAAAATTGATAAAATAATTTTTACAAACGTTGACAAATCGTTGGGAAAAATTTTATTTCTCATTTTATTTGCGTGAAATAAGATATGTTTTCATGAAGCTGAGCGACAACTTTCGCGATGAAAACGAAAGAGCAAAATATTTGTTTGCTTCGTTGCATTACACATTCGCTATAATGCTGCATACTTTATAAAAATATAACGAAAATACTTAATTAAAGGACAGCGAGAAACAAGCAAAACACCGTAAGCACGTATCTCTCGAAATATTTTTGAGCTTTTAAAAACACCGAAATAAGTAAAGAAAGTAAGCTCGTTAACTATAAAATAACAAGATGTTTCTTCGCTATTTCAATATCCAAACGAAAGCTCCAACAAAACTGCCCTATTCACTTTAACGTGTAAAAACAACGCTTTCAATATACGGTAAACACCGTACATACAAAATTCACGCTTATACATATACGACGCGGCTGAGTTTTTAGAAGAAGGGCTGCGAAATTTATAAGCCAACTCGCAGCCGTAAAGTCTAAAAATATAATCTTTTAAAACTCAGCGCTAGGAAAGAGACGAGAAGGAAATTGAAGATGAAGATGAAGAAGAAGCAGAAAAAGAAGAAAAAGTCTCGGCCTGCCTTCTCTGATCTTTCGAGTGCTCGAGCGCGAGTCACTTCCGCCTTTGACGCTCGGATGTTGAGCAGCTGATCCTTTACGCTGATATTTACGAATGGCGCAAAGTGTGGCGGCTCTTTTCTCGGTTGCGATCGCGAATTGACTTTGTTTGCGCTCAAACGCGATCGCGGCTACTTTGCCGGATGAGAGGAGTTTTTCTCGGAAAGGCTTCATGTTTTTTAAAAGCGTAATTTCTTGCTGCACATGCATTTTTTTTCTTTTTTTTTTTATACTCGTAACATATTTATGTGTATAATTTAACAGGATGCCAGAGATTAATGCTCCAAATATGATTTTTTAATTTTTCGTTTCGTCGAACGTAAAGCATATAAATTATGAACTTTTTATAATACGCGTATATTGAACAGTAATATTTTCTCTGATTTCCAAAAAGATTCTATTTTATAAAAAAAAAAAAAAAAAAAAAAAAAAAAAAAAAGTCATAACGTTATTCAAGTATTATTCGCTCCAACATTAAATAGTGATGGGTCAAAAGTGCGCTCTATATCTTTAAATTAGTCGTCGTGTATCTCGTCGACTAATAATTAACGAGATTCTAATTGCACCGGTAGCTCTAAATTAATAATAATTTTTATTATAACTCCCCGGGGCAATTAATTAAAACGAATCCAAAATTAACGCGTACATATATAACTGAAAGCTCGCGCGAATCTAATTTTATCGCGCGCGATTCATCATATACGCCGTCCCGCGTCCATTCTTTTTAACGGCGGCGTTCTTTTCAACTTCAACGAATTATACATATATATATATATATATTTATATATATATACACGCGTTTAAAAAAGGGAAGAAAAAAAGTTTGAAAGCGGCTCGACTTTATCCTAACAAGCTCACTCGCGTGCGCGAATTATTTTTCGCGGTTTATACACTCACGCGCACACACAGATACACACACACACACACACACACACACACACACATATACATGCAAATATACGCACAAACGTGTGCGCGAATGAAAGTCAAGCCGCTCAAATATAGATTTTCAAGAAAGTCCTTTTTAATTAACTGCTCGCTCTCACGCAATCATCGTTACCTTGACTACACATACATTTATATACGTATATATGTATTCGCGTTAAAAGTTCCGGGGACGCAAATACGCAAACCAACTCGCGCGCGACGTTAGCCTAAGACGTTCGTTGCCGAAGGCGTCAAGAACGAAGAGAAAACAGAGCTCTGCGAGCGAACGCGAACAGTGAGAAACTGCGGTCGCTTGGTGAAGAATGCATTTACTTTATCAAAAAGTTATGCGTCCTATTGTTTTTTCTTTTTTCCCCTTAATATATAGTCTAAATGTAAATTTTAATTAATAGCTGTTACTCTCGTTACTTTCTTTATTTCTTCCCCATTTTAGGACAAATATAATATTTAATAGAATTGATTCGGTGTATGCTTGAGTAATCGTTAATGGATGATGTTGATAAATTATTGAACCCATTAATCATCCATTATATTAACGTATAATTATGGTATCAGAAGTTATATTAATGTAACAATAAACGAGTTAAATATGGAAATGGCATTATACGAATATTTTATTCCCATTTGTATGCATCCATCAATTCCATCGTTTGATTAATAAATCTACAAGTACGATATTGCAATTGAATAATTATCAGTAATATAATCAGTATTAATGATTTATATAAAAAATGTTGCGTCTACAATAAGTCATTCTTAAAAACGATACGCGTGATTCATAATTTTGACGTTAAACATTTATACCAGGAACTTATTAAAAGATTGACGAAAAACAAGAGAAGGCAAAATTATGTAACGTCCTTCCTGTCTTATAGTAGTCGGATAAATAAACCATACGAACCTATAATTGAGCATATTTTAAAAGCGACTCTCGACGACTCACCGCTCAACCATTCGGAATAAAAAGAGAGCGACCGAAAATCCATCTCACGCGTTCCTCCGAAAAAAAAGTCAATTCCCTACGCGCCAAAAATCTCCGTCCTTACACGGTCCCCTTCACTGTGCGAGGTCCAACGATATTCTCTCCTTCCACTTTTATATCTATAATGTATCCGTCATCTCTAAAGCAGCGCAGCCGGTGCGATAACCCATTCTCTTTCGAAAGAGCAATTATAAACGTTTAAAAGAAAAGGGGAAATTGTCCCTATTGCTGTTTAAATAAAAAATAACTTTCAATTCTTTCTCTTGTTCTTTCTCTCTCTCTGACTTTTGTTTGTTCGTGCGCAAGTTTGACAGGTCGTAGGGTGAACCGAGGACGTTATCTTATCGGCGTCGAATCGATGCGCGAGCTACCGGCGTTGTTTCACGATCGCAATTCCCGACGTAAACGTTGCGCGCGTTTCGAGCTGCGATATCGAATGGAGAGAGGGAAAGAAAAACAAAAAACAAAAAAAAAAAAAAAACAATATATATATATATATAAAAATGAAAAAAAAAAAATGGTAGTAACGAAAGAGGAGAATCGCGTAGTCCGGTAAGCGATACTTTACACTTATCGTGAATTCCACATCGCAGCGGGCCGAGCTCTCTGCGCTCTATACGTGTATCTCTCAGTGTATGGGTATATTCTATTCTTTCTTTATCCCCTTCTTCTCTTATTCCTCCTCCCACTCTTTTGTACTCCTCTCCCGCCCTCTTTTCCATCGAAGGATGGGGTTGACTCGAGTGCGCGTGAAATTGATACGTGGATTGGAAATAATTGTGTGTTTTTCTTTGTTTGCGGGATCGTTTGTTTTTCATTTCTTCTTCTTCTCTCTCTCTCTCTCTCTCTCCCTTTTTTTTTCTTTTTTTTTTCATACCGACCTTTGTCGTCGTTTTTATTTTTAACGTTCCGCTCGACAAAATTAATAAAAAGCACACGAAGACCGTGAGGATATATAGAGAAGAGAAATACGGAGCAGCTAGTATTGTGGAAAGTTGATTTTAATCGGGTTCGAGGGTGGCTTTTTCTTTTTTAATTGAATATTATATTAAAAGTGTTATTGTTTTCCTTTTTTTCGCTTGAAATAGCTATACTACTTTATATTAATTATTAAGAAAAAATTTAATTATAAAATATACCATTTCACTAAAAATCATTTTATTAATCTGAACATTTAAATTTTAATATTATTTATATTTTTTAATTATTTATAAAGAAATGGAATGAAAAAAATTTTAAACAAATTATTATTAATAATAATAAATACACGTAATAAATTTAAATACAAATTTATTCTTATTTATGCTCAGTTTAAATTTATATATTTTTTGCAACATTTAAAAATTTATAATAATAATGAATTCACCCTAAAAAACACTAAAGTCAACGGAAGCAATTGAATCTTCTCGACAAAACCGTTTACACACACGTATCATATAACCGAGCGATTCGCTCGCATCCAATAAAGAAACTTTTCCAAACACCTCAAAAGATATTCACAAAGTTTAGCCGATATTCGCCAAAAGAATAAAATTAAACATATACGAGGGTGGCACTTGATGACAGTTCGCTGGGTTATCGAGAGAAGAAGAGAAAGCAAGAGGGAGAGAGAGAGAGAGAGACGCGGTGCATGTAGCGGTACGTTATTAAACTTTTCAAGTCGGTCTCCTCGACGGCCTCGTTATTTTGAATTTCGTTACTCTGGTAGAGATCGCGTCGAACGTTTGAAAATTTTTGGCGCCGATAACAAGGCGAGTTGGCGCTCAAGCTCAAACAATAGTCACGAGCTACTGTATATACTATTGAAACCTCTCTCTTTCTCTTTTTATTCTTTTTGGCTAGAGTTGTCATGATTTTGTGAAACTGGGCTATACATATATATATATATATGTAGATATAACTATGCGGAAAGTGTGACTGGAACGATAACGGAGACAAGCGAAAATTTTAATAAGAAATGTAAATACTTTGGTATTTGAAGAAGCTTCTTGAATTTATTTTTATCTAAGAAAGATTAAATATTTTAAATTTATTATTTTTAATTGAAAGGTTACAGACTTAAAGTTTATTACAAAGATTATGAATTATTTAATCATTTTTAGGGTACTGTTATTTTTTTCAACGATGAATTACTTTATTTTTTTAAAAATTTATCAAGAAAACTGTTCATAAAATTTATAAAGTCTACAATCGAAGCATTTTTTTTTTATAAGTTTTTACGAATAGAAGTAACTGTTAATAATTTATTTATTTTAATATTTGAAAAACTATTAAGTAAAATGCAATTAAAAACTAATAAATAATTGCGCTAAGTGCCGCATAAGATAAATCTTCAAGCCAAAGCTCATCTTTTATTCTAAAAAGATACCGTATACAAAACCATCCCTTATTTATTCGTTTCACAATCTGGTGAATTACCCCAGTACCGCACCCTTCTAAAACTTTCCGAATCTCAGTTCTCTCCGAAACAGACTGAAACAGTAATTAAGCGTAAGTAACAAACATGCTGGTAATCGTCGGTTTCTTCGCTACAATTTGAAAAATTTTTATGTACATATAAGTTGAATTTATTTCCCCCCCTTTTTTTTTCTTTTTTTTTTTTAAACAAACAGTAAAGGAAAAATAAAACATTTATTGTCGATAGTAATAAAATTGAAATAAATTAATCAAATAAATTAACAGATTAATTTCTCTTTTAGATTCATTTTAAAATCATTTAAAATGCATACTGGAGAAATTCAATTGCGTTTGTTTCACGTATAACAATCATCTTGGAAACCTCACTTCATTCGTATTCATCAATCCAAACAGCTCGTTAACCTAATAAGCTCGACCGAGGCAGAATAACACGGCGTCTCTCTTCGTTCTTCTCCCAATTCCTTCTCCTTCTACAATCGAATTCCACTTGCGTCGTTCGCACCTTCTCTCCCCCCCCCCTCCCCCTTCCACCCACCCCTCACCTATAGCTATCTAATTTCCAGCTCCTTGGAAACAACCTCGGCATCTTGCGGTATCCGGCGCTTACTACACGCCAGCGTCGTTATACGCGCTGCACCTCCTCTCTTTGGCTCTTTTGTCATCCCGGCTTAACGACCCAGAGAGCGCCCTTGATCAATAGTTAAAGCACCCCGCTATTATAAACGCCTCCTTTCCGTACGCGCGAGCTCGCTCTCGCATAATCGACGCTGGCTTGTCACTGCCGCGCCGTTCGCGCGGACTTTTGACGAAGGGTGAATCGAGAAGAATAAGAAAGACAAAGACTTTACTCGTTCTCTACCGAATCAGCTTCGATCTACGTGTTCGAAGGGATATAGCGCTGGCTTGACTCTCCTTCGTATATATAACATACATCCGAGAAAGTAAAAGAGAGAGAGAGAGAGAGAGAGAGAAAAACGGAAAGAGAGAAGATAAGTCCGCGTGGAATGAGATTCCGATTTCGTCGAAATGTCGATGCCGAATTGGAGGGATAAACTCGGGATGTATAAATGGGATTCTTACTTTCGCGGAAATGCCTTATTTGTATGTTAATGGTAACCTATGCGTTTCTCTTTGTGGCTACGTTGTTTTCAACATTTTCAGAAAATTGGATAGATTTTCTACGATGGATATAGTATATTTTAAAGGAAAACGTTGAAGGCTGAATGAAATTCGCTCATGCGATGGATTAACTAAGTTTGTTGTTTTTATGAAAATATGAAATTAATTTTTTTTGGCTTAATTGAATCGTTAGTATGTGATTACTAAGATTTATCGTTATGAATAATTATAAAGATACAGCAATAACAATTTTTGTTGCCTTCATTTTAAAATAAAAAAAAATTTTAAACCGTTGCACGATTATAAATTAAATCTAATTTTTACGAAATAATTAAGCAAATATATACAGGTACAATAAATGAATATCGGAGTTTTAAAAGTAAAAGTTATCAACAAAAGGAATAAAAAGGCCCGACAACAAAAATAATTAATTTTTAATTTTAGCCTGTTTAAACAAAACGCAATTTACGCGGGGAAAAGTCTCCCGGAGTATTTGCCGTACCTTTCAAACGATATTTTCGGGACAATGAACGAATTTCCAATTCCGACGAACTGATTGCAGAACCATTCGAATAAACGTTACGAGAAAAGTTTCTTCTTGCCCTCTCCCTTCGCCTCCCTTCACTTTTATCACGAATAAGGTCTGATAATTACTTTCTTCTCGATAAAACGTACTAAGATTAATCGGCAAACATTGTCGCTGTTCTTTCTCTCACCGAGCACTTTCTCATTCTTTGCTTTATACTTTATCGTTTTCAAATCATCCTCTTCTATCTTTTTAATTTTGATCTTTGATATTCATTTATTTCGCTTGTATTTATTCCCCTTTACTTTTCAAACTTTTTTTATTCACGATCGATGAATTGTCTTCTTTCGCATTGCGGTTACTTGTGAAACAACGACCGAACTCGATTAATGTACAATATAAAATGTAAATGTATCGCGATTTTACAATGCTGTGACTCGGTGTTCCGTGAAAATTATTACTGTTTTAATTTAAAATAACGTCGTATCGATGTTTCGTTTAAAATTAATTATTATTGACTGTAAATAGATATTAATTTTCTATATACTGTTGAATAAACTCACATTATATCGATGAATAAAATTTTTTTTTAATCGTTTCTACTAAGAAATACAAAAAAAAAAAAAAAAAAAAAAATCGCTTAAACAATAATATATAATAATTTTCTTTAAAAGAGGAAAAATAGAAGAAAAGACTCATTTTTTCCTTCATATATCCGCTGATTTCACTCGTTATTTACGTTTCCTTCAAAATCTTTGGCATTTTCGTTCTCTTTCTTCTTCATCTTTCGCCCCCATCGTTCGCATATATATGGTACATGTAGCAACACAGATCGCCTCATCTTCGTTAATCTTTTCCCTGTTCGTCTCCCACCCTTTAACACTTCGAGTCACCTACTCGCAAGAACGATTTTATCGCCTTTCGCAAATCAGCGTCCGGTGGCCCTTGCACGTAAATTCTTATGTGCAACCACTCGCGTATACGTACAAACGGTGGCAAAAGCAGTGAAAAGAAAAGTTGAGAGTAGCGGCCGAGAAGCGAAAAGAGTAAGAGGTAGTTAGATATAAAAGCACACACAGCTAGGCGTGAAAGGTCACGGTGGGATAAGTATCAGAGAAAGGGATTCCGAGAGAGTGGAAAGACGACGGACAAACCGGAAACGTGCGTGGATTACCTATTACCGACATTATATGACCGTCATTTTAGCGCGAGCGCGCGCATTTTCGATTCCCTCGCGAAAGGATTATCCGCTTCTTCACCATAAGATTCGTGACGAGAAAAAGCGCTGCGAGAGTCTATTTCTCTCTGCGCTGTATATGTATATACATATATACTTCCATGTATATATGTATATATATATACCCGTAAACGTCGGCGCAAGAGAGACGCGGGGGTAGCAGGTTCTCTCACGAACTCAATAAATACCGCAGCTTTCTCTTTCTCGTTTCCCGAGTAATAGATTCGCAATTTCTTTTCATCGGCGCACCGCGGCTTCCGTCGTGAAATTATTTTTTTTTTTCCTTTTCTTTGCTTTTATTCGCTTATTCTTTTTATATTTTTTACTCTTACTTCTTATTCGCATATATATATATATATATATATAGATACACCGGCGACGCTCTTCTCTTTTTTTCTATTCCTTTTATTCGGCGATTCACGCAGCCCGTATTTTCACGCTGAAATACTAATCTGCCTGGCGCTGACAGCGATTTTTCTCTTGGCCCCTTCCCGCCGTCATTTTTTTTTTTTCTTTTCTCTTATTTTTTGTCGCATCGTCGACGAGAGAGTATGTTGTCTCTTTATGAAATCTCCAAGTCGTTATCCCTGCCGTAAGACGTGAAATTATTCTTGGGACAGTATTGAAAATTTATCTTTTACAAAAGGAAATTTAAGTCTGATGCATCACCTGCTTTTAAAGTATATTCGGTGTCACGGATATAAAAATGACGTTACCGCGTTGACGCAGGTGACGAGAAATTTCATTCTCTATTAATAAAGAAATTTCCAAATATTAAATCACACTTAACTTAAACGCACATTTATTTCTGTACGAGAACGTATTATAAATATTTAAAAAATATTTAAAAAATTTTTAATTAAAAAAATACACCAACTTGATTAACAATTTTATTCAAATATTAATTATTACTATGGTACAAATTTTAAAAAATAACGATTTATCTAAAACTATCCGATTAATTAGACGAAGGAGAAAAAAATATTCATTTGACATTAAAATTGTTACATTTACACTATTCAATTCCGCATAAATAAGACTACAACTTTACAAATCGAAGTTAGTTGATAATAAATAAACTTTTAATCTTTTCAGAAGCCACCACTGCTTTCGCACAAACTTTATAATCTCTACTTAAGTGGAGATAGTCTGTAGTTATTATTAAAAGGTTTTATGTCACTTTTATTAGTTAGTTCGTAAAAACGATATATAACCTTGGATAAAAAAAAACGAGCGTATACTTTTAAGCGAAATGTAAAAACCCAAGTGCAAGCGAATTGTTTTTTTTTTTTTTTCGAAATATTATTCAAGACTCTCAATTTAAGTACCTTACGCAGTTTTATGAAAAAAAATTAATGCAAACGTCTGAAATATTATATCGATTAAGTTTGGTATTTTAAGATTATTACACAATAACATAGAATTCTGAAACTTTTATCCATTAGCTAATAGATCAAAAGCAATGAAAGAAAAAGAGAGAGAGAGAGAGAGAGAGAGAGAGAGTTGAAAGCCGACGTCTTTTCTCATCAAGAGTAATTCAAGCTCGATTTTGGAAAGCGCGTCGAGGCACCCTGCCGCGGAATTAAAACGCTCATAAACCGAGCGATTAACATCGAGTTCTATTTCGAGGGCGCGTTCACGCTCCCCTTTCCCATACCCCGAGAAAAGTGAACGAGGAAAATTCTCGTGGCTTGAAAGTGGCTCCGTGCGCGGCTGCGAAACCGAATAAAAGTGGAGTGCCGGGGCGAGAAAAGAATTAGGAAAACGCGGCTTCTCTCCCAAGAGAGAACGAGAGAAGAGCCGGATAGTTGAGTCGGTTGGAAGAGGGAGGTACGCGAGGGCAGAGAAAAAACTTTCTCAATAAGAGATTCCTAAGGAGAAAGAGAGAGAAAGAGAGGCAACTCTCGCGCATTCCGTCGGTGCTACGGGCTCCGAGCCAGGACTATGAAACTTTAACGACGCGACTTTACCTCTCGCCTCTTACCAGAACAAGAGAAAGAGAGATGGTCATACATTCGTCGAGTATTACGCAGCAGTCCGTCTGTTCGTCCAAGGGATGCCGAGCCGGTAGTTTTCCCGTCGGGTAACAATGAAGTTCGTGCGCGCTTATACGAGTATCTACACGTTCACGCGTACCGCTTTCATTCCATCTAACGACGAATCTTATGCGCGAAGACTCGACGTACAAATGACGAGTGCTGTCTTTTTATCGCGAAGGCTTGAATTTATCAAAGCTTCATACGTGACAAAACGTTTTGGTAAAAATACGAGTAGATAATCGCTACGTAATTCGCTTTCGACTCGCAGACGGTAACGAGCGACGTCGAATTCGCATTAGAAATTTGAATGCGCGCAAATTGAATCGTCTTTTTAGTAAGTTTGAGCGAGAAAATTATGAATAATGCAGAGATAGTTTCAGTTGCCGAAAACGATTAATGAAATGTGGTTGCTTTAAGTGTTTATGTTTGATATTATAATACAAGAAAAATTCGAATGAAGGTCAAAAGTATTTGGACAAATTTAGTCAATCGATAGCAACTAAATCAAAATAATCGATTTTTTTTCTCTTAATTACGTCAAAAGTATTTTTATTGATCGAAAATTTAAATAAAAAATATGTATGTATAATATATATGTACATATATTTTAATTTCATTCTAATTTCTACCGTATTAAGATCATTAACACACTTCGTCTCATTTTCACTTTCTTAATAAATTTCAATGAAACTCTCTTTGAGTTCTCCCATAGCGCGAGTCTTTGCGCGTTAATTCCGATTGACTCCGTGGCAACGTCAAAGAATCTGCGTCAAATGTCACGAACGGGGGCGTCTTTGAACGCGCGCAACTTTATCCCTTGGATCTAATGTCTGTGTTGCACCTTTCTCTTTCTCGTACTCGGAAGTGCGCTTAGTCGGTGCTTCCGCTTAAATTATATACCCAACCCAGTTCTTCTCTCTTATTCTCTATCTCTCTAGCTCGCGTTATCTCGTTCTTTCTCTCGGTCTTAGACTCGGGGGGGTTGCACAACATTCTTAAGGGAGTAATTGACGTCGCTCGTTGACTTGGCGCCCAAACTCGATGCGTACACATATACTTCTTCTATAGGTGTATACACGCGCATACGCAGATGTCGACGAATCCCTAAAAGCATTCCTTCGCGACTGTATATACGAGTATACTACCCAAGAGTAGCATCCTTCGGAGCATCGGAGAATCGCGTATATATATTAACTACCGAGGAAGTTGCGGCATCCATTATTACCGAGCGAAGGAAGAGAAAGGGTGGAGAGTAATTTCATAACGATTGGCGGGGCCGAGTGTGGCTGCGTGTATCGAAAACTAGGCGCAACTAATTCCCAAACTTGAGTCTTACTCGTTCGCTCTCGGAACGACGACGACGACGACGACGACGACGACGACTACGACGACGACGACTACGACGGCTATGCCGACGGGGCGTCTTAAGGAAATCTTGCATTACAGAGTATACGTACACGTGTATATATATATATATATATATATATATATATATATATATATATATATATATATATATATATATATATATATATAATTATACATATACACGCTTAGCCGCTTTCACAAAGCGGCGGACGGCGAGAACGTCGTACTTTGTTAAACTAATTGTGGAGAGTGGAAACTGACGCTGATAATGCTCACGCTGTTATCCCCGTTGCCGTGCTTTCGGCCTCGACTTGAAATTGTTTCGCGTGTGTTTACCTTCCGTCCGATTGGATAAAGCAATGAATGTGACCATTATGATAGCTTTCTTATTTAATTCGATTCCCTTTATTTTATTTTGCTTTATTTTCAACGGAATATTTGAATTTAGGTATTCGATGGTACATGTTTTTTTTAATTTGTCAATAATATTTACTTAATAAATACAAATAAATTAAATTTCAATCAATTACCTTAATTAAAATACATTAGATCGAATTATTTAAAATCGAATATTGCGTGATTTTTGTAAATGAAAATATTTGATTTTATTGATACAAGAAGGTTATTTTAAATTTTTTTAATTTTCAACAAATTTTTTACGCTAATGGTAAAAAGTGCATTCGTTAAACTGTTTAATTAATCAAAATTGAAATTGTTGAAAATTTCGGTTGTATAAATCGACGAAAATATAATAATTTTTGACTATATTATTAGTCCAAATTATTAAAATCAATAATAATTTATGCATAACTTTGAAATATTAAAATTTTTCTTACTAAAGTTTGTTTATGATAATAAATATTACTAAAGCAAACAGAGGTAAAAATTTAAATAATCGTACTCGTACAGCTAAATAATTTTATCCGATTAACGATTAATTAACAAACTATTCATCTCATCATATTAAAATCAAAACAATCCATTAAACGTGTCTCGATAAATCCAGACAAACGTAATCAAAGCACGGCTCGTTAATTTAAAAGAGCCCCGGTCACTTTTCCATACTGAAAATTTCTCGTGCAATTTCATAGTGCCAGCGAGCGGCATATAACGCGCAATAAATTCGAAAATCTAAAAATCGCTTGGTTTACCCCCTCAGAGAGAAATCAATTTAGCCGAAGAGGTAATTAATATAGGCTCGAACGTATTCGCTTTATATCCTCAACCCGGCATTAATTAAACATATAAGCGAAGCAGATAAAGAAGTGGGAGTGGAAGAGAGGGAGAGAGTGAGACAGATAAAGAGATAGAGAGAGACAGAGAGAGAGAAAGAGATGAAGGGCGTTGCACGTAACGCGACAAGTATGTTTACGGAACACTCGGTCGTCCACAACCGACTAGCGATGGGAATTTATTTCGTTCGATATAGCTCGAATAAGAGAGAGAGAGAGAGAGAGAGAGAGCTCGTGGAATCAGCATCGCATGCGTGAGTGTGCTTATATATATATATATATATATATATATATATATATATATATATATATATATATATATGTATATGTGGCCGTAGAAGCTTCGGTACTCGTCTTCGCCACGTTTGAGCCGTAGCCCTCGAGTGTACAGCGATTCCACCCGGTCAAAAGAGGATCCCTTGGCAAATATTTTCTCGCTCTGGTTCCGGTTTGCTGCACTCCTCTACTTTAACTCTCTCTCTCTTTCTCTCTCCCCTCTCATTCCCTCGCTTTAACATTTATTCCGAATCACTTCAAAGAGTTTTTTCGACACCCGCAATTTTTTCTCTTTTAGAATCTTTTCGACATTGGGACTTAATTTCTGTAAGCTTTATTCGTAGCGTACTATATCTCTTTCTCTCTGTGGTGTAATAAACCAAACGAGTTTGGCTAAAAAATAATTACTTTACGCGTTTGCTTTGCTCGGATTACTGTGGTTTACGATCAAATGGAATTTTTTACCTTAGGCAACTGTGATTTTCAATACATCCACGATATATGTGTTATATTTGCAAAGCTCACTTTCATACGAAAAATGTACGATTTAACTTTAACATGAAGTTATTCGATACTGCGAAACAAAATTTTTAAATTTCATAGAAAAATTTTTTTAAAATTTTTAAAAATAATTTACATTTACAAGTTCGGGGCACTTTAAAAATACATAAAACAATGTTGCTAAATATAAATATAGCTAAATGGTCAATACGTTAAATATCAATGGCTGAAAAAACAAGCAGATATCGATCACATTTTGTATGCAATAATAGCAACATCATGCTAAGTAAAATTAGTGGCATCGATTTAATTTTCAATTCTGGAACACTTTTCTTATTTTCTCAGACCTCTTCATAATAAATTTTATCAATACTTTCGGCGAATAAGATGATCAAAAACAAAATTTTAGAAATAACTTTACTGTTAACAATGATTTAATTAATTAACGATAAATAAGTTTTCCAAAAATTAAACTACCTTTTGATCTGAAAAATATTTTATTATAACTACTGTTTTTTGTTATTTTATACTAACAAAATTTATATAATTTTTATTCTTAATTCAAAAATCGTTATAAAAAGTTAAACATTTTCCAAAAGTCATATTTTGTAATATGAACAAATAATTTTATGAAACTTCACTAACACCTGCCACTTCAGGGCATTTAAATAAAATTCAAATTTTTCGCAAATTCCGAAAAATCGTTTCGTTCAATTAATTCGATCTATACAGAGTTTTAATCGAAATTTCATTGAAAAAAAAGAAAAGAAACTAATAAAAATAACATACGAAAATAAAAAGAGAAAAAATACGAAAATCCTAGAGTTCTTGGGCGAAATTAAACGTATAACAGGAAAGAGAGAAATAGAGAGAGAGAGAGAGAGAGAGTGAGAAGGATGGTGGCGTAGGGAAATAAACGAGAAGGCGTTAAATGGACGCGACTCTATTTCCTCTCTAATTGATTTTCCCCGGTCTTCCGCATCTTTCTCCGCGCCATTTTCTCTCTTTCTCTCTCGCTCACCCTTTCTCTCCGTCTCTTTCTATCCACAGTAGCTTCCTACTCGCGCATTTTGCTCCCGGCGTCCACTAAAGAGCCTCGACTTTGCTTCCAATTTCTACTCGAGGGTCCAACACCGCACTCTCTCTCTTTCTCTCTCTCTCTCTCTCTCTCTCTCTCGCTCTCGCTCTCTCCCTTTCTCCACCATGTATTCGCTTACATCCTGGACCCGCGTCCTTACACATACGCGTTTAAGTATATACTCGGAAAAATCCTCTTTTTGCAAGAGGCGAGAAAACCCCCGTGTGAGCGACTCCGTACGATTTAACAAATGGGATTACAAATTGCGGTAACCGACCGTGATGTACTGCTATACTCTGCCTGTGTGTAAAAATATATATGTATACACGTATGTATACATATCGTACGGATATGTTGATTGTATACCGTGCGCGCGACTACTCGTCATTTCAGCAACATCCATCAAAAAAACACGACCGTCGAGAGGACTCCTGTACGATGAGGGCGAAAAAGATAGTGTAAGGTACAGTAGTACCGCGTAGCCGCAGCACGGAGTACTTTACAACTTTCGACAGTTAGAAAGCTGTCTGGGAAAAAAAATTTATCTTCACCTAGTTCTGTACTCTCTGGATATTTTAGGACGTGTATGTATGCGTATACGTATACATAAAATGCAAGGGTGTATAGGTAGTCGTGTTTACGCGTGCTGCTGTATTATATATATACATATATAGAGAGAGAGAGAAAGAGAGAGAGAGAGAGAGAGAGAGAGAGAGAAGAAAATGGACGACGCGTATTTCATCTGTACATTCAGTCGATTTGTTGACGTAAACGGTAGGAAGAGCGGCTTGGATTTATGGTAAAAACAACCGTCGTTGACGTAATAGACTCTTTTTCTTCCGTTTTGTTCTTTTTTCGTAAATTTTTTTTTTTTTTTTTTTTTTCCATCTATTTCAGTTTCAGTGCTCGCTATAGCGCAATTGAATAAAATGTTCTATTAGGTCATCGTGCGTGTTTTTGTTGGACCGGTCGCTTAAAAAAATATTGTTAAACAGACGCGCGGTGGCAATGAATTGCGCGCTTTTTCTACGAATGGCATCATTGTTTTGCGGCAGAGAAAAAAAAATTCAATTTCGTTTGATTAATATAAAATACCATTTGCTCGTTTGCCACATCCATCGAAAATGTGAAATTTTTAATTTAATTCTTGAATATTGCAATGGCAAAAAACAAGAACTAAATAGTGATGAAGTATCGAGTATTCCGTATACAAATAACATTATCCACAAGATCATTCACCACTGAGCTTAAAGTTGTAATTAAAACTCAAACATATCTAAACAAAGCGCGTGACAAATCACGCGGAAATAGGAATATTTTCGAAAAGGGGCACAACGCCGAGATAATGTTTGTTAAACAAAAGCTCCCCAGGACGGAAACATCAAAAACAATGGAAGCAAACTCACCTCCGCGTTTTCAAACTTGTATCCCTGGCCCGTCGCCGCTCTTACCGCACGAGCTCTCAAGAGAGTTGGCGCGAGAGAGGGAAGGGCCGCATCGGATTCAATTTGCGAGCCGGTATTATGATTTCATTCGCATCGAAACTTGCGTGGGGCCGCCGCGCACAATATGTTTACTCGCGGGAATCAATTCACCGGAGCGTAGAGACAGAGAGAAAGAGAGAGAGAGAGAGAGAGAGAGAGATACTGTAAGGGTGCAAGAAGTCCGGAACGGAGATCCCCTCGGCGGTCCCTTTAACCTCCAACGACTGTGCGGCGAGTACTACCACAACGACGACCTGGACGCTCGTCCCACTGGACTTTCAGCTCGCCTACTTTCTCTCTCTTTCCTCTCTCTCTCTCTCTCTCTCTCTCTATCTCTACCCGTGCAAGTCGTACGACTTGCGTCCTATGCGTCTCTTCCTTCTAGCTTTGGACGAGCGAGCAACGTTGGCTGAACGCAATGCCTTTCTAGATTTTCACGAAGTGCGCGACTCGCAAACTCAACTGTGCGCGTCATCCTCCCTCCCCGTACGTCTTGGCGAAATTTAACTTTGTCTTTGCTACGTCCAGCATCTCCTTCTTTTATTCCACTTGTGAATGCATCTGTTTGAATTTCGACTCCCTATTTCGTTATTTCTTCTTTTAGCTGATTTTTTAATCGACGACATACTTAACTATTTCTTTGCTAACTGTATATAAGCAAAATTTAAACGTAAACTAATTAATAAAATAATTATTCGTCGATCTAATTATTTTTGCCGATACTCAATGGACATTTGTTTAATGTAACCGATGTCTTGGTTTATAAACTCCGTCCGCTTTAGATTATTTGATAATCGATCGAGGTAAAATACCAACGGGCATATTTATATTCGTTAGAAATAAACCGAATTACCGAGTACGCGACATGATTTAATAAAGCGCAATCTAAAGCGCAAGCTAAAATACGGAACCTTGATAGATCGAAGCTATTTGGCTCTCGCTCAAGCCCCTCTCTCTCTCTCTCTCTCTCTCTCTCTCTCTTACTCTTTCTCTATCTCTCGTTCACTTTTTTTACCGCTTCTTCGCTTCTTCTTCTACTTTACCTTCTTTTTTGCCATCACGTGCACACATACGTTCCACATAAGCGAGTGCATATACTCCTTTTTCCTCCACCAAAAACGTGGCTGCAGGATGAGTTCCATCAAGTTATACGTGTCCGCGTTCGGTGGCCGTCTGCCGGCGCCGTCCGCTTAAAATCTCACATAAATTTCCGATCGGTAGATAGAGATGCGAAAGTAAAAGATAGATAGAGAGGGAGAGAGAGAGAAGGGGAGAGAAGGAGTGAGAGACAGAGAGAGATATCAAGATAGGGAGAGAACGATCGTGATGCGCCATTTAACTTCGAGATTAACTGCCAGCGGCATCGGGTTAACGTTTCATGCGCGTGGATTTATATACGACGATGGTTACGAAACGCGCGCCCTCGAAGAGAGAGAGAGAGAGAGAAAGAGAGAGAGAGAAGAGAAAGATATTCGTTTGCAGGAATGGAGTTATCTCTTCTGCTTCCGCGGATGGTTATATCATTATTGAACCGGTGCCACCGCGCTACGGATACTGCGGATCTCGCGATGCTCGAGAACCAGTCGAGATGAATGGTTTTTAATTTGAGAATTCGCTGATCTCGAGCTAGATTTGCTGATTCTTTATTCGATCGTTACGGTCGATTTGCACCTGGTGCGAATTATTTACTGTCGGAAGCTGTGCGAGTAACTGCGCACGCCTTGGTATTGAAAATTACCTTTTTTTTCTTTTGTTTTTTTTTTTCTTGTTTTTTAATAAATTGTTTAATTTTTTTCACGAGAACCTAAGAAAATTGAATTTATACAGTTAAGCAAAGAATCGTGTTCGTTCTTACATAATCTATCAATCATTTTAAATAACTCCATTTAAAACAATGCAAATAAATAACACTAACGTTATTTAAATTTTGAACAATTCTATTGTGCAATTTTTTTCATAACAACTGAAACGTCATTGTTAATATTATTACCAGTTTAATCAATCGATCTTGTTACTTTAAAGACACGCGAAATTTTTTCATTTAATTACCCTTAAATATCTTTGCATTAATGATCAAACGAACGGACTGATTGGCAATTACAAATGCATTAATTTTATAATTTACAAAATCATGTAAAAGAGCGAATAATTTTCAAAGTCCAAGCCCCATATTCACTTGAAATTGATATGCGACTACGAGCCAATATTCGAGCGATGTGCGAATTCATTGACTCATAACCATACACATTTCTCGCGTAATTTTATCTCACGACAAAATTATCGTTCAACGAAATAGCGCAGAGTTTCGCATAATCGACGAGCAATTGTGCGAACGCATATAAAGCGCGTTGCTCGCTCGCGCGCGTCCGCAAAATTTTACGCGCGCACTTTTGTGTATATGGTATATTTGTATAGCACCGGTTCGGTTATTATCGTTGCGTAAATTGTTTTAAGAATTTTCGAACCTGCTATTATCGTAAAAACTATATTCTTTGAGTTTATTATTGGAAAAGTGTTTTATTCGTATTGAAGATAAGAGAGAGCTCAGCTGGTTTCATAATTTTAAAATTTTGAAATTCGAGAGCTAGAAAAAATTTACGCCGAACTTATAATAAAAAAATTTTTTTAAAATCGATTTTCCGAATGAGTTGGAGATAGATAGATAGAGAGAGAGAGAGAGAGAGAGAGAGAGAGAGAGAGAGAGAGAGAAAGGAAATATCTAAAACCGATAGAATTAGCCGAAGCCATGTCTATCGGATGAGCGACGGTAAATCTCGGCGATTCGCGGGGAAAATGTCGCTCGCATCCGATTACACGGCGAATCGAACCGTGAGTTAGCAACGATGACGGCCCATTTTCACGTACAACGCAGCGCGACTATTATTTAATGCTCTCGCTAATCCCACCGAACGTTGAAGCGTCTCTATCCAATATCGCATTATCGCTCTGCCGCGTAAACGCGCGTCGAGAGTTCCATCTAATTTTCCGTTCCTCTCGCGCGTTTTGGCTTCCGATTTCTCTCTCTCTCTCTCTCTCTCTCTCTTTCTCTCTTGGTCTCTCTTTCTAGGCCAACTTTACATAGACACCGAGGCTCGCTGCCGTTAAAATTGCGATCCACGTGTGTACACATAAATATGTACATATATAGGTATGCGATCGGTATTGTAATGATAATTCGGTGGGCGCGTGCGCGAGGAAAATCGCGATTATCGCATGAATGTCGCGACGAAAACCAAACGCCGATTGTCGCGCTTTGCTCTACTCGTTAATGGATCGACTGTGCCGAGTTGATTTATCCAAAGATGTGCTACGTACGCGAATGTCTGAGTGTGGCTTGGATACGCGTGTGCGCGTTTTTTTTTTTTTTTTTTTTTTTTTCTTTATGACGTACACTTCTTGTATGATTAGAGTTGAATGTACGAGTATGAAGAATAAAACGCGGCGATATTGAGCTTACGTTTGAATTATTTCCGACTTAATTTGTAACTCCTATGAAAGCAGGTAGATATACGAGGTATGCAGCGGTAATACCGTAACTTTTGTTTTTTACATCGTCGCCGAATGCGACAATATTTTCAAGCTTAATTTATGGAATTCGTTTATATTTAGCTTATTTTTCTTGTTTCGATGTGCTACGCAAATACGGCTTTATTATTTATGTTTATGCAACGAATGTATGACAAGTTTGAAATTGACGTATATAGTAAGCTTGTATTATAATTCTCTTGTAATATGTCGATAATTAATTTACGTAGAAAAAGAAATATTTGAAACACGCAATGTTTTGTATGAAAATTGATTTTCATATGAAATATTATTTACGCGGCGCGTTGTAAACAAAAAAAAAAAAAAAAAAAATATGTTGAATAATTTATTTTCAAAGCGTATTATCGTGGCGTCGTCAAATTTCTACGAATCAAAAATCTTTATTTATTCAATATATTATTATACGCCTCGCATAACAATAAAAACAGGTTGAATTGAATTGGTCAAATACGCGTGCAATGGCGTGTACAAAGCTTTTTTTTTCCATTTTTTTTTTTCAATTTTTTTTTTTTTTTTCCATCGAGAACGTGCGACGAGGGGGAGAAAGGGTTATTGTTTCATTTGTCGGACGAATTGAGTTTAGTCATTTTGAGTTCGATAGCAGTTTGTATTTGCTTGTGAATTCAACCGATATGGAAATTGTAATGTAGTGGTGATACGATAACTGTTGGACTTTTCAATGACTTTCCGAATATTTCAAAAAAATTCAAGGAAAAAAAAATAATTTATATATTTCTATGTGATTTTTAATCTAACGATTAATGGAAGTAAATAAACTGGAAATCGAATAAAAATATATCGATGTTCAGAAGTATCTATTAATTAATTTTTATTTACATTTTATAGTCATATATAATAAAATTGATTTTGATTTCAGTATTGAATAAAACTAGTAAATTTGCATCATTTTCTGACGCAAATATTCAAAGCACCATAAAGGTGCAATGATAAGCATTATTATTAAATGAAATTATCCTTTATTAACGTTAATTTTAATGGTTAAGTTGCTCATTTATAATAATAATCTAAAGAAAATATATCTACATAATCTCAAGTCCGTATGTAAACATTTTATGAATTTTTAACTTTCGTTATACCGCTGTAAAATTAAACCCTGCAATAACATTCAGTCCAATGATTCTCAATGTAAAATCGGCGATGCATATATCGCAACATAACAACGTTATGATTTATCAACGTAGTCTTTCTTTTTATCTTTCTCGATTAATTAGCGAAGCAAAAGTATACGAGAAAAATTCAAAAAGTCGTCGACGTCGATTTTCGGAACTCGTTTGATGCAGCTTTCTGTGGCGTTTGCAAAGTCGCAAAAACTATGCGCGGGCGTGCTTTTAACCATACACGCACACGTGCACATATTCGCGTGCTTGAATACGACAGAGCGAAAGTGAGAGAGAGAGAGGGAAGGGATATTCGTCGGTGCAGCTGTGTAAATACGGCGAAAGAGACCGTAAACGAAACGCTATGGGGGTGGAAGAGGCAGAGGAGGATGAATGGTGGGAGAGGGTACGACGATGTTTGATGGGCGAAGCGAGCCGATGCGCGTATATACACGCGTATAAATATACGTATACGCAAGCTATGTAGACATCGATGAGATAGAGGGGGAGAGAGAGAGAGAGAGAGAGAGAGAGAGAGAGAGAGAGAGAGAGAGAGAGAGAGACCCGTCGCGGAAAAGCAAACGTCGTTACACGCTGCACCGATGCAAAATCGAGTAGGTCGCTGATATGCTTTGCATTTGCGTTATTACGCGCTTGCTTGTTGACTTGTCCTCTTCCCGCTTTCACTACGTGTGTGTATATATATAGGTGTACCGCACGGTTACGCGCATTATATATATATATATATATATATAAATGCATACATATATCACCGTGGAGATTCGTCGTCTTTACCCCGGAATCTCGATGCATATATCCGCGCGCGCGCGCGTTTCTACATGCAACAATCAAGTCGCTTTGAGATGCAGCGCGTTATACGTACGTCGAATCCGCATGTGGAGAACTACCTCCCCTCTATCTCTCTCTCTCTCTCTCTCTCTCATTCCTGCCTTTTTTGTACGTCTATAATTGGAAGATGCATTCGATGTAAATAAGTTGTTCGCTTGTTTGGACAACTGCACGGGAAGCGAGCCGCACGTGTGCCCGAGCTTTACCGAATGTTTGCTGAATTTTGTAAAATAGATCGATAATGAAACGATAAAGCGCCTCTGCGTTAGTAAAACGTTTTAACGAGCTGAAGGCGCTTTATTTTATAAGACGTTTCGATTGAATATCTGAATACGTACTAATTTACAAGTTATTTTGAGCATTGAAGGAACGCTTAGGTTATTTCAAAGCTTTAGTTTATTTCAAAAAGAATATCGATGTTGACGATCATAAATTTGCAAGTAATCCCTTATTTTTAACAAACATTGGCATTCATAAATTTTAACTTTATAGATTTTCACATAATGGCCTTTAGGCATTCTATTGCAGCAAAAATTCAAAAACAGTTTTATCA
Organism: Chalcis sispes; assembly: GCA_949987625.1. NCBI lineage: Eukaryota > Metazoa > Arthropoda > Insecta > Hymenoptera > Chalcididae > Chalcis > Chalcis sispes. The sequence continues at coordinate 72,734,487 of OX465095.1, read as the reverse complement.
TGAATATTTAAAAAATTTTGTTTTAATTTTTTTTATACTTTGTGTGAAATAAATTTATTCGAATTATTCCAATATTTGCAAATGCAACGTACATTTTATTGAATTATAAAAAATCATCATCGATATTTTCTTTTATCACTCGATAGCTGCGAAATTTTTTCTTTGCAAAGTAGTTTAACCAGAAAAATAGACACGTCTAACGTTTAAAAAAAAAATTTAGCGCTTTCTCGTTGAAATTTTTTTTTATTTGAAATGCGTTATATTATGTCATTGAATGCGGAATCGCGAACACGTGAAAAATCAATATTACATTAGTTTTCTCGCCGTTATTTTTATTTTTTTTTTTTTTTTTTTTTTTGTTTTTATTTTTTTTTTTTATTTTCTACCGAGAACCGAAGAGAGAATCGTAATGGAAATATCAGTAGCCTCAATGCCGGCAAATCCCCAACGGCGCGGACAAATTCCGAGGCTCGCTCCAATCAAAATATCCGTCAACGCGTGGATCGTTTATTCTAGAAATTAACTGGGAATTTCACAGCGGCAATAGCGGTATATATTGTTTGGTCGGTTCCATCCGCGCCTCGATCGTTATTTAAATAGTGTCAACGAGGTGCATGCGTCGTCCGATGCAATAAAAAAAAAAAAAAAAAAAAAATAAATAAATAAAAAAGAAAAAATACGGTCGGTTTCGCTTTATTCCCTGCAAATTACGCGACTGGATAACTTTGCGCCGATAGGAGAAATACAGTAATTGTACGAGAAAAACTACGAAGGGATTAAGAGCTTATGGGCGGTCGAGATGTAAAGAAAAAAACGTTGCGAGAGAGAGAGAAAGAGAAAGAGAGAAAATACGGAAACAATAAGCCAGTCGGGAATGTATAGTTAAGGGAAATAGAATAATAAGAGGAATCGAAAAAGGAGGAAAAACAGATGGACCGAAGATGGAGAAGGAAAATTCAAGAGGAAAAGGGAAAGAGAGAGAGAGAGAGAGAGAGAGAGATAAGTTGAATTACCGAGGATCTTAGGTTCGGCGATAAGAGGCTTTCTTAGTTCCGGAAGACAATGCCGTTCATAATTGGATCACAAGGGCCGCGTGCTCCAGAATCCTTAATTCCGTCGATTGCTTCTCCTCCTTCTTTTTCCTTTTGTGGATTTTCGACTTTCTTCTTTAAATTCTCTTTTCCATTTTACTCATACTTCATTTTTTTTTTTTTTTTTTACTTTTTTTCTCTATTCGTACTCTCAGTGTAACATGTATTATACATGTACACATACATATACGGATAAATGAATTAACTTGATTAAAGACAAATAATTTTGTACCAAAGAAATAATTTTAAAAATAAGTATTTTTTTGACTCAAAAATTTCTGCCCTTGATTTTGTAATAATGTATACTTACAAAATATTAAAAGCCAAGAACAGAAATTTTCTAATCAAGTAAATAATATTTTTCTTTAAAATGATAAAAATTATTTTTGTTGAATCAAGCTGATTCTTCCATCGGTGTACTCGTATACACGTACGTTATTGTAGATAAAAAAAAAAAAAGAAAAAAAAAAAAAAAAAAAAAAAAACGGTAGCTACAAAGCGTGTCTGTGTAATTAACGGTAATCAAAGTGCATACGGAAACATTGACGCTCGATGGATTATTCCAATCGATGAGTTCTCTCCTTTGCAGCAGTCGTATTCATTTGCGGCAGTGAACTTGGCCAAATCTAACGCATCCGTCAAAGTGAATTAAGGAGCGTCGATTAGTAATCGCAGTAATTAAACTCGATCAATGCTCGAGCGTATTGACTCTAAGCGTTGACTCGATCCAGTTTAGTCCCTATTCTATAAACCCTATTTTGTGCTAAAAAAAAAAAAAAAAAAAAACAGTATTTCACGATTGTACCGTCAGAGTGCCGTCGTGTGTTCGTATCTTAATACACGGGAGCCCATGCCAAAGACACACGTTGCTGGCACTGTGCCGGCACAATGCTGTCTGGATTCGTTCTAAATGAATTATCGACTGTACAGAAAAAAAAATATTATTCTTATCCCAATTTCATTGTAAATTTTTTTATGCAGATTTTAATAAATAAGTTATTACAAACTTCATTTTCAATTCAACGGTGCAAAATTAACGCAGTAAAATCGAGATATATATTTTATTTTTAATATTTAGCACGTTACCTTCCATAAATTTTTACAGCTTTAACAGCAAAAAATTTCAAATTTTCTTAAAACTTTAATCGATTTTCATTTAACGATTAAAATCGAGGAATAACAGAGCAACGTACAACATTAATCTTTAAGAAAGTACAACTGTTTACATTTAATCATCCTTGATATAGCATGCGCCGAAGCATACGCAAACGCAAATTTTCACTCAAAGGAATTCGCAGCTTCGCGCGCCGTACAATTCAGTCTCGAGCGAACTCGTGCATTCGTAACATTTGCTCAACGCAAAATACCATACACTTTATACATACACCCCATAGTTGAAATCTCGAGCGCGTACAACTCTGTGTCTCCTCTCCACCTCTCTCTGTCTATCTGTCTGTCTGTCAGTCTGTCTGTCTCTCTCTCTCTCTCTCTCTCTCTCTCTCTCTCTCTCTCTCTCTCTCTCTTTCTCTCTCTGTCGACGCAAGCTCGCGCATACCATCATCGAAATTCGAAGCAACAAGCTTCGACGAGCTAAATCATTGCTCGATAGTAGACGGATATCAATCATTCGGTTGCTTCCCTGTATGAGCAACGTAAGATTTTAGCAATGCAGCTTTCAAAATGTCGTCTTTGTTTCCCTTTCTCTCACGGAAGCATTGATCGATTCTTTCTATATATATATATATATATATACGAATATAATAAAAGACTCACGAGTCGATATCGCTACGTACTAGCTCTATAGCGATACCATTATATCAAGACACGGGAGTTTACACGAGCTTAAAATATCATGGTTTTCAATGTAAGCAAATAAAAACGAGTGCGTGATAACTATAGTTACACAGCTCTCTCTCTCTCTCCATTGTTGTTTTTACTCAAATTATGTAAATTCACTTTTCGTGTATCCACTCCCCTCGTCTCGCCGTCTGTTAACCGCTATTTCGCGCGCGAGCGAATTCGCGACGATTAAACATGCAATCAAAGTAATCGAGGTTTTTGCCGCGCGGCACATTTGTTACTGCAGACGCGTGGATAACAGACGCGCTTAATTATTTCGCGAGGAAAAATGTTGCTCGGTCGACTCGTGACCGCGACTCTTTCTATTTTTGGCGTTGAACGAAATTTATGTAACGAAACGCTCGATTCGTAAAAGCTCTTCCTATATAGCTGTATAGTGTGGTATGTGTGTGTGTGTATGCAGCATGCGTGATCCTACTGGCGAACAATAGAACAGTTCTAATTTGGATTTTAATATCGTTAAATGAATTTGATGTCGACTTATAAACAACTTGTAAATTGTAAATTTCTTGTAAATTGTAAATCAAGTAAGGTAAACTAAATATACACAATTACGTCTATAGCATTTAAGCACAACTGTCGAAGAAAAAATTTTTCGAGTATATAAAAAAACTCTTCACGCGACTTTGTATAGACGTAGACACAACTAGAACCATTTAAAAGGTCGAGACGAACATTATTCGGTGAGGTGATGTATATAAACATAGTATACAAAAGAGGTATGCGTCGCGGGTAGCGGGATAAAATTTCGCGCGCACGTTTTCGATGGCTTTAATATAAAAGAGTCAAGAGAGAGAGAGAGAGAGAGAGAGAGAGAGAGAGAATCGGGCAAAGGCGGCAATCGTCGCAGATAGCCCGGCGTTTATAAGCTCGCCACCCTCTTGGGAAGCTGTCGTTCACAGCGATTGTCATTCTCCATCTTCAATTTTGTTAAGGAGAGGCGAGAGGGGGGCGCCGAGTGTCACGCGCACGGAAAAACCTTTATTAACTTCTCACGGAATTGACGTCTCGGTGTGACTGAATTGTATTGATTTCGCGCGATTTTCTTTCTTATACATACACACTTTGTGTCGCGTCTTTCTGTCGTCTCCCCCGTTCGAGCGCGGTTGTATCTTGATGCAACATCTCTCGCGACCTTGGATGAGATATGCTACGATTAACTTTTTTCCATCATCGTAATCATCATCATCATCATCATCATCATTATTATTATTATTATTGGTTGTATTTCGACAGAAAAAAATTAGTTTGCGTCGACAAGTTGGCTTTGAAAATACGAAATTTGAGCGTTTTCAACATTGTATCGTTAGAAACATAATTTACGATAAAACCTTGTCAATCGATGCAATATTTTTAATCACAAAGATTTTTAAAATATCGAAAGTGTAATTTTGTCCGATAAATCACTTGAAAAATTTTCTTTACAGTTCGGTCAGCAAAGAATCGAATCAGCGCTGAGCTTTGACTTTCGACGTAAAAAGAAATCGCGTCAGCGTTTAACGCGCGAGATCCTCGCCAGCGTTAAAAACTTTTGCCGTCGGTGGCAGTTTAAAAAGTAAAAAAGAGAAAATAAAAAGCAGAAAGGTATAAAGTAGTCTCTTACTCTTTTCTCTGTTTTCTCGAGAGCCGAATAGTCCTGATTAAGCGACAGACGCGATAAAGAAAGACCACGAGAGCAATTAAGAGTAGGCGGGCGCATATAATTTGCCGCTTGGCTCGTTGCGTATATATATATATATATATATTCATCTATACACAAAGTGGTACACGAAGCAAGCGCGGAAGCCAACCACGAGGAATCCTTCCTAATTGACTTTGGCAGATAACGATTCCATTGTCCCGCGACTACCGTACCGGCAGAAGCGCCGTAGCGTCTCTCTCTTTCTCGGTGTGCGAAAGCACTACTGACCGGTGTAGGAAAAAGTCGTCGACGAGGTATATACCGTTCTCGTCCTGGCCATCGTCGTCGAGGTCCTGCCTTTCCGTTCGATAAGCCAAAAGAAGAGAGAAAGAGATAATGATATTGCTGAGTCAACGAAGGTTGACTCGCTTTTCTCTCTTTCCGCTCGCTTTTGCTCTTTGTCCATTTCTTGTCGCGATCTCCGCTCTCGATGAGAATTCAATGGGCCCATTACAAAGCCCATAAAACAACGCGCGTACGCGGCGCGTCAAGGTTTCGATCGCGCGTCCGGCAAGGCCGCCGTCGACGCTTTTCTTGCCGCTGCATGTGTAGAATTAAGGACGCGGTTTTCATCCGGTAAAAGGAAAAAAAGAAAGATAGAGCAAAAGAGAGGCAAAAAATAGTTCAGCGCATATTAAGTTCTGCATGTATGTGTGTGAGAGTATACGTCGGTACACCTGTGCCCGATTTACATTTATCTCGATTCACATTCCGTTGAGGAATACGTATGCATATCAATAAAATTATTCTCGAAATGAATGTGTGCTTATTAAAAAGATAGCGCGATTTAATTTCGTCGTGGTATTTTATCATTTTGCCGTTAGGTGAGTTTGATTCTATTGAAAATTTTTGAGAATAGATTTAATCATGATTCAAATTTCTAAAGTCCTTAGTTTTTAAAAAATTTTTTTTAAAAAACAATTTTTTACATATAATTTATAACTTTTGATATATTGATAATAACTTTCGATATATAATTTGCATTATTATGAATTATTAAGTAAAGATACATTCACGCAATAATACAATATAATAAACTTACGTTTTTACAGTACTCCACTTATGTAATACTATTTCAAATGAAAGCAGAAGCAAAAAATTTAAAAAATTCAATATTTCAAATGAAAAGAGACAACGAACAAAGAAAAAATTCGATTGATTTATGTGTCGAAAATTTACGAATTTACATCCATCAAAACTCATGGAACGCGTTTTTTCAATCACTTTACCTTTTTTATCTCTCCTCTTATACTTTCGCCATAATCCAAAGAGACACACAAAATAGTTACGACTGCGCGTAACGCATTTTTTGCAATACTAGTACATCCGTCGCGCAAGTAAAAATGACTGCATTTTTATCTTTTTTGTCCTCTCGTTTCTTCTGTATACACTGCATGTACGCACGTATTGTACGCGCTAACATGGAAGGTGAAAGTAAATCGCGACGACGGGAAAAAGAATCTACTATATTTTGTTCGTTTTATTTTTATTTTTTTTTTTGTTTTCTTTTTTTCTTTCTTTTCCTTTTATTTTTCATTTCACGTAAATTGCTTTCGTGCGTCTCCGTGGTTTTTTATACATCCGCGCGTATAAGCTTTTTCTTCTGTTATGCGAGGACGAGCGCACATTCAGAATGGAAACGTTGAAAATCAGTGCGTAAAATGATTCGGCGAGGGCGCGCGAATGAAAAGCCTGGAAAAATCCCCAGAGATTTCGCGCGTATAACCCGAATAACGTGCATATACGTATACGTATACATAGCGCGCTACACGTACACGTCCGAGGACGCGCGCGTGTACGTGTACGCAGCGAGAATCTGTCGCCCCGTATCAATCGCGGTTAAATCGTCGACGGAAGAGAGACATTGTTCGGCTGCCGTATACACCGACGCGCGCACGCGCGCGCATACACATACACATGCACGTGCACACGCACGCGTGTATAGATGTAGTTACACCGCGGCATTGCGACGAGGGGCGCTGTGCTACTCCTTCGGGGCTTCGTTTGCTAGCCTCTCCTCCGTCTTTCTCTCTTCGTCCCTCCGTCTCTCGCTTTCACTCGGGCGGTCGCTTTCGCTTCGTCTAACGAGGGAGGTTAATGGAATTGTAAATTAATACATTGCGTGCACGCGCGTTCGACTCCTTCTGAAAGAGAAAGAGATAGGGAGACAGAGTGAAAGAGATATAGAGAGAGAGAGAGAGAGAGAGCGCGGGGGAGAGAGCGGAAGAGAACGAACGAAGCGAGTATTTCCATTGCTCGGATCCGCGCGCGAATAAATTTACGACCAATATGCCAAGAGTCATTCGAAGGTAAGCGCGTACATATACATGAGTTTTATTCTTCATTTTGGCATAATAATGATCATTCACAAGAGTACGCGCCGATTACGTAACTACGCTTACATGGGTTTCGCTTTTTGAGCTAGTTTTATACTTTCTCTCTCGCGAGAAATATTTACCGTTGCAAATATTGATGGGGACGAAAAAGAAATTTCGTTTAGCAATTATTTCGTTCTTGAAAACAGCGAAAATGAAAAAAAAAAAAATTTGTTTAATATTTTTTTTTTTTTTTTTTTTTTTGTTTAAATTACAATACCGACCGTAATTTTTTTAATGACTTATTAAGTCTCTACCAGATAATAATATTGTTACGATTTACGGGTTCTCTTTCAACAATATAATTACGGGCCAAATTTCACACCTCGCGCCGTTTTTTGTCTATATACGCGTAAAATGAACCGATATATTTATAAAAGTGAAAAGCTCGCGGCTCCTTCTAAATTTGCGCGTAAGCTCGATCGAATACGTTATTTTCGCGCACAACCCGTAGCAAGGATCAAAAGATATTATCAAAAGATATACAGAATATACGCACAGACACACATACCAGTACACACAGTTTTATACTTACACTTTGGACTTGTTGAAAAAGCAAAGGAGAGAAAGAGAGCGCGCACTCGTGCAGAACTATACAATTCACGGATGATTTTATCGGGCTCTCCGAATAGAAAGAGAGAAAGATATCAATCGCCTTTTGTACGTGTGCGAGTGTGCTTAGTTCTTGTAAGCGAGGCACGCCGAAACGGAAAATGCCTTCGAGAAACGATTCTTTGTGTGCGTTTTTACTTGTCTGTTTTTTTTCATTTTTTTTTTTTTTTTTTTTTTTCGTTTTTCAGCTGCTCTATTCCCTCCTGGAAACACGCGACGGCTTTTTCTTTTCGTTATCCAATGAAGCTACCCAACTCTCCCCTATAGTCTTGGATCAAACCCGATCGCTCGACCGGCGATGGTTTTCTTCGTGCGTTACCTCCTTGGTTCAAGTATTTGTTCAGGGCTTGCTTGATTTTACAGTTGCTTTACTCACGGTATTGCCTTTTCCTTCGTAAAACTTGACGTTTTACTTTTAAAATAATATTTAAAGTTATTTTGCCTGTTTTTTTTTTTTTTTTTTTAATTTAACAAAGCGAGAATCACAATTTAAAAAATATAACCTTATTTTCCTCAGTAATATACATTTAAAATTATTTGAAATTGGCTTGAAATTTAATTGTTACAACAATCACTATCACACTTTGTTTTATATTTGTCATCTTGATATTGTCAAAGTCTATGAATCCGTAAATAAATCAAATGATTATTATTAACTTATAATTTTAATAATCAAACTTGAGTGAAAATATTGAAAATTAATTAAACAGATGTCTAAAGATAAATAAATACATTCTTAAGTTTCAAATTATATACGAACTAACATCATTATTGAGTTTCGGCAACTTCAAATAATGAAGCCTTGCTTAATTATAGTTTAAAATTTAGTTTATTATTTGATTTAACAAAATATAAAATTAAACGAGTTTTTAATAGATTTAATCACAAATTTATTATAACGTTTTAAAGAGAAGGCGATAAAACTTCTTTCACTACCATATATTAATACTCTCATTAGATGATTCAAATAAATTTTTAAAAAAACAAATTCAATAACCATAATTTTTACCGATTTCCTCTCACTTGATACAATTTGATATTAGATTATGAAAAAAAAAAAAAAAAAAAAAAAAAAAAAAATATATATAAAAAATAGCGCCACAAGCATCAAAAAAGTTTCTCGTTCGGCTGCTCGCGTAATCATTTCCAAATTAAGGTAACGAAAGACAGTATAAGCGAGCTCAGTCATAATTTAGACAAAATTAAAAAAGAAAGGGGAGCAAATGGGGTTGCTTTTATTATACGAATTCTCAATGACCCTTTCCACTTATATATGAAACTTCATCCTCATCTTTTACCGTAGGTATCTATATATATATATAAGAGAGAGGAAGAAAGTGAGTGGATGAGAGAGAGAGAGAGAGAGAGAGAGAAAGCTCAAATGGCATTCCCCGCCGTGCGCTTTATTCCTTTTATACCGCGCCGACTCTTTCCGCGCGCGTTATTTTTTTTCTTCTCTTTCCTGGCCCCCGAGAGTTTCTTCGCTCATAGAATATAAAAGATTCCGATTCCAATATCGTGCGTTGAGTCGCCGCCGTCAGGTTGCGCGCCGTTTGGCTGCTGTTGCTTCCGTCTCTGTGGTATCATTTGTGCGCGTATATACACACACGTAGATAGACGCTGGACACTGGGAATCCTCATCGTATCTTCTAGAGGCGCGTTCTATCCCCCAATTTTAATTAAAGCTTTCTCTCTCTGTCTCTCTCTCTCTCTCTCTTGGACTTGGAAAGAGAGAAAGAGGATACGTGGAAAAGAGTAAAAGAGAGAAAGAGGAAGGTTCGGCCACCCGCCAGGGATGAAATGAACATCCCCCGTGGAGCGACTTATTTTGGTCACGCGAAACTCGGAACAAACTGCCTTTCTATTGCTCTCCGGTACGAGCCAGTTGCCGTCTATACGTGTATGTATCGGTGCGAGACTCGATGTGTAATTTCGTAAGGTAGCCGCCCGGCAGCGGTTCGCCCGCGCTAACGCACATGTGTGTATGTCGATACGAGGACGCATTGTAAAACGGTATGCGAATTCTTTGTTATAAATAAAAGAAAAACAATATATCGCTCGACGTGTGGAGTATGAGAGCAGAAAAAGACGACTCATATTAATCAGCGAGCGTGAGAATTATCTCTGAGTTTCCGTATTATCGTTAACCGATAAATTTCATTCGGTTTTACTTAAGTCGATAATTTTAAATATATGTGTGTGTGAGTGTGTGTGCGTGTGTGCGATCAATTTTTTTTTTCGATATTGGAACGTTAAATATATTGTGGAATAAAAAAAAATAATAAATAAAACGAATGTCGGATTAATAGAAATTTAATAACTGTATTTTCATTCACAGCGCTCAAATCAATTTTTCATTTATTTATCAGTGCTCATATGCATGAATAGCACATTTTCTCATTACGTAATTTTAATTTAATATTTTCTCAAATAAAATGTGGCATATATAAAATTAATCGAAAATATAATTCCCGCAAATTCGACCAATCAAGGTAATAAATAAATAGTTATAAAAAAAGTAAAAAAAAAAAAAAAAAAAAAAAAATAAAATAAAATTATTACGTACAAATGCATTTGAGTACTAAGCTCCATACAATCACAAGCCCCGTTGCGTTCATAAATATCTCGATGCGATTCCCTTATACGTGTATATATATATATCTATTTAGCTTGGAGCATCAATTCACGATCGCACAAGTGAAGCTAATGTCCTTGTATTAACGAGGCGGTGGGCCCGTAAACAAAGTGACTCGCCGCGTACAGAGCGAGGGTGCACGCACCGTTGGAAATAACAATGGCATCCCAGAACTAATTAACGTTGAGCTCATATACATATATCTCTCTATCTTTTTTTTTTTTTTTTTTTTTTTTTTTTTTATTTGAATTCTTTAATAAAGACTTTTTGAGCCATTTGTTCAATTGTACAATGATACACATTATCGTTTAAGTTAATTGCTTGCATTGGGGAGTTGGGAGTTTTTTTTTTTTTTTTTTTTTTTTTTTTTTTTATAATGAGAATTTTAATAAACATTCATTTGATAACAATTAAAGCGTTCGTTTTAAAAATGACGTAAAATTTAATACAATACGAAAAAGTATAATGTACAAATTTTCGAAAAACATTTTTTAATACAAAGTTGCATTCAACATCTTTTTCAAGTAAATAAAAAGAAAAAAGAAAAAAAGAAAAAAATAAGAAAATTATTGCACGCTTAATGCTTTCGCGCAAAAATGTCTCGCCGTTTAAAAAAGTCTTGCCGACCTGAATATAATACTGAACTATGAATGTTACAATTTTTTACAAAATGCGAAACTACTAAATTGTCGTAGGCGTTAAAAAACATTCTCACAAATATGCCATTCAGACATCCACATCCACGTATTACAACTTCCACCGCGTATTGAATGCATGAAATTATCCTACATTAAAGACAGCGCGTTTATCTCAAAAAATTACAACGCGCTCGCATTATTTCGAACGTCTTAATTAAATGGCATTAAATACAGCTCGCGCGATTTTAAAGAAATTTTGTAAAGAAAAAACAAAAAAACAAAAAAACAAAAAAACAAAAAAAGAGCGACTTGTAACCACTTCATCATCATCGAAAGAAAAAATAATTATCTCGATGTCTTCATTACACGCGCTTTGACGTTTTACCTTGCACCGTCTTCTTACATTCTCTCGTTCCACGAATACACGGAACAATTAACGCTTACGCGCGAACAAACGAAACGCGCCCGTACTCGTCCCTCTCTCTCTCTCTCTCTCTCTCTCTCTCTCTCTCTCTCTCTTTCTCTCTAAACGTAATAACAACGCAGCTGACGCCATTATATTCAAAATTCTCTCACATATCTTGACGCGACCTCGAACGCGCAACCCGCAAAAGCCTCTCGTATAGTACGTACAAGTAATCGCACGCGAGGTGGACGAGAAACGACGAGCGACGGGGCGTCAAAAGGCGAAAATGCTGCCGGGGTTGCACGTTTATACCGCTCTGACATATTGTACAAACATCGCTTGAAAGACGCGAACGCCTGCGCCTTTACATATATATATAGTAACCTTCACGTATAGATATTCGCTGCATAATGTCTACGTACGATGGAAGGCCCATCGACGTGTGCGCGAGTATTATGTGTGCGCGCGGCTTTCATGAGCCTTATATATAATAAGAGGTGGTGTACATTTAATAAACGCGAGCGCGCGTAATGTGATGTTTACCGCGCTCATGCTTAATTATACACTCGCGCATAGCTACAAAGGGCCAAGTCTCGTTTCTCTTAGAGAGAAAGAGAAAGAGAAAGAGAGAGAGATAGAGAAAGAATTAGAGGGAGTTGGACGGTTGGTAAATGTGCTCTCGAGCATCCCTTCAACGAGGTTTCTACACTCCGAGGATTGCACGACTGCTATGGAATTTCGAGTTACGCGCCCGAGCTTGCCTTCGCGTATATGGACATATATGTACCGTATGCGCAGTGAAAGGTGTAATTGCTACGCATGGTTTTACCAACCAAAATGAGCTCGTTCTCGGTCGCGGCTAGACTTTCCCCAGATGCCGTCGCTTTGTTTTCACGTTGGACACTTTCGTCCCTTCCATTATCCACGCCCTCGCTCGCTTTCACGCTGTGCGTTTCAATGGTTTGTTGAACGGAGAATTTTCTTCCTGGGTAAAGGTACAACGAACAACGTAATTGAAAATTTTGACTCCAATTTTCGAGTGGTCTTTACGATCTTTGCAGAATTCGTATGGCGTGTGAACGCCGATGTGAAAATACGAGTATTATTATTGTAAACCCGACACTCCACGTTATAAGAGTAAAATATTTTATTTATTGATTCTTTTGAAAAATTATATCGTACTTCAAATGCGGTGGAAAATTATTTCAATAGAATAAATCCTCTTTATTCAAATTGGAACTAACACAAACAAATATCGCAAGTGGCGTAAGAACATCCGAACATCTTAATTTTCTTTCAGCAGCGCGTCGTCAAAACGAGATCTCGCGAAAATTTCTTATTATTCCATATACTTTCAAAATTTACGCTCGCGCTTCTTCGTTAAAATGAAAACGACGTTCTCGAGAAAGAAAAGCTGCAACGCGCAAGGTACCGATCGTAAACATCGTCCGAGTGTTCGAGTAATATGTCTTAATTTGGTACTTTTACATTTCAAGCTTAAATATTTCTTTTTTTTTTTTTTTTTTTTTCACTCACTTTTATTACCTACTGTCCTATCCATTAATGCTCGCTGAAAGTCGACTGGTGGTATTTTTAAAAAAAATTAGTTAATTTGCTGATTAATCGCATTCGAGAATTGTCAAATGTTTAATGAGAGTGCCAAAGTATTTCGGACTAAACGAAAATTTAAGGAATAATAAACAATAATTGATTAAACGAGTAAAAATTCAGATTGAAATTTATGAGATGCAAGTTTATTTTAACGCGCTCGACCAGCTTGTTAAGCTAAAATATTTCCGAATCCGTGTTTAATCTTTCACTCGGTTAATTTCTCTTTTCTCGTTAAATTAAAAATGACCCAATAAATAAGCGTCGCATAACGAGAGAAATTAAGAAAAGATGATCGATAAATTTAGCTGTAATTTGCGTTGCGCTCGTGTCTGCTTTATAAAATATATACTTTAACAAGATATTAGGAAAAATTAAATTGGTCCGAGTCGCTAATTTTACCGCGTATAACGAATAATAGCACTGGAGAATGTTCAAGTAACTTTAAATATTTATAACGTTTATAAAAGTCAAGCTTTACAGAGGTTTTTTCTTTTCGTAACGAAAAAATTGAAAAATTTATAACCAACCGTAAATAATCGTCTCGATATGTTATGATCGATGAAAAGAGAATCTTTTAATTTTAGTTCAAAATAATAACCTTCATTAATCTAGAGAATGTGATTTCATTATTATTAATGTAAAAGCTAGTGTCAAAATGTGATAACGATAAATATTGAATTTCTTCTTCATTTAGAAAATTAAAAATTGAATATTAATATCTGTGCATGAGAATCGGGTGAAAATAACATTTTAATCCAAGTAATGATGAATAACATATTTTTCATTTTTAAATTTATTATCATCTTACAATTTTTAATCAAGATATGTTATTAATTTTGTAATTGAATTAAAATAAATTAAACGTTGATGATAAAATAAGAATAAAATCATCATTGAAAAATATTAATTATTTAACCGAATAGAGACCAATTTATATTATTAACGTTAAGTAGTTAAATTTTGCATTGTCCGTAACATTTATACTTTCCTTTGTAAATTAATAAAACTCGAGCGATTCATTGAGCTATGAATTTGCGCATTGTAGGCGAATTGTATATGCTAGTTCCCGTTTAATTTTATTTTAAATACTAAATGTTAATACGATGTGAATATTACTGTTTTTATTTCAGGAAAATTTTTGACAAATTGCATTAAAAAAAAAAAAAATTAATTTTTAACTTTGCATTTCATAAAAAAAAAAAAAAAAAATTTAACCTTAATATTTAATATTTTTACATTTAAAATTTTAAATTCGAGATAAATGAAAATTTCAACTTTATTTTCTCTCGAATGCATACTAATTATTTTAACATCTATCGAGATAATTCAATCATAAATTTTTTTTGATTTTATGAAATTTTCTTAGAAAACGAAAAAAAAAGTAATTTTTATCCAATTATTTTGTTGGCATGAATGATTATTCATTGTTGAGGAGTACTATAAATATGATCGTACTTCCAATTAAACATAAATACTCCAATATTTATATTTAAAATTAATTTTAATGCTCAACTGTATAAACAAAAATCGCTTAACCTATATCAACGATCATAAGCACACAGCATTAAGTGCTTATACGCAAGCATACATAATAATAAATTTAAAAAAAAATTTTCAATGGCCTTTATTATTTAAACTAATCATCGCATTGAATCGCAAATTTCGTTCCCACGAACGATACTTACTATATCTATACACAAGCCAGCAACGAAGATTATGACGCAAACGTCCGTTCGATCTCGTTTTTCTTTTTTTACCTTCGCCGCTCGTTTCCCTCGCGCTCCATACACGAGGCAAGTGCTATTTATCTAAATGCTTTTACGATATAAACGCGTGATGTATGCGTGCTTATGTGCGTATGCGTGTTGAGGGGGAGGGGAGCAGAGCCGATTTCCTGTCGACGAGTTTTCTCGCAACGCGTCGTCCTTTCGTTGCATTTTTCTCGGATATATACACATACATATATGCGTGTGAGAAATATGCAGTTCCTTATCGACGCGGATTGGCCGTATATTCAACGTTAACTGTGCCTAACATCATCCTCGTTTCTGTTTTTTTTTTTTTTTTTTATTTGATTTGTCCTTTGCTTATTTATTCGCTGCGTGGGACATTTTAAATTTGATGAATTGTAATTATGTACAAAGATTGTATTGTACGCGTGTCCTTTCTCGTAAAAGGTTACTAAATGTTTTTTTCGCAATTTATTGAGAAATAATGTCAGTAATATGTGTCAAGCCAGTTAAGATAAACTTAAACAATTGAAATTAAATCTTATAATATAGTCATTTAACAACAAAATAAAGATTTGAATATGTTAAAATTTATTAATATGATAAACGATATCAAATTTTTGTGCATAAATACACTTTTTATTAATTCATCAACGTTTTGCCATTTTTTTACATACTCGTCGATAAAAATATGATGCGAATTCGATGATAAAGCGACAGTGTCGGAAATCACTCGATGCTCGAGTTACAGGGATCATTCGTTAGAATGATTTATACAGAGTTTCCAAAAGCAGAATAGATCCTATACAACGGCGTACATGACCCAATAATAACAATTACTATCTCTTCACATATCTTTCTCTTTCTCTTACCTTTGCTTATTCATTTTTATATGCACGTAGAGCATAAAAAATTGATGATTACTTTTCGTGCACATCATCTTATTTCAAATATTTCCCTTCTATCTATAAAATTCTCTTTACCTTTTTCTTTTTCATCCCTTTTCATTTGCATGCGTTGAATCCAAAAATTACCTAGAAAATTACATACTCTTGCAAAATATCGCGCTTACGTCTGACGCGCATCTAGCATCAGCAAAGTGAGCAAAATGTAAAACGAAATGTTCGACGGTGAAAACCAAAAGCAACTGCGCGAGAATATGTCTGAATGCGCGAGTGTAAAGAGAAAGATAAGCGTTGATTCGATTACACGGGAATTCGAACGAACTCTGCAGCCCGACAGATGGAAGCCCGCAGAAATATCTCGACTACTGAACGTGCCTATATCTATACGGCTCTTAAAACTCTGAACGCGCGCGTGCGCGCGCGCTCACAAAATGTATCTGGAGGCTATTCGTCCAGCCGACGCATTCCAATTATGTAAGCTCTCCCTTTCTCTCTTTCCTTTCTCCACCTTTCTTGTGGTGATCGTGACATGTTATCTATACCTACAAAAGTACAATTATAGTTATACTTCCGCAAATGCGTTATTACACATATTAACACGAGTGCGAAAGAAAAAATATAAAGCACAATGATCTGTAAGCTTTGTACGCAATAGTATTATATCAAAGGAGTTTAACTATAAACAAACAAATCTAAATTTCCAAAGGGATATAACGCGAAAACTCGACGCGCTCGTGTATCGAAATTAATGTTTGCGCGTTGCGGACCCGATCGCTCTTGAATGAGAGAGAGAGAGAGAGAGAGAGAGAGAGAGAGAGAGAAGAATACACGAATATATAGGTATGTGTTCATACAAGCGTCAGAGTAGTGTCAGCGACAACAATGGCCGCCGATGCGACGACGAGCCAATCGACGATACGCCGGCTGTTGTTGCCTCGATCGACGACGTCCAGACGTCGACCGCGACGCGAGTTATATGTGCGCGAGACGCGAGAGATGATTCTCTCTACGCGTGCACGTAGTACTTTAGGATGAGAGAGTGCGAGAGAGAGAGAGTGAGAGAGAGAGAGACAGTGAGACGGAGTGAAGGGGTTCGATGATTAGAAACGCGCGCGCCTTTATACCGCCGCCGCGTTGCGCATCTGGCTGCAGGCGCATACTGCCCCATTCATTGCCTATTGTCTAAGTGGCGTCGTTGCTCCGTTGTATACTCGAGTTGTGCATTATACAGCTTGCCGCGCTCGTTGTATATGTACGTCGCTTAACCGATTAACGTCCAAAGACTTTGTTATGATAATCGATAAAGATTTCTAAAATCAATTGATTTTTTCCATTCCCTAAGGTTATTAGTTGTTTTTCAAAACGACAATTTTATTTATAAAATTTATTCTACGCGTAAATAAATCAGAATATTATTTTTTCGACAAAGATTTATTATTTAAGCCGCGTGATGGTTCAGTAGGGAGAGCGCTGGACTCTATGGATCCCCCTAAAAATTGAAGTTAGATTCCTGCTTCTATCGATTGACATCGCATCGCAAAACCCCATCTTAATTGACAAGCCAAAAGAAGCGTAATATTAAAACGTTAGAATATTACAAAAAAAAAAAAAAAAAAAAAAGAATTATTTAATATTTGCTCGTTAGCAAATATAATCAAATAAATTACTTTTATATTTACAATTATATTGACCGTTGCATAATATTATACATAACTACGAATTTTTCGAAATTACCTATGCTGAACAATATTTTAAATAAAATAACTTTGAATATCGGCTGCAATAAATTGTTGATTAAAATTCACAAAAAAATTTATTGATTATTTTAATCATTGAGTTAATAATGCTAAAAATCGATTGTTAACGTGCATTTGATTTTGCATTTTATTGCACGTTCATTTATTCCATCTATGTAGTTAATTACTTATAGACGTTAAATTAATAATAATAATAGCACGAGGGTAAAATATTTTTAATTCATTGGGTTGCAATAGAATAAATAATTCCAAATTTATTTAAAAATTTTAATTTAGACAAATATTACGTTATGAATAAAATTTTTAAAATATAAATAAACACCCACATGATAGAATTTCAAGAGAGTAACAATTTTATTACAATTCAAAACTATAATCATAAATTTTAACATTAAATAGACTTTACAGAACTCGCGAAGAAAAAAGAAAAAAACGGAACTATTAACAAAACCAACGTTATAAAATTGTTTCGCATTGCCTTCGAAAAAAAAAAAAAAAAGGGTTTTATAGATGCCTGCTGGCAATAACCGTGACAGAAAAACGGAAACGTAAAAATATACAAAAAGTCAAATCCTTTGACAGAGGCGAACAAAAAGAAAAACCCACTAACGATAATTAACTCGAAAGGGGTGCCGAGAGCGCTTCCCGATTCTGCGCTTATGTTACACGCGGCGGCGGGACGCTCGTTAATTAAAAGCAGATGAATTTCAAAGCTTCTCCGTGTATACGTTCTGCAGACTGTTAGAAAAAGAGAGAGAGAGAGAGAGAGAGAGAGAGAGAGAAGAGTAAAGCGGAGGGGATGAAAAAGGGATTGACATCGATCGGTTTCATAAACACGGAGCGCAAGAAAAGTGCGTGCGCACAGCGACTGCAAGCGCGGGCGATAAAGAGGGGAGATGGGGGGGGGGACAGGATAGGATGGCCGATGTTTCACTCTCGCTAATTAAAAGCATTATAACGAATGGGAGCGATGGGATGAGGGGAAAGAGAAGGAGTGATATTCGAGGTAAACCATTTTCACGGGAGCGAGCAAACGCGTAACTGCATAGGTTGCGCGCGGGGTTATAGGTTGCATAAAACGAGTATGCACAGTAGCTAGACAAAATTCGCTACTAAATTCCGGTTATACAGGAGGGTTGCCTCCTCGCTACAGCGTGCGCACACGGCCGTAGGCTATTATTTCACGGGAGCGGCTAGTATTTGCTCGCTCTTTCTTTCTCTCTCTCTCTCTCTCTTTCTCTTTCTCTCCATCTCTTTACTTCACGGTGAAACTAACTGCGAGTCGGCGAGGTGAAATATCAGCCGCGTTACTTTAAATGTGTTCATATTTTCCGTATAGCGACGGAGGTGGGGATTAAGGGGAAAGCGAAAATCGCGCCAAATGGTCGTAGTAGCCCTTTACAACGCACTATGGGCGCGTTGCGACGGGATAGGAACGAGAAAGAGAGAGAGACAGAGAGGTTGAGATTTGTCGTTAATTTTGCCGACGTCTGCTAATGCTTTTGACGACCTCGTTTATAGCTCGAGAGACGGCCTCGCGATCTGCGCTTTGCGTCGTCGGGAAAACCTCGTTAAGTTCCGCTGAAGAAAAAAAAAAAAAAAAGGAAATGATTTCGCGAGAAACGAACACGTATAAATAAACGTCGCGAGCCATAGCGATTGCGCGCTCGCTTTGTTGGGACGTTGCTTTCAAAGAGCTTCAATTGACGAAAAAAAAAAAAAAGAAAAGAAAACGTATCTTTTTCGTTCGGTGTGTCAAAACATAATGCACGAAAAAAAAAAAAAAAAAAAAAAAAATTGTCATCTTTTTTATCTTGAAAAACTAATTTACAACGTATAATATATCAAGGTTTTGGTCGCTATTCGCATAAACATAAATTTCTACATGGTAACCTCTAATCGCGCGACAATGAAAAAAGGAACGATTTTCAACGGTTGTTCAAACAAGAAACTACTATTTACTCGTGCACTTACGCAATAATTAATATCGACGAAAGCAGAATATAGTAAGTTGTAAACTGTAATGCCGGCCCATTGTTATATCCCGTTGAATTGGAAATGGAAATGGAAACGATGCATAGAAACGAGAGTAGGAAAGTTGACTACGGAAGTGGCGGGTCGTGAAGGAGGGGGGAGGGGGAGGGGGGAGGAGAGGCCGGGGTGAAGGAGAGAAATAGCAAATGAAAACGCGCGGACACCTCATTTTCGCGTGCCATTCTGTTAACACTCCCGAGCTTTCTATAGCGATTTCATTTACACGGGAAATGCATAATAACGTCTGGCTGAGTGCTTTTCAACCATTTTCGTTAAACAGTAGTACAATGCTCGGGAGCTAACGTTGAATTACGCGCCCAAGAGAGACGAAGGGATAAGGAGAGGAAAGCGCGTTCCTAAAAGACTTTTCAGTGCCTTTATAGTTTCCCTGTTTATTTCGTAAACACTTATATACTTATATATGTTTATATTAAATACATATAAACGTACGTTGAACACGATCGAAATTTAAAGCGACTTTTTAAAATTTACTTGTTCTCGCTTAAGTTTATGAAAATCGTTTTTATTTAAAATTTTCAATCTTCATTTTCTACTTGATAACGACATTATTCGCAATTTGAACAACGAAATAAAAAAAGGCAACATCTACTTCTTTACGTTCGTTTGCAAGGGCGAAAATTGGCGGAAAAAATATTTGCTTTAATACTCCATTTACCGTTTATACTTCAAATGCAATGCATCCGGAATTCGCAGAGAAACAAAATTCGTTTGTTCTCGAGAAAAGCCAAGCCCTTGACTTTGAGACCGGAGATGTAAAGAGAGAAGAAAAAAGGAAAAAAAAAAAAAAAAAATGTGCCACGTTCCTAGGCGCACAAAGCTCGGGAAATCTCTCAAACCCTTTGGTAATGTTGAAGCATCGCGAGGCATCAACGAAGCCAGAAGTTTGCGCTTATATAAAAACAAATCTACGTACAAACGCCCAGTCGCGCAAGCATTAGAAAGGCTTTCATTTCCGTAGAGCTCGCGTACGGAAAACTCATTCGACGCAACGCGTATACGTACTAAAGAACAAAAAGAAACGTGCAAGACTACTGTACACTCGCATACTCAGACACACGCTCGCGCGCGCTAAAAGAAAGGCGATTGTGTATGTTATATACCACACACTTGCGAAGAATGCTTTACTTCGCGAATCGCGCAGCTTTTGCTCTTTGGCATTGGCCTTTAAAGAGCTAAGAAAGAAGCGCCGGAATTTTCTCTACCTTTCCGACGTTGCGTACACTTACCACTCGCCAAAACACGAGGCGAGCGGTAAGTTGACTTTTTTCTCTCCGTTTTATCTCGAGGACAATGGGTATTCGATAGGTCTCGATAGCCACATATACCTCCCTTCTATTCATTTCCTCCCCGTTTCGTCGAGCTTGCACTAGCTCGCAAGATCGTTCGACTCCTGCCGCCGCCATCCCGCACATCGAGGGAAGAGACGGACGATCGGAGAGCGCGAGAAAGTTATATCGGAGAGCGTAGGGTGGAGAAAATCGCGGAACGGAACTATTCCATCCGTCATTCGAACAATGACGCGTCATCCGTCAGTTGGGAGAGATGAGAAGCAAGCAGAGGCTACAATGACGGACGGACGGATGGTAATGCGGGGAAAGGGGAGCAGTGTACCGGGAGAATGCGCGATGTGTCTAAGTGGAAATTGATTTACTTAAACGAGTGCGCGCGCTAGGGCGTCTAGCATGCGCATCGCGCGATTCTCGCTACCCTTCGCTCGACGGATCGCGAAGCTGTCGCGCGCGCGCGTACGCGCTCGAACGATCGTATGCCGCACGCGCTATTCTCTTCGGGATTCTTGTCGCGCGCGCGCATTTTTCCAGCTATATGATATATATATACGATACGCGAAGCGATAGCTGCGCTAGCGGTTGTAATTTTGACGTTCGAAGGGCTGGATCGCGCTGATTGGTGAACGCGGTCTTTCAACTTGGTTCACACGGAATACTATATAGGTTGAGGGTATTTCGTTGGGGAAAATCGTTGAACTGCTGTCGCAGAATAATCGTTAACGTAACGAAATGCTTGACCGATGATTGATTCGATTGCGTGTGACGATTTACTTCGAGAGTGTGAAATTTCGTTGAATTATTTGATATAATAAAATTCATCAAAAATATTAGTTTATGAAATGTGAAGAAATAACTGAGCGATAATTATAAAAACAAATTATGAGAAGCGTAGAATTGAAAATAACAAGGAACAAAATTCCAATAAATTAAATTCAACCAAAATCGAATACAAGCAAAATTTTCCTACCTTGACTAATCCATCAATCCATGTGCAATTATTATTTGGCCAATTTATTCGAGCTAAGAATTAAATTTTTTGAATGTTAAATTCCAATGCAATGTAAAAGCTGAAAATATTCCATTTAAAATTTTTTAAACGTTATAGTCGATAAATCGATTTTAACTCTTTATTAATTAATATCAAATTCACCTCATTTTATTTATTAACATCAAGTAAACAATGAATTGTTAAATATAAAGAATGATGTATAAATTTATAAGAAAATACTACTAATTTATTATTCAATTTTATTCAATTTTAGAGTAAATTTTCTGACCTTTAATTAAATTCGTATTATTAACAGCGAGAAAATTGAGAAAACAATAGAAAAATGCAGTTCGATTAAGAAAAACGGATGCATTAAAGGCCAACCTATTGACTTTACGCGAAGTGCTGTCATTTGCAGCCCTGTTTCCACCGGCTGTTTATGTATTTCCTAGACTTCTTACTACTTCTCTCTCTCTCTCTCTCTCTTTCTCTCCTCCGCTTTCTTTTCCTCTTAGCGCGTTATTCATTACTCGCAAGCATGCCGTAAGAAATCGTACCCAAAGGATCTTTTTCATCCCCCGAGCTACGCTACTGCTGCGAATTATTTTTAAAACCTTTTTTCACTTTTAGTTGAAAAGCTGTATAATGACAGAAAATTTTCTTCGGTCTCTCTTTCCTATTTCTCTTTCTTTTTACGATCGTTAAACAAGAAATCGTCACTAAAGTTAAATTGCATTCTCGATTCTTTGTCTTTATCGAAATAAAAACGTTCTGATAATAAAGTCGGACTTTGAGATAAAATCTAAGAATGCCAGCTGGGCGACGATTAACAAAAAGAAGAAACGTGGAAGGGGGAGAAGACTTCGATCGGAAAATTTTCACAGCGGAGTAGCTATGTTAAAAAAGTTATTTCTATCTCGTCGTTCTCTTTCGCTTTTATTTCACGAGACCGAACAAGCATTCGACGATTAACAGCTGACGGAACGATCGATGGCTTGATGAAATTTAAGTTTAGCACGGGGTAAAATGAAAGAGGGAAGTACAGGGAGAGAGAAAAAGAAAATTGGCAGGCGTCTCTCGTGCGTATCGCAAGATCCCATACGCGAAAGAAATCGGGCGCGCGAACGTCTATCGATTTTCCAAGGCCGGATATTAAAGAAGTTGTAATAAGCATCGGCGCGAATACTGGCCGGAAAGACAAATTTAAGCCGGTGGCAGCGGCGGCTCTTACTTAAACGCGTGCTTATATATACATATACGTTTGTAGTGCGCTGTATTATCTCTGTCTCCCTCGGTTTCCATTATACGCGTCGGGTGCCGTGATATAATCCAATCGAAAAGCTTATTTTAATTAAATTCAACATGAAATAGTGTGAATTATCTCTCGACTCGTTAAATACGCATACATATATCGTTTGGAAATTGTAAAGTTATAAAAATAATACCGCCAAGGAATCGTGCCGAAAACATTTACGAAAGTAGAATTTTAAGCAGCTTTAAAAATAGAACCGCGGCGCGATACGGTCATTGCGCCTTTAAATTTATGCCTTATTATTTCACAGCGATAAATCTACGTCAATCAACCATTACACCTTTGAAACCTTGATTATTAAATAATGTATCATATAATCATTCAAAACGTTTCGCAATTTATTTAAAATACCGAGCACGATAATTCGTAAAAAGTTATTCGACTTTGAACACTTGAGGTTACAAGCGCGCCATATAATCACGGATGATAAAATAATAAAGCATTACAATTAGAGTAAACGCTTCAAAGTATATATGCAAGTTTGCAGCGAAGTCAAATCGTAATAATCGAATATGAAATATCTAGCCGCGAAAACGCGCGCCATTTTTCACATTCACTTATTTATTTTCGTATCGCTGCAGCCAACGGGCGACGCTTCTCTCCTCGCTGCGTCGTGCATTACAACGGCACCCTCCCACTTCCATTATCAAGCCACGCCGCGTTTTATATCCGACGCATTCATTCTTATGAAGAGTAATTGGAATTACGATTATACGCACATCCTGCGCCGACTTCCCTGCCAACTATACGATCCCCTTTTATCTCGCCCCCCCCCCTCTCTCTCTCTCTCTCTCTCTCTCTCTCTCTCTCTCTCTCTCTATCTCTTACCGAGTTTACTTTGTAGTCAGAACGACGTGAACACGCAGCGGTCCGCTAAGCGCGCGAAATCGTGAATTACCGTACTTACGCTCTGCGTAAACTACGTTATAATTTAATTATTTATATATCTGCAATTTTCATTTTTATTTTTATTTTATTTCATCATTGTATCGTATCGAAATTATTATTATTGTTTTACGACGTTGCGATTTCTGTTCTTAAAATTTATATTATAAAATTTTAATTTGTTATTCACTGTTTGTTTAAATTCAAATGTGTTTGCTGATTAATTAAAAAAAAAAAAAAACTTATTTTTTATTTATTAAAATAAATACGATGGTATTTATAAATTTACTGGAATTGCGAATAAACATTTAAATAAATTTACTTTATTTCAAAACACAATATATGTAAATATTATGTTATAAAATATAATAATAATTCAAACATTTGATAAATGTTTTATTGCAATATATGTAAAATTATTGCGATAGACATTTCGAAATGACTTATTGATTGTAAACACTTAATAATATACGTAGATTTAATAAGACGTTAGCGTTTATCGATAAATAAACTAATACGTCGTATAAAATTCGTCGATTGTCAACGATCGAAAAATAATAAATATTAAAAAAGCTTTGTACATTAACAATTTGAAGGGGAAATAAATTTGAAATAATTCACTTCAACGTCGTTATTTAAACGGCAACTAAATAGCAAATCCAATGAAATCCATTCGATTCACTTTGCGAGAGAGCGAACAGTTAACATGCAAGCCATTGTTCGAATCAGCGCAAAAATTTAAGTGATTTAACTTTTTCGCTTTTTTCTTTACTCCCTACTCCCCTTTCTCTTTTTTTCTCCCCTCCCCCCTCTCTCTCTCTCTCTCTTTTTCTCTCTTTCTCTTTTTCACTTCTTTTTTCTTTTCCGCATTCTCTCTTTCTCGTTTCTCTTTTTTCTCCTCTCCGCCAATTCTTTTCCATTTTCATCTCTACTGTTTTCTTTTCGCCTCTTTCTCTCTGTCTCATCTATTTTCCAAGCGTTCGAAGCGGAAAGCACTCCAGAAAACCCAAGCGGGAAACTCGCGAAGCATTTTTTCGTGATTATGCACAACGACGCGTATGAGCTAGATACCCGCGGAGGAGAGTCCTTTTATCCTCGATGTAATCTCCCTCGGGCACTCTATCCTCACCTCGCTGTTTGTTTTTTCTTTCTTTCCACTCCCCCCCCCCTCTCCTACCCTCCCGCCTCGCCTCGCTTTGCACTATTTTGCAAGCGTTTGCGGGATTTTCTCGACGTTAATCGACGAGTTATATACACGCGGGAGGTCGGCACCGATATCCCGGAAAGCAATCGCGTCCAAGCTTCCGGTCGAGCGGCTTTAATTCGACGCGCGCTCGACGTATGCGTACATATAGACGAGGAGAGTGGAATTGGGAGGAGAAGGGGGGAGGGGGAGAGGGCAAGTAAGGATTACGCGGATTCTGCTGCTACTCTTTCCAAGCGCGCTACAATTATTATTATACGCGGGGGCTTTTACGAAAATAAAAAATGCATCGTTATAATGGTTAAGTGCTCGTTTCGAAGTATTTTAATTAGCCGCCGTGCGTAGGAGTTCTCTTATTCGTTTCGCGACTGGGGTGTACACCTATACGCTTCGCGGGCATTGGATAAAGTACATAATGGGCATTTATAAATTTACGTGAGCCTACATGAATATATTCGAAAATACTTTTTTTTTTTTATTATTTTCCTATATAATTTCTCTCCCTTGAAATAATTTTTCACATAATAGGAAATATAAATATCGATAGGATAATTGTCATGGATGTATACATTTTTTATCTGGGAAATAAATCGAAGAAATATAACGTAATTATAAATATTTACAAACATCTAATTTTGTAAATATAAATAAAAAGTAATTAATTTATTCAAAATTTCGTAATAGTCGGTAACAAATATTAATGTAGATTAATGAATGTAACGAATCATAAATGTGTATTTTCCTTCCTAAAAATTTAACGTTTTTTTTTTTGTTTCAAGTATTAAAGATGTGATTATGCGTAATATTGAGAAGAGAAAAAAAACTTACGGTATCAATATCATAAACGGTTTACAACTGCGTATAATTTTCGGTCGAAAACTTAATGTAGTCATTGCATGAAACGAAATGGAAATTACCGCCCAAAGAAACGATTTCGGCGGCTATTAAGATTAAGTCGTAAAAGAGTCGTTCGTTGGTCATGAGTTTATCAAAGAATTTGTAAATGCATACAAATATATAAACAGATGATTACAAAGATCAAAGACCACTTACGCCTTTTCTTGGCTCACCGCCAAAGGTCCGATTTCTACGAAAAGTACGAATAATAAAAATCGAAACCGAACAAATATAACAGTAATTCTGATGAGCCCAAGTCTTATACATATCGACGATGGAAAAAAAGCGAGAGAAAGAAAGCGAGCGAGAGAGAGAGAGAGAGAGAGATAAGTGTGAGCGAATATATAAGTGTTTTGAACTCCATTAAAACACGCCACGTCGCGATTCATCGCATATCGTACAGCGCTTAAAGAAACCAAAAAGTCGTTTCGAACGCTTATACGCTACTAAATAATATAAAAAGCTGACTAATGGGTTAACCGTGCGCGCACATCGTGCTTATCGAGCTTTATTTGTACATATACATGTATTCATACATATGCATGTGTAAAAGTATATGTATATAAATATGGAACATTTCGCACATTCACACGCACACGCGTTACTTATAATCTAACCGGCGCTGTTGCCGCTCCTACCGACTCCAAGTAGTATCTCTTCCTCGTTCACAGCTGCTTAGTTATCTTTTTATTTTGTCATTTGTAATCCGAACGCTCGACGCGATTTGTAAATTATTCTTTCAAGTTATTTAATTCAATCTTCTTTTTTTTCTTTCTGTTTCTTCGAGCGCGCGTTGCATCTTACGGACTGAAAAAAAAAAATTGACGTTTGCGTGTTGACGCGACTTCTATTTGCGAGTATCCGTATAGTTTTGAAGATATCTTGGAAAAAAATTTATCGATGTTGTTTGATTTTATATTTCGAATCCGTTGGTATTAAATGCCTTGATTTATACAGAGATATCGCTCGGTTGAATGTGAATGAATTTTCTTTAAGAGTAATTAAAAAAAAGTTATAAGACATTGATTTATCTTGACAACAAAAATTTACTTTACCGCGTGAAAGAACCAGTCTATAGCGCGAAGGGTGACAAAGTATAAGAGACTCGGTCATAAATGGGTGAAAAATAAAAATAAAAAAAAAAAAGAAAAAAAATAAAGAAAAAAAAAAAGAAAAAATTGTAAAGCAGCCAACGAACAGATATAAATCCGAATTCACAGTCTATATATCTCTCTCTCCGTTTCTCTGTTCCGTCGCGCTTAAAATTCAGTCGCGCATCGACGCACGCGTGCACGCGAACAAATTTATGCATACACTCACATATGTATATCGGCTTTTGGCACGGGGATATTGGTTTCGAGGCGGCACGCATACGCGCGGCACGTATACACGTTTGCGCGTACACGTGCGCCAAGGTGTATACGACGGCGAAGGTTAATCGCCGGGGCCGGGCAAAGAGGAGACACTCCTCCAATGTGCGCGTCCTTACGTTACGGCACCTGCCTCCAGGCCGGATCTTGTTACGTGCCGCGCTAACACCGTGCACGTAGGGACCGACCGCGCGCGCGCGCTCCTGAAACTCATTTAGTATCCGTGCGCCAGCTCGGTTAATGATTTCCCTGGAGCGGCGTTGGCTCGCTCGCGTTTACACACAGACACCGAGATCGCTTCTATCTCTTCCTTCCTTCTATATGTACTCGTGTGCGCGTGTGCTCGTCGAAGGTGTAATGGTACTCGTGGTGGCCCTTCGAAACAAATCGCATAGCACTCTTGCGATAATCCTTTCGAACGGGCGAATCGACTTCGATTAAGGCCCTCTCTCTCTCTCTCTCTCTCTCTCTCTCTCTCTCTCACACACACACACTCACACATGAGCGTTGTTATTCGGAGAGGGAGAGTAAGGAGTTATTACATTTGGCGCGCACGCGCGTGAGGATATTGTGCGAGCTATTGAACTGGTAATTAATTTATTGGTCGAGAACGCGTCGAGCGCGTCGAGCGCGACGAAGCTTTGTTACTTTGGAGATCCGTAATGCGGAAGCATTGGGAAATTAAATCGCGCGATCGCGTGTTATTCGCTCTCTCTCTCTCTCTCTTTTTCCTTTTTATTTTTCGTTCTTGAAAAGTTTATCGGCACCCGTGAGAAGATTAAATTGAATTGGTATTGTTCTTTTTGATTTTCCGATCGAGTCAGTATTCATTTTATAATTCTGAAAAGTCAATTCAAATTATATCTTAATGCTACTTTGATCATTAATACTTTTTTTTATTTTCAAACAAGCCTCAAAAATAAAAGTTTATTTTTAAATTAATTTAATTTTCGGATTAGATGCGATATTGGAATAATATTTTATAGCACATCAGAAGCATCAAAAATTATTTATTTTATGAAATTATACAATGACTAATATTTATTGCGTTATTCATTTATTCATCGCTATGTGTATTCTTCAATATAACGGAATACGGATAGCTTAAAAAAATTAATTTTTACGATATTAACTGCACTATGCAAATTTTTTTTCTTTTTTTTTTTTTTTAAGAATTCTTTTCAAAAATGAAACTATAAATTTTTTTAAAAAAGTAATCAAATTGAAGGAAGTCAAACGTCAACTTCAATCGAATATTTTGCCCAACTTTGCAACTAAAACGTACCGACGACTCAGACATAGATCGTCGTGCGTGTGTTTGTTTTGGTGGCCGTCTCAAAAGAAAGTCGCGACTCGAGACTCGGCGCGGTTACAGGACGAAGGATCGATGTGACGCGCGCGCGCGTGATGGTTAGTGAGCGAGTAGACCTGCACAAAGAGAAAGAGAGAGAGAGAGAGAGAGTAGAGGTCGGTAGAGTGGGAAAGTACAGAGGCCGCACATGGAGGCAATGGTCCTATCCTCCTCGAATTAGAGACGCCAATCAAGTTGACTTATGGGCGACGTCGCTGGAAATTAGTTCAAAAAGAGCAGCAGCGTGCTTTGATATCGCTGTAAACTGCAGCACGACTCGAAACTGCTCGCCGAGGCTTACTTCCCTCCTTACTTCCTTCCCGCGTTTAGCTCGCGCATCTACGCTCAACACCTCAGCGACGCTCTCCTTGCGTTCTTCTAACGCGAAGACGATGCGGCGCACTGCGTCTCTTTTTGCCGCTCGCTCGATCGTCGCGTGATGCGAGCTCGCGCACCGCCCGAGCGCGAGTTTATACACGTATACCGCGTGTAGGAAATTGCAGGGGACAATCGTTGCCATAGGTGTAGACTTGCGCGCTATGCAGCAGAAGCAGCAGCAACAGCAACAGCAGCAGCGGTAACGGCCACGGTAGCATTGATTTTTTTCTTCTTGTTCGCTACACGAAGACGACGCGGACGGACGTTTTATTGCGCGCGTGCTGATTACTCGGAATTGCCACGTCAATTGGGAGACTTAGAATGATGGGAAACGTTGACTTTTTTTTTTTTTTCTTCGAAGCTTTTTCTTTTATTTATTTTTTCTTTGTCGCTAGCTACTATTACGTTTAAGTGTTCTATAATTTCACGTATTTTATTAAAAAAAAAAAAAAAAAAAAAAAAAAAAAAAATAGATAAATAGTAAATTTTATTTTATTTAATTTTAATCGGAACATCCAATTGCAAAAAAAAAATATTTTAAATTTAATCATGAATTATTAAAAGATTAAAAAATTTTACCGCGCAACCTTAAAATAGACCAGATTTAGATCGACATAAACGTAGATACATATGCACTGCGAATAGACGTTTCAGAATGAATAAAAGCGGAGCATCGGTATCAGCGGTAATACAGCAGCGACAGCAACATTTCGATGAATCGCGGAAAGATCAAGCGAGCCATTGATAGCGTCTCGGGTACACACGTAGCCCCCACGAATCGCGGAGTCACCATCCCCGGCGATCATCGAGAACGTCTGCTCCTTTTATCGAGAGCAACCGCACTCGTAGTCGTTGGGGAGGGGGAGGGGGGGAAGGGGAGAGTGTTGCACGTTTACGGAAAATCGTGCCGATTCTAAGCTCGAGTAAGAATGAATAGGAGGAGAAAAGCCGAGCCAAATGCTGAATCGAAGATACGAGTGTACGTGTACGCTTTTCTTCCCCCGTATCTGCGTATACATTCGTACATATCTCGGCGTCTACCTCATTCATCGCCATTCATATGTTCATATAGCTATAACCGATCGAGAGTCGAGGTATATGATGTTCGCGAACGATCTTTTCAGAGGATGAAAATTCTACGAGTGCTCTTCTTATTCTTGGAATACTTGTAGATGGATAATTGGATGAACGTTCACAAAGAACTTTTTGAAAACCTACGATATCGATGGATTTGAATATGGTTATCTATTTTTTTTTTTTTTTTCTTTTCATTTTATTTCTTAAAGTTAAAAAATTCACTTTTACCTTAAATTAATAATACTTTAAAGGAATATAAATTTATTATTGTCAATTATTTATTTATTTGTTTATTTATTTTTTTATTTATAAAATTTATCATTTCAATTTGTCTTAACCATTCGTTGTTAAAAATATTAGCGTTAAAGATTGAAATAAAAAAACGAAAAAATATTTCGGCTAAGCGCGTCGTTTTGATTTTTCAAAAGCAAGTTACTCCAAGACGTAAAAACAGCAGTTCAATTAAAAGTATAATAAAAAGTATTCTTATCTACAAAGTTTAGGACTAAGTCCGCGAGCTTCGCGTGGACTAATTGCCAAACTTTCCTACGAATGACTGCTAAATTGTCACCATCGTTTCCAGTTTACTAAACTGTTTAAGAATCATTACTATGCCAGCGTCTTCGTAGACCGTATCTCTTGTAAAACTTTCTGCCCTTTGTCGACATCATATAATCGCGACTTTTCGTTTTCCAACTTCATCGAGAAAAGAAAAAAAAAAAGAAAGAACTTCTCTTCGGCCCTCTCGAAGATAATTTTATGTACCACAGACAAACGAATCCCTCGTAAAATAGTTTAGATACTCGATCTAAATTTAATTAGAAATCTAGGCATAGTTTGTAGCTTAATGTCCACATACGGATGTATTCGCGCGCGCGAGGATACATGTAAAACCGAGAGAAAATTGTACGAGCATGCATCAAAACTCAAACATTTCCAGTGGAATTACTTAACACAAATTAGTAACAGCAACTGTACGTAGAATTGTTGAAAACATTTCGTTGATATTTCAAAACCCGGCAGTTGCTCTTGAAACTTTCTGTGGGTCATTTTCTCAGCGTTAATTCGGCGCGCTTATAAACCGGTAATAAATCGCTGGCTAAAAGCTTTCTTGACTTTTTTTCTTTTTTTTTCTTTTTCTTTTTTTTTTTTAATTTATTAAAACTTTAAATTTTTACGATAATAGATTGCACATCGATGAATGAAACATTTGTGATCGAAATTCTTATAAAACAATGATTTGATAAATTTGGATTTGCAGTATGTAAGAATGAAAATGAATAAAATAGTTAAATTTCGCTTAAAAATTAAATACGCTGCGTACTTTATCTTGCTTCTAAAAAAATAAAATATTCGTAAAAATCAATTTTTTTTAACTTTAGAGCGCCATCGCACGAGGATTTTTTCTCGTAAATTTTTTTCCCAATCGAGTCGCGATCAATTTAACCACACCTACACACATATATTTACTACTATTCAAACACCAAGCGATCGAATAAACTTTCATTAAAGGAAACGATCGGAGAGATCTCTAAACTTTCGTCCAAGTAAACGAAAAATACCAACGATAGGGAATAACAAAAAAAAATAAATAAATAAATGAATAAATAAAATAAAATAAAATAAAATAAAAAAACGGAAAAGAAAACGATCCCGAACGATAAAAGAAGAACAAACGACAACCACGATCTTAGATCACGAAACGTTCAATCCTAATTCAACTTTTTCTCTCTCTCTCTCTCTCTCTCTCTCTCTTTCTCTATCTCCTTCTCTCCATTATCGTACTCCAGGAGTAAACTCTCCTCGCGGTGGAAGTGATTGATTAGGTCGATCGCACTTGCCGAGCTCGGCATTGCGCCCAACGTCCGTCTCCTTGATTATAAAATACAACCGATGCGTTGTATGCGTCCTCCTCCTTTATTGCACGAAATGAAATCGCTTCGATGTGTGTGTGTGTTTGTGTATATAAATAAGCTCTCGAGAAGAAGAATCCTCGGTGCAGAATGTGCCACCCGGCGTGAGAGGGGCATTTGTGCTCGATTCCCCGCAGGACGCGCCGTCTCTTTTACTTATTCTTCCTTTTACCCTTGATTTTTTTTTTTTTACGTATTTTCGACGCTCCCGCTGTTGCGCTCCGTCCGACTACTTGTATTAAAATGTGTGGGTGTGACAAGCCGGCAGGATGAGAATTACGGATTGTATTGCAGTTCGGATAGAAGAAATGCACAAAAATTGATTTCGTGCATTTGCGAAATTTATAACGGAACGAGTTTATATTTTGCGTTGTGCGTGCGATTTTTTACGTATCCAAAGATCAAAACGCTGTAACTATATTTTAACTTTTTTCTTTTTTTTTTTTTTTTTTTTTTTTTTTGAGATACACAATACGTTCGTTGTATTTTATCATGTTTCTCATTAAGTGAACATTTATTTTGAAATTGTAAATGATTTTAGCGCGAAATTGCAGTAAAATTAAATTTTTAAATTGATATAATTTGTAGTCTGAGAAAGCAATGTTAAAATTTAATGGAAACTTAAAATGTGCAAGTTAAATTACTCGAAAGAGTACACAAAACTTTTCTATTAATCCTATAGAAAATAAAATACATTAAAGTAAAATTTTAATTGCTGCTATCTTCACCAACCATGCATAATAAATGTCCATTCGCTAACGAAGTTACGACGTTAAATTTCTCCGAACAGCTCTAACCAGTTCTAATTCGAATGGATTTATCCTCTTGAGACTACTGAAATTTGCTACAGAGGCGCAGACGCGTGACACATTATCTAACCGAATGCATATTAATTTGCCAGCGTTCACCTTCCTTTCATGACGCATTAACAATGATAAATGTTAATGAGTTGAAGAAGTATCGATGGCTCCTCGAAAACCTAATTGACGACGCGATTTATTGGATTTAAAATGAGAAAAATATCGATAAATCAATAAAATGTTACGTAACACCGTAGATAATAAATTCGCGAATGTGAATAATTTTTACACTTTGAAAAAAGGGAGAAAAAAACAACATGGCCATCGTGTAAGACTTACTATAGCTATCATTAACGGATATGTCGGACAAGATGGTTTATTACTTTTTTTTTTTTTTTTTTACAATGTTGATTATTAAAATTCTAGCATATGAATCGTATCTAAAGTCTATATAATTAAAGTTGTTTAATAAAACATTAATAAACATTAATAAACATTAATATGACATTAACACTTTTTATTTATTTATGTTATTTGAAAAAAAAAAATATTAAATAAAAAAATACAGCCATATCATCCTTATTTACTCAATATTTTTTCGTCAGGTATAAGTAAATGTTTAATGATTTAAACAGTGAAAATGCATTAAAATTATTTTCGATTTAATAATCAGAAATATTTCGAAGCACATTTGAAAATATGAAATATTTTATTTTATAATTTGAATTCAGTGAATTTTCTGATTTTAAACATTTTGAAAACAACAACATTTAAATAATAATTAAAAGCTTGGAATTATTATTATTATTATTCGTTTGCATATCGCAATGACTTTATTTAATGAAAGAGTGTTTAATCATTTTGGCGTCCTTTTGAAATATTTTATACGAATTATTAATGAAAATGTATATAT
The DNA here is from genome assembly GCA_949987625.1 of Chalcis sispes. NCBI lineage: Eukaryota > Metazoa > Arthropoda > Insecta > Hymenoptera > Chalcididae > Chalcis > Chalcis sispes. The sequence goes on along the minus strand of OX465095.1, from coordinate 72,700,754 downwards.
ACCAATTCGTCAAAAGTAATTGTATCCGTGACACGTTTGTTATTTCTCAGAACATAAGCAATTAATAATTGCAAAAAACATTACGGATTAAAAATAATGTATAAATTTTTAATTAAAAATTTCTTCTCCTAGTATAAATGATTTACAATTATCACGACTAGAAGTTTTAATCATTTTTAAAAATATTATACAATTGACATTTAATAATATAAAAAACAAATATATTTAGATTATTTCAAGTAGAATAGAAAAAAAACAAATATATATATTCTCTAAAATAAAATAATTTATGCAAACTACTTTCTACTGCGTCTTCATCGAAATTTCACAGCTAATGAGTTATAAAAAATTCATCGTTTATATCCCCCGCTTACGTCCTCGCGAAAATACACCAATAGCAACGACGCTTCGAATCAACGGTCAATCGTTCATCGACGTATAACCGGATCTTTCACCGCTACACGCGAATGTCAAACAAATCGATCGATCGCTGCTACGTGTCATCGCTTAGCTGACGCGATGAATTTAATAAAACGAAAAAAAAAATAAATAAATAAATAAATAAATAAATAAATAATTAAAAATAAATGCGAGGAAAAAAAAGGGAGTAACTCATCGAAGCGTACAACGAAACGTTAAAATAAACAGCCTAAAGTTGTATTTCACGCACGCGTGTCCATTCACATGTGTATACATATGTACCCACACATTTGTGCGTGGACGCATGTATATATATATATATACGAACGCATATAAACGGCATCGGCGCACCTGTCCATAAACGCTTAAGAGCGCATGCGACGCATCCGGCATACATATAGCCGTTGACGTTGTCACGCGTCTCGCATAAAAAATGTTTTTCCTCGTTACATTTTTCCTTCGTTTTTTTTTCTTTTTCCTTTTTATTCATTTATTTATACATTTTTAACTGCCTCACTTTTATTATTATTATTATTATTATTATTATTATTATTATTATTATTTTGTCGACCAACCTCGCGAATATTTCCGTCGATGCGTTTAAACGATGCGTAAATGACAAGCGCCGATTTGGCACTCGCATATGAATATAAAATGTACGTTTATGCGTGGACGAGTCGCGCGCGCACGCGTCCATGAAAATATATAACAATTGCGTCGAGAGGACAATAGACTCGTGGCTTTTTTTAATTCGCGTCGTACGCGAGAACCGTCGAGATAGATAAAGGATATTTAGGTCGCTTTTAATGTCGACTAATAGAGAAAATGAATATCACGTATATATGTATAAATACGTTATGCACGCGTGCTCGTTTCCTTTTCCAACGATATCGCATAAATTTTTTAAAATATCGAAAAGATTGGAATGATTCCGCGAAAAATTATTAGTTAGAGTAATTTTATAATTAGATTAAAATTGTAATTAAAACCACAGGGCATTATTAAAATCGTCTTAATACAATTAATTTTCATAATAAATGCATTAAATTTTATACTACGTGTACGGATAATTTAATACGTAATTTCTTCTCAGCGTTAAAAAATTACTAGTAAAGGTAAAGTATCTGTATTGACCTTATAAATTAACGCTTTTACATACAGACGTTGGAAATACGCGCCAAGTGCGTCTTTGTATCGAGTGTTAATCCGTAGGGATTCAGTTTTTATCGTGTCGCAGTAGCGGCTGCAGTTTTTTACATCCTACTCTATACATCATCCTTTAATTCGAACATATGATTTATGAATTATCGATCGATTTTACGTTAACCGGATGCTTTATTTCTCCTTTTCGTAAAATACATTAAGTTCGCGAGATATTTTATTGATTTATTCAATTATTTTTATTGTGAGAAAGCGCGCGTTTTGAGAAAGCTCAAGTCACGCTCGATAACGAATTTAAATAAAATTTCGATCGTTGCGAGTATTTGATAAAGTTGTGCCAATGAAATTAAATTGAGCTTAAAGCTATGGGCGCGAATGGACTGAAAATAACGATTAATTTAAAATAAAGAACATTAAGCTATAAGCTCAGTAGTTGATATCGAAACATGTACAAGAATAGATAAATATTTTTCATTGCTTAAAAAAAAAATGTTCAACTTTATCGACTTTGTGCAGCGCTTAAAAATTATTAAAAATACTCGGAATAATTAATAAAAACTAAAAGCTTGTTTTAAAAAACAGCATTCACATTGAAAATAAAGTTTGCGAGCGAGGTAACAGCCGGTGAATGCCGATCTTTTCATGGCGCTAGCTTCTAGCAAGGAATGTAAAATTTTTTATCGCGAGAGAATGGTTAACGCTTTGGTACGAAATTGAAGTTTATATAACGCGTTAACTTCGTCAGTTTGCGCGTACAAATTCGTATGTACAAATGTTAATTCGAATGTCAATTAGTATTAAATTCGATAATAACGTAATGTATTCAACGTATACCTGTGAAAGCTGAAACATCGAGTTTATGAATTGATTAACGTTTTGCCGACGGCTAGAGATTTAGCCACTTATACATATATACATAACGCTCGATATCCAAGCGCTTATATTATATATATACATAATATATATATATATATATATATATAAATATCGGGCAAGCCTTAATTATGTAAAACCGAGCTAATGTACATTGCGAAAAATAATATGACTCCTAGCGCAGAGTTATTAAAACTGTAAGCGCGTAATTTTAAGCTTTTTGATAACGTCGTATAAAAACGCCTTTGTTAGCGCATTTATTTTTATAATAATTTATAACCGAAAAGTTAAAGTTGTTTGTGGTGCAAAAAAGACTGCAGCCAAGTTCCGCTTTACTTTTAAGCTTTTAATTGTATCGAAATGTCGATACCGGTAAAAGTTTCAACTTCGCTCTGAGACTTTGGCTTCTTATTCTTCGTCTTCTTGTACTTCTAGTTCGTTATTGTGTTAGTTTTATCGATGCTTTCGAATATCGCGCGGTTGTTGGCACGAGTAATGTACACCTCCTTTGCGCAAACTTGTATAACTATATAGAAGGAGAGGTATAAAGCCGCGATATAATACACAATATATATTTGAATTTCTAATGGTGCTTTGTCGAATTGAGTTATTTGTCCCCGGTAGCGCGTTTGTTACATTTAATTATTACGAACCTTCCAAAGTTGCATCTGTAAATTTTGTTTAAGACAACGCCGGCGCCCGCATTTACGTAAGTGTTGCCGTGGAAACTACGGAAAGTTCGTTACTCAGAGTTACTTAATTTTATTTATTAGCCTATAATTTTCTGGCTTAATTATCCATATTTTGCGCTTAAATTTCTATATGATAGAGTTTGTAAATCGATTTTTGACCACTTCAATCAACTTATCTAAATATTTAAGGCGTAAGAGAAAATATATTCTTTTATTATTTAACTAAATTTAACACGAAAATTAAATTATTTTACTAAATAAGTTCATTCAACGCGATTTTTTGTAAATATTATTTATTTATTTATTTATTTATTTATTTATTAATTTTTTTTTAATCTAAATAAACATTTTTTTAAAAACTTCTTAAATAAAATAAAAAGTATCGGGATTTTAAAGTATTTCATTTTTATTATAAAAAAAATATAAATCGTATTATTGAATTTTTTATCGAATAGATTAGTAATTAAAATTTTAAAAAAAAATTGAAAAAAATACCAATTTTTTTATTACATTTGCAGTTACGACTTGCAGGTATATAGATTATTATATGAAATTTATACATTTTCTTGTTTTAATAAAATCTAATTCCATTATTTTTGAAGAGAATTATAATAATCACGTCTCGTCGAGGTTAATTTTTAAACAAGTTATTAAAATAATAAAAGCTTATGAACCATAAAATATTAAAAAATTCAAAAGCATCGCGAAAAGTCCCATTATTCTTCGTAGTTAGTTTATATATCCAAAATCGAGATGAAAGCAGCTATAAATTAAAAAAAAAAGGAAAAAGAAAACGAATAAACAAAGCACCAAAGGACGAAATACTTGGGTAAAAATTGCGAGTTTATGTGAATATGCATGCAAATACGTATGTTCGTATGTGCACACATAAAAACTTCATTGATTTACCGATATCCTCGCTATACGAAGGAAAACAAAACAAAAAAAAAAAAAAAAAAAAAAAAAAAGGAGAGATAGAAAAAAAGTACAGTATAATACGCTCGGAACGCGTGCACGAGTTAACCGCAGCCGATAAATTTTCCAATGCGTTTATTAAGTTTCCTCGGATCGCAGGTATCCGTTTCTTCATCCTCCTCTTTTTTTTTCCCTTTCTTACCGAAGATTTACCGTTGTCTCGAAATTGAATCGTCGGCAATTAGGCGACCCTCTTTTCGTCCATCGACTCGAAAACTAAAACAAACAAAGCTACAGCGGGCAGATTGTGCCCGACAAAACTAAAACGAGCGACGTACACACCTACACATATATATATAAAAAAACTTTGGGACGCATTGTGAAGGTAAAATAATGAAAAACAAATGCGAATAAATAAATAAATGCATAAAAATGGATAAGAAGCGCGAAACGTGGGTTAAAATGCGACGGGACGCAAGCGATGCATCTTTTACCTCGCGACACGCGTGAATTAGCAAACGTTACATTACGAGCGGTCGCGGCTAATTGCGCGCGCGAACTAAACGAGATTTCGTCTCTCCGTTGCGCATGCGCCCATGCTTATGTATACATACACGTACATAAGTATACGAGCAGCTTGCGCGCGAACCCGCTTGCCCGAATATATATGTGACGTTTATTGTTATTACGTCCGAGAGATCGCTATAATTGAGACATAAAGTTGGAAGCTTTCTCTCTCTCTCTCTCTCTCTCTCTCTCTTCCTCTCCCTTTCCCTCACTCGCTCGGAAGTAGAAGCGAGCGAGTTTGGACGGCCTGTAGCGCATGGCTCCTTAATCCCCGCGGGACGTGTATTCATATGTATATATATATATATATATATACATGTGTGTATAATCGCGAGATTGGTGTGGATGTGACCGAGGAAAAAATCCAACTAAAAGTTCGTTAAAAAAAGAAAAAAAAATGAAAAAAAAATATCAGTGTCCCTCCCTCCCCCCCTCTCTCTCTCTCTCTCTCTCTCTCTCTCTCTCTCTCTCTCTCTCTCTCGCTTTCTCTGTTTTTTCGTGCGATATTTTATTCGACCGGCGAGATTAAAAAATGAAAAGAAAGAAAAGTTAAATTTGCGTTGGACAAATATTGTTTGTTAACAAATGGCCTTTAGATGAGAAATTTTTTTCATTTTTATTGAATAATTTATTTAATTAAAATTTCAAGCACTTATGTAATGTTCGTTATCAAATAGAAATATTTTTAATTAACGTCCATTAATACACTATTATTCCTTATTTTTTTTTATTTTTTTTTTAATTATAAGCTTCACCAAAAACAAAAAGGTTAATAAATTTCAATAACGCAATATTATAGATTATTTTCGATTAACTCGTAGGTCATTATAGAGGCTTCGTCAAGAAATTTGTACGTATACTCGGCCTAAACGCGTGTATGTTCACATACACAAACGTGTCATTATCGGAGAAGGCGAGTATAAGAAACGAGTCGGCATTTAGAGTAAGAAAAAGATAGAGAGAAAGGAAAGAACAGGTGACTGAATTATTCGACGTCTGTAGTTCTGGGCGTTAATTCTGATTTATCTTGTTCACCGGTGTGTCTCTGTTACGAAGCCTCTCTCTCTTTCTCTGTTACCTGTATCTCTTTTTTTCTTTTTATGTACAGAAAAGCCTTAAAAATCGTTGGATAAATATTGCTATTTATAATCTAACGGGTTAAGTTGATACATAAAATTACGATTTGTATTTATAGAGACTCAAGTCAAGTAGAGATATTTATATTAAGATGCGCGCGCTTACAACACGATTTTATTTCAAAATTTATTTTCCTTTCTTCCGATTATGTGGAATTTATTTTTCATATTTTAAATTTTAATTTTCCATGACAGACGCTCAATAAAATGGTTTTTTTTAACTGTCACTTTGATATCTTAATCTTTGATAAAATATTTGATTTATTGTCCTTCTTCAGCTCTATTTGAATGTTTTTTTTTTTTTTTTTCTTTTACATTTTTTTTATATCGAATTATTTCTATTGAAAATATTCAACAATAATTATTCAATAACCCATTAATAATAAAAGTGAATTATTTATTAAAACAGGCAAACAAATATGATTGATGCAAAATTTAAACTTAAAAAAAAAAAAAATAATAATAATAATAATAAAAATAACATTATCCGAAACGGGCAAAAAAATAAAAATGAAAGTTATTTTTTCGATAGGTTAACACAAAAAAATTATTAAAATAAAATAAAAATTTATAATAAAAATTTGTTAAGAGTACGAATAAGTAAGTAATTCAAACAGCTCGTAAAGAGTGTATATCGTATCTGCCGTCGTTGCACCTGACAAATTCGATGAATATAGGCCTCTCTATACAGGCCATAAAAAGTACAGTCGGTATTAACATATTTTGAAACGAGTTCTCGGCGCGACACTCAATATCTCTAAATCCCACGTACGCATATCCTCGAGAATTCCTGATAGACCCGTGGGAGACACGGGCTGGTACACAACGCAACGAGAATGAAAAAAAAAATAAAAAATAAAAAATAAAAAAGAAAGAAGAAGAAGAAGAAAAAGAAGAAGAATCAACCGTTTATAACTATAATCCATTGGTATAGTTTGCCGTACTCGGTAGCGTAGCGCGTATCCGTTGGTGGTAAAATTTTTTCTCTACGTCCACTTTTCATCCTCGTTAACGGCATAATAATGAGGCACTTAAGCACGCGATGCTTTCGAGTCCTTTTGGTCAGATCGAAAATTGAGTCACGTAACGCGCCACTCGTATACATATGTATTGTATATACACGTGTATATACGCATGTACGCGATGCACGGATGACTGATCGCACTCGGACGGAGCGACGTTTTGTTTCGTTAACGTTTCGACCAATGACATTATTCCTTCAGTTCTCTCGTCTCGTTTCTTTCTCCGTCTTTTCGACGTAACTTATTTTCCTTTACTTTCTTATTCTCCTCGTTCTCCTCTTGTCACCTTTCGAAGAGGTGCATCAAATTAGCGCGGGAGATTATAAATCATGCGTCGTTCCTGATGTTGCTTTTTAAGCACGACGCGAAAAACAAAAAAAAAAAAAAAAAACGAAGAAGAAAAAAGCGCGGGCTCGCTTTGAAGATTCGCTCGGACTTGCCGCGTCCCCCGACTGGCGAATTATTGTTAAAAGAAAAAAAAAAAAAAGAAAAAAAAAATATATATTTATCGTCGCTCGGACGAGCTAGCTGTTACATTGATGCAAGAAACATACTGTATTCAACGAGATAAAACTCTAATGTTAATTTATCCCTCGCGCGATTACTTCGTCGAAGTTGTAAAATATTTCGAAATTTCAATGTTAAAAATTATTTTTAAAATCAATTCTTTGAAATTTACACTTGACAATAACTCAACATTTGAGATAAAGAAAAAAATGCGCTACCAAATCATTTACGAGTCATGACAGCACGATCGCTCGCTTTTAAAGTAGCTTTCATTTTTTCATGCTTCTCGACGTCAACGAACGAATTCGTCATTGGTGCATGTATACGGCTTAACGAGAGAACCTATGCACGACTTTTCGTTTCTTTTCTCGCACCTTTTTTTTTCATATTCATCGCTGGATTCGTTACGTAGAGAAGTAGATTAAATGAGACGAAAAAGATTCCTACAGCATTTCCTACACATATTTTACATTTTTTTTCAAGACATCACCGCCAGTGTCGATCGATTCGTTACAACGAGAGAGACAATCGCTTGAAAACGTCATATTGTACGAAAATGACTCGATTATAGCCTTTTATTTATGCTTGAGACGAACTTAAAGAAGACGATATTTTGCAGAACTAAAATTAAATTAATTATATATGCATATATAAAACTAAATAAATAAATAAAAAAAAAAAAAAAAAAAAAAAAAAAATCTGAATATCGAAAGGATGTTAAAAGTAAGCAGCGCAACTAGTTTGCTAATAATTTCTTTCAAACAATACAAAAGACTTTCTTGGAAAGAAACGAAGAAAGAAGGATATATAATAACGACCAGTCCAATCTCGGTGCAGCGAAAAAATACAGGCTCCTAATTTTCGCGGAACACGCCTATGTAAAAAACTTTGCGCAAATACGTTACCTCTTTTTTCTCCTTCTGTACTCTTCTCCTTTTTTCCTATATGTTTATCCTCTTCTAAGCTTTCACGCGCTTGAACATATATACACACACGTCCACATAGATGTACATATACACTTGAAAACAAGCAAAAAAGAGAATTAAGGAAGATCTAATATCGCATCGGGTGTAATCTACTTTTTGCGGAAGAGAGAGGGTGAGAGAGAAAGAGAGAGTGAAAGGAAGAAAGAAGAAGAGAGGCAAGAGAGGTGCGCACCAGCGTGAAGGAATAATTCGCTAAACGAATTTCACCAATGCAATTATCCTTACCCTCCGCAGGAACTACCGCAAGATGGTGCGGAACGGGGGTAAAAACACCGGCGCAACGCACCCGCTTTTATAAGAGTTAGGGGATGAGAGAGGGAAACAGAGAAAGAAAGAGAGAGAGAGAGAGAGAGAGAGAGAGAAGAAACGACGGACAGACGGACGAACAGCAAGTCGAGTGTCATAAAGCAATTAAGGGGAGTAGCTGATAGATGCGAGCGTAATTAATTTTTTTCTCCATCGCTCGAATAACCCCTTTCTTTGCATCTTCACTCTTCATCTTTCGAGCAAACACCAAAAAGACAGGACAGCTGGCCTCGAGCACATATATACATATACAAAGCTTGTCCGTCAGTGGAAAAGCGCGCGTGCGTTCGTACAAAAAGTTTGTAATACGGCAAAGGTCACGCGAAAAGTTTTACGCAGACACACGAATAAAAGCGAAACGAGCAGCGGAGATTCGCGCGTGAAAGAGAATATTATACATGTATGCATATAATCAGCTGTACGAAAAAAAGCAAAATAGTGGCGTACTTTATCTTTTTCGATGTTTTATTTCGCAAGAGTGATACCTCTATGACTTTCCATTGCACGCGTTTAAAAGTGACACATTGTCACAGAGAAAGAAAAAGTGCGACTGCATCAGTTTTTGCGCATTTCCAGCTACTTGATTATTAAAAACGAGCTTACAAATAGTTTATACACGTAGTAAAGGGAATTAATGAGTTTAGATAAAGTTGGAATGCGAATAAGCGATAATTATTTTTCCCAGTTTGTTGGTATCTGGATTTACGATTCCTGTAAATTCGATTAGTTATTCATTTTACCGTTATAAAAATCTCTTCTTTCAATTGGTTAATCATTATTAACGATTAAAAGATTTTAGGTGACTTTTTTTCTGGATTAATTAAATTTTATCATTAAATGAGAAGAGTGTAGACGCAATCAAATAATGTTTCAATGAATTTAAAATTATAAAAATACTTAAAGCTACCAACTACGAATACTGTAGATAAAAACGATTTTTTCAAGTAATTAAATTTTCAATTAGATACTTTATTGACATGTTTTTTTTTTTTTCCCAAATAGAATGTAAACGGATATTTATGATTTATTTATTTCAAATGAGTATTTATTATAAAAATAGTTTTCTTTAAATGGTTCAACGATAATTTATGCAATAACAATGCTTTTATTTGTAAGATTAATTCACAATGAGGTTAATAAATTACGATGATTACGGTCACACATGCAACAGCTTACTGCTTTTCATATACGTGAGGAATTAATTTTATTTTTAATGCGTTGTTTAGATTAGATATAGGTCAACGCTTTTATAATACATATTGCGAATGTAATATCGTATTTTCAAAAATAAATTTAAAAAATCAATTATAACCAGTCAATTATAACGGTCTTAGAAAATTTATGAACAATTTTTAAATAAAATAAAATTTATCAACTGAAAATTGTAATATTAATAACCACAAAATGTACAATTTAATTGAGATATTATTAATAATTAATAATGCTGCAATATTATCTTAATGCTTTGTCAATATTATTATATTCGACATGGATATTGCGCAAGCGATTGGTAATAAATATTGTTAGTAGTAGTGTAGCATATAGTATGTAATATAGCGCACTGCTTTCATCGATGCATATTTAAAATTTGTATAACATTATAATAAATCTTGCTAACGATATAAATTTTTAATAAAGATTATTATTATTTTTTTTTTTTTTTTTTTTTTTTTTATGAAAAATTGACAATTTATTTAAAATTTAAAAAATATGCAAAAATTTCATACTCATAAATTTATTTATTTCACGCTAATAAAATAATTTAAACCCTGATATTCTCGCATTATATAAATATTATGAGTTATAAGAGCTTCAAAGCATTACTTCCTCGCAATCGAGTATCAAAAGCAACGGGCGTATGCGATTTGTACCAGTGGGTTTATAAACTTTCGAAATATCAGAGGTATATATCTCTCACTTACTTGTTAGTGGCAAATCACCCGTTCTATATATAAAGCACAAAGTGATAATTTAAAGTATCCGGAAAACGTCCGATTCCACGGATCTCTCTTCTCTTTTGCTTTTGCATTCTCTCGAAATGCCGATAAGCTTTCGCGGAAACCTATCGGAATAACGGAAAAGCCGAGTAAAGACTATCTCAGCTTACGCTAATCTGGTAAATAATGAGACGCTCTCACCCTTTCCCTTCCTCCCCCCCCCTTAACCCCCCCCCCTTCATTCTCTTTTTCTCACTTTTTGTTTCTCTTTCTTTTTCTCTGGTTCCGTTGCACTGGAATTAGTAGCTCTCTCGGCGCTTCTCTCTTTTTCTTGCACCCGGCTTTTTTCGTTCCCCCTTTTTTCGTCGTTTCTTCTCTGTACTCTCTATACTTTGTCATCATTTTATTTTTCTCTCGTCTCTCCGGAGATTCACGAGTTTCTAACGATTTTATCTTAACTGGCTTTCGCTGCTTCTTTTTTTTTTTTGGCTTTTCTATATATGTATACGTATTATATAAAAGAAAACGGTAAAATTTACATAATAGCTTAGCGCGTAAGAAAAATTTTAATGAAATGAAAAATCCTTGAAACAAGATATTTCAATGAATATTATAAAAATTAAAGTTAATAACGATTATTATTTATGTCAGGCTTAAATATATTATAAAACTAATTATTAACTTAATTTAAATAAAATTTTTTTCATAACATTATCGTATATTTAAAAATCTATTGGCGAAACGGAGATGGAATTTCCAATAAGATTTACGAAGTAAAAAAAGAATGGAATATAGATACGTGGATAAAAATACACCGCTGACGGTTTGAATGCAAATTCCTAATACAGAACAAACGTGAACGAAACTCGGCAAATCTATACATATATATATATATATTAGGTGTACATACAGTTAAACACGCACACACGATAAAAATTGGCACGGATCGAAACTAGTCGCGCGCGAGGGCGCGAAAAGTTAGCGTGAAATTGATCGGTCGGGTGATAAAAAGAAAAAAAAAAATGGAAAAATAAAATAGAACATCGTTTTCCATTTACGTCAAGAGCACCTAACTACCATCGTTCGTAGACAAAAAAAAAAAAAAAAAAGGGAAAAAAGAAATAATAAAATGAAATGAATGAAAAGTTACTCGAGCGCGTGTGTATAAAAAAAAACGTATTACGCGCATTTGGTAAGCAAGAGCGAACGGAGCATCGACTTTCGCTGCGAAATCGGTTGAAGTCCTCTCGGAATTGACAGATGCTCTCTTGTTTTCTTTCTTCCACGTGTTTACATATTCGTGTACGTATGAGACTATTACCAATACATTTAAGAGGAAAAACGAGAATAGCTATTTTTTTACGAGTCTAGCAACAATAGCAGCAACGATTCCGGAATGCACACACACACACATATATATATATATATATATATATATATATATATACGCACACCATGCGTTTCGGTTCGCATATCGATTCCTCCGTCCTATTTATTCTTTTTTAACATTCTCTACCCCTCGGGGAGTAGATCGGACACCGTGCGTAAGTACGTAAGAGCCCGAGCCAAAAAGAGGTTTTTGTAAATCGAATTCGAGGAGCCTCGGGGCCTCCGCGCAATGGCCAGCGCATACACGCGCGTGTAAACCTACACATATGAGAAAGAGAGAGAAAGAGAGAGAAAGAGGAGACACGTGAGGAAGTAATGGAGTGCCTTGTGGAAAAGAGAGAAGAAACGAGAAGAGAGGGAAAGAGATAGGGAAGGCATACCATAAAACTCGCCGGATCTAATTTGAAGTAAATCGAGCGAATTGCATTCGGCTATTTCGCGGTAGCTTTTAATAATGAATTTCGTTTTCGATTAAGGATTTATAGTTAAATTTTATCGAATTAATTAAGGTACGGAAGTTACGACGCTTTCGATAATGCTTAAATTTCGTTATTCAAAATAAAATATTCCTTCTCGCTTTGGTCAATGCTTTGATCTCGGTTAGAATAAAAAAAAAAAAAAAAAACCAATGGATCAATAAGAAATAATAATAAAAAAATAATTTTATATGTAACAACCGCATTATTATATATGAAATAAATTCTGCAACAAGTATATATAATACGAAATGTTAATGGTATAACTTGATTTTTTCAACCATAAATTAAAAGTGGAAGAATAAATGAGACCTCTTTTTTTCCGCTTCAGTATTTCGTTCTTTCTGTCTCTGTCTCTGGCTCTCTCTCTCTCTCTCTCTCTCTTCCATCATTTTACTGTTTCGGTAAAGGGATATATAATGCATTAGTCAGTCAATTTTATAAAAATTATTAATGTCAAAAGGAATCTGTCCCAGGAATGAAAAACAGTTTCTCATTTAAAACGAAGCGAACAGTAAAAGAAAGAAACGAGAAAGAGAAGCTGATACAGTGTCACGATAAAGCGAAAAAGAAGAAAGAGAAGTTCAAAGAAAGAAAAAGATACAATTCTCGGTGTAAGATTGACAAAGAAAAAAAAATTAAAAAAAAAAAAAAAAAAATTATGAATAAGAAGAAGAGGCAAAGAAAATATCAGTAGTACGTCAGGACGACAAATACAGGAGATAAAAACGTGACTTGATGTAATTCATGCATCGCATTCGCGTAAATAGACTCGTACTGATTTAATTTTTCGCAAATCCGCGAGTAAATAACGTAATTCACAATTGCGCAACTCGCGTTGATCGACGGTTCTCTCGTATACGTATATGCATATATATATATATATATATATATATACACGCGCGCGCGCGTATCTTTCTTTTTCGCACTGTATAGACACGCGGCGCGTATAAGTTTACCAACGTACCAACGTGCGCTCGAATCGTTTAGCGGTGAATCTCGCCGACGACGCGCGTCCGCTTACCCGTAGTCCTTATTCACCGGCTCGTGTTGAATTTCTCTCTCTTTCTCTCTCTCTCTTTCTCTTTCTCTTTCATGACATGCAAATTTTACAAGCTATCTCGCGCGCTTACGGTCGGTACATTAAGTGTGTAGCTCTCTTTCTCTCACTTTCGAATTCTTCGCCGTTCTCTCGTGAACGTAGTGTAGTTTTGCGACACCTGCTTCTGGTTGTAGAAAGAAGGAGAAAAAGATACAAAAAAAAATATCAACAGTGAAAGAGATACACGCTAAGCCAAAGGAGCCTTGCATCTGTGTGCGTGTGAGCGGAACTTATCTTTCTTCTTTTACTTTTTCGGTTGTGTACTTTTGTACGTGTACTTATGGTTCCTGCTTAGTTCTTGGTCATTTTAAATAAGTTTTCCTTTTTTTTTTTTTATAGCAATTAAACAAAGTAATGCAAAAATTGCTTCTTACCCACACGTGCGAGTAAGATGCCACGTCAATTAAACTTGAACAAAATATGAAAAATAATCTACAATTTAGTATTATTTTAAATAAAAATGAATATTTAACATTTAGACAAGATTTTTGCGCAAAAGAAATAATTATTAACGTTTGCATTCGGGACAAATTTCATTTTTCCAACAACTGCTTTGGACACTGTCTTTGAACATTGAACCTAATCGCATTTTAACCAATTCCGTGCAATGTTTAATCTCAACTAATTACCCTGGGCGCATTGATATATTACTAATTCAACTCCGTCTCTCTTTCTTGCCGTTAATGCAGATAATTCGAATTGAATAGCGTTAATTTTTTTTGTTTCAGATCCCGATTTAAGATCTCGATCATTACGCGCATTGAACGAATGGCTTTCACGCTTCTCGTTTATACGGCTTTACAACGATTGTCAATAGTGAAGGTTTAGTCTGCCTATTGTGCATTGGGTTATTGGGTTGGAATTGAATGTGCGATTGAATGACCAAATCTGCTCTTGGTAAATTTTAATTTTAATTGGCGAGATGATCTTAAATTAATAGCACTTACGTTATTATTATCACGCATTGATAATTTCTTTTTAATTTTTAAATACTATTGATTACTATACTACTTTTATTGAAATAAAATGATAAAAAAAGCTGGATTATTATTATGCGATTATAATGTCGGATCGTTTTTATCGGTTTTCAGTGTATTCTATTGAAAATAACGCCTCTTAAAAAACTTCATATAAAAATCGACTTGAAAAAAAAAAAAAAAAAAAAAAAAGCAGCTTTATAAAATAAATAAAATATAAAATAAATAAATAAATAAAAATCAAAAAAAAAATAAAATAAAATCGTTTCTGAAAAAGCCTAGTAAATTTGCCGTAACCGCGTCAACAAAGCCCATTTTTCTTTTCCGTAAAAAAATACATACGCACCGATAAAGTCGCTTGTTTCTACGCGCGACGAAAAAGACGTACATGTACGCACATCATACGCGCTCTGTGAGAAATATCCTATAATGTTGCAAATACGCAGAAATGCAAAGTATTTCACAAATACAATGCGACGATACGCATCGAGCGTGTGAGGGTATGCGTACGTATAGAATTGAAAGGAAGGCGACGACTTTTCTTGACACATTTTTATCGCGGGAATTTGTAAAAACGACGTAAAGACACAATGCCTCGCGTCTCTTCGTGCGCCGGGGTATTCGCTGCTTTCGATTATTCGTTCCCACGCACACATCCGCATACATACATGCATACATACACGTACGAGAGAAATGATAATTACGAGGAAGATCGACGACATTATCGCGTTCCCATTATTTGCAATTAGGTGCGGATCTTTGCGATCGCATCGTACCGATAAAACTCGGTAGAAAATGCGACTCGCTAGCTTGTTTTTTTATTTCAATCCTTTGCCTCGATCGATCGAACTCTTTATTGTAAAATTAGACTGTGTAATCTTTCAAGCACTAAAATATTTTATTTACGACTTTCGCTATTTTTTAAAATTAATTTAGATAAAAATTAATGCTCGCGTATTCGTTCGTTCCTTTTTTTTAAATTTTGTAATAGAAGTAGCCTTTAAAAAAATATCGAGTTACCTCATTGCTTTTTTTGAAAATTTCTAATTTCCCTTTAGTTTACGTGTAAAAGTTGCGAATATTTATAATATAACATTAATAGATAAAAAGTTTAGCATTATATGGACACATAAAAAAAAAAAAAAAAAAAATTACCGCGCAAAATATAAGGTAACATCCAACGCGATATTTGTTTGCCGTATCATAGCTACACCAAAATTATATTAGAGCCAAACAACAATTTTTACACAGATAACACGGACTATATTTGATGATGCAGTTTCAAATGCATTCGTTACGACGCGATTTTATTATTTGCATCTGAAGAAAATTATTTGAAAAAACTTTTCTCAAACAAATTTATTTCGAATAAATTCAATATTCAAAAATTAACTTTGCAAAAACATACGAGATTCAACAAATGAACTACCTTTATTAAATTAAAATTGAAAATAACAACGATTCTTTCGTCGTTCATTTTTTTTTTTTTTTTCGACTTCCATTATTATCATCTTAATAATTACTGTGAACAGACAGATGGCGACAATGGAATCTAAGTCAGTGAGTTCCATTGTCATTTTCTGCAAGAGTTTCTTTGTCATTCTTTTGCAGATGAAATTCTTAAGGTATTTAAAGTTCTCACTAAAACAAGGTGAATATAGATCAAGAAATTTTTACAATTAACCTTTTCTTGTAATTTTTTTTTTTTTAAACTTCAATACGCTATTATTTAAAAAAATTTTCTAATTAATCAGAATAGACTAAATGGTTAAATTTAAAAAGAACCTATATATTTTCAAAGTAAATTTCTCCTTTATTTATGCATTGAAATAAATTTATGTAAAATTTCGCACTTTTAAAACGTAATTAACCTAAAATTCACGTTACCACCTACGTATCATACCAACTAAAGTCGCCGAGTTGTGCCAACGTTATCATATCATTCGACCGTCTGGCGACAGTACTGACCCTTTACCGAACGTTCTTTTTACAGCTCGACTCCAACGTCTCGTGTTTTTTTTTTTTTTTCTATTTCTCTTTTTTTTCCTCGCTTCATCCATCATTCACCGAGCACACAAATATTTCCACATCCACGTTAAAAGAGAGCAAAATGAGGAAAATAAAAAAAGGCAAGATAGACGAGTACAACGCAAAGCAGCGAGTATACGCTATCAGAGAGCCACGCATAGCCAGACACACATTGCCGTACTTAGACCGTATCTTGGCTTGTGTGCCTACTCTACCGGGCGCCAAACAGTCTACTCGAGTTAGTAGTCGTGCGCGCTGTCATCGAGCCTTTCTCTCTCTCTCTCTCTCTCTCTCTCTCTCTCTCTCTGTCTTACTCCCTTTCTCTCTTGCTTTTTCTTTCAAAGAGAAAACCTATGTATGTATATAAGCATATATACACATATATATTCAAAGTGGCACGCGAATACGAGATATAGCGAGAGAGAGAGAGAGAGAGAGGCTAGTAGTCGGCAGTACTGAAAATGGGGAGTTGAGGTAAATATGCGATAAGTTGGCGTCCGCTTATAAATCCAGGTCCGCTCACGGTGACAGGTCACGCAGCCTCGGCGGTACCTACTCGCAGACGACTGCAGTATAGCAGTTTACTCGCTCCCTCCCTGCGCCCGTCGTCCCTTTAAACCCCGAGGAGAGATCGCAGACAGTGGCGAGCGCGGCCTATACGTACGTATACGTGTATACATGCAGACCAAAACTCTCCGCGTTAGTACGGGAGAGTGCCTCCTTTTCTCCCCTTTCCTCCTCTACTGCCAACCGCAAACCCGTAACTCCTTCTAGCCAACAACGTCGCGCACACACAACGCGACTTCTCTCTCTCTCTCTATCTCTCTCTCGCTCTTTCTTTCTGTCGGTCGTCGTGCAATTGATCCGCTAAATAACACGAGCGTGCCGCATAAACCTCTTATACGGACGAGCTTGCCCCCGCGTCTATATATACTTGCGCGCGTGACCACTTTGTATGTGTGTGTGTGTGTGTGTGTGTGTGTGTGTGTGTGTGTGTGTATCTGTGAAAAGGTTTTAAATGAGCACGAGCACGCGCGCGTGCACGTGTGTGTGTGTGTGTGAGTACGCCGAATGTAAAAAGACTGAAGTCACGGGAACAATGTCGAGAGCAGAGTTGTGTACTTAGAGAAAGAGAGCGAGGGAAAGAGGAGGCAGGAAGGGTTTTCGGGGACACGCGGAGTAGACTTTTACTGGGTCATCTTGTAATTTAAAACACGCTATCCGTTTTATGACTTTCTCTTTCTCTCTCTCTCTCTCTCTGTTTTTCTCTCCCTCTACCTCTCCCTCTCAAACTATCTATCTCGTAGTTAAAGTTTCACTCCGTCGTTTAATTAGTACGAGCTACAAAGCGTCAAGGCGTATATACGGTTAGGTGCTCATTTTCTCGTAGTTGCCCATCTTTCGTAAAATTCCGTACGAATTAAATCAAGATTTGGTTAAAGAAGAAACGTAGGTTGATAGACAGAAAGAAAAAGAAGGAGAGAAAGAGAGAGAAAAAGGAATAAAAGAAAAAATGAGGCAAAGAGGTTAAAAGGAGCTGCGAGTACCTTTGAACGCTGGAAGCAACACCGGCAAGAAGGTGATCCCTCTTTCCTTCCTTCTATTCCCTTTGCTCGTTATATTTTCTTTTAAGAAGAGTAAGAAGACGAATTCATTTTCTTTATACTCTTACATTATGTAAAACGCTTTTGAAATACTGCCCTCCCTTACCCCCTCCGCGCCAAAAGACGTACCTGAATAGCTAATTTCGCGAGCGCGAGTTTTAAAGGACGCGCTTTTCTTGCGACTGCCGTTCTTTGCGCGTATACGTTCATTTACATATATATATATATATATATATATATATATATATATATATATATATATATATATATATATATATATATATATATACATACGAGTGTATGTATAAAAGACGAATTGCGCAGACGAAATACTGGGCAATTTGCTCGAATAACGTTGCACTTAACAAAATTTCGTTAATTGAATATGGTCTAGTCATTGACACGATAAAATAATGATCTTGCGAAATTTACTCGCACTCGGTGTACTCGTAATGCCTCTCTCTCTCTCTCTCTCTCTCTCTCTCTCTCTCTCTCTCTCTCTCCTTTTTTCCGGCCAATTTATATTACAATTTTAAAAGTAGATATTTCTTCGCGTCTGTGTCATTCGATCTAGCATTAAAAAATATAATTACGCAAGCGTTTGAATGAAATATTCAAAGGATGAGACGGAATTATTTTATATGTTATTTTTTAATTTCATTTTACCGTCTTTAACACAGTAATTGCATTAACGGCTACGTGCAAATAAAACGTGATTTGTCAATCAAAAAATTCACAATCACATAAATATCGCGTTCAAAGGACAATCATTAAATAATTTTTAAAATTAATTTTTTTTATTTACAGCACACTATAGCATAAGTTGAGCACAATTCAGCGCAAGTTTTTTTTTTTTTTTAAAAAGACAAAATGGTGGGGCTAACTTGATGGACATAAAAAATGTGGAATTGCGCGTATTCACAATCGCATTCAAAATAATAAAGTGAATCCATAATATCGATAATGTATTAGCAATTAATCAACTCGTGATTATCGTGAATAAATATGACGGTATAAGTATCAATTACAAGCTATCGATATACAACACCAGCTGAGATTTCACAAGTAAATACTGCGACTATTATATTCGCGACGCGATTAGGCGCTAGTCGACGAAACCGTATTAATTATTATCGATTGAAACATGATATACGGAGAAATGAGCAAGAGTGAGGGAGTGAGAGAGAGAGAGAGGGAAAATGGTTGGTGGGCAGTCGAGAAAGGCATTGTAATCGCGCGCGTGCTTCACTTGCATCCGGCAATCAGCTATATATAATACACGCGCTTTGGGTAGACGAGCAAGTTTCCAAAACAATGAGCCGCGAATGATATATAAAAGTATGAGAGTGTGTGGTGTTACATTAATTAATTTTCGGTTGCGTACGCGAGTAGCCGCAAACGCTGTATATATATATATATATATATATCCTTACAAACTATTGCGCGCGCATAATTCTCCAGTGCGCGATGCGACAGTTGGCCGAACATTTGCGGTCTTTTTGTGGATTATATATGATCGATAATGTCTACGAAATATATAATAATGCGAACCGGACGCGGCAACCTTTTTCCGACGGCTCCCTTGTTATTCGTCGATTAAATTTACCCCTCCCATTTTTCTCTCTTTCTCTCTCACTTTCCCTATTGGAGGGATGCACAAATGCGAAATAAATATAAATCGCCGGACGTTTTGGCGCTCGTGTTTAAGCATACAGCGCGAATCGGGCGTTAATATATCGTAAAGGAGCGCGTTTGATATTTACGAGGTGCGCTCATACGCGTGTCGTTTGGTTTTGCCCCCCCCCCTATCTCTCTCTCTCTCTTTCTCTCTTTGTACAGCGCACAGTTTGCATTTTAAATTTCATTCGCGTCTACGTGCGTGTCTGTGTGTGTGTGTGTGTGCATGTGTACGTACGCACAATGTATCGATACTCCGCGTCGATAGGCAACGATACCGTTGTACGCATTGTCATTGTCCATTATAATAAACGATTTACTCGATGTTTAATCGAGGCTTGCCATTTGGCTTGGCGCATGCTTGGATTATGAGATTTTATTTGGCTTGTGCCCGAGTGAGGGGAGGGAATATCGATCGTCGTTGCCTCGTTACAGCAGGTTACTTCGACCATTGATCTGTGTGCATTTCACCATTATAAGTATAATTTTAATGTAAAAATTACTTTTATATAATGCCGCTTTTAAAGCTTTCAGTTTTTTCTTTTTCCTTTTGTTTTTGTTTTTATTCATTCATTTATTATATTTAAATGGGCTGGTTTTTTTCTCTACCTTTCTTGAAAATTAATTTATCACTCGAATCAAGTTTATATTATGCCTTAAATTAAAAATAAAATTGCAATACGTACACTTTTTCATTTTCGTTATTAATATACGTTAATGAATTTTCGTTCGCTTTTAATCGGTTCGATAATAATCAAGCCCATAATTTTACATTTTTTCGCATTACAATTTAGACTGAACATTCTTATTTAAAAAGCGCTATGCAAAATATTAATAATTTTGCGTCACACGTATAGAGCCCACATCAAACCTGTAATTAGTTGGTTGTAAAATAACGATTTCGAACGTAAACTTATTATGCCACTCACATTCTTTGACATTCTATTAACGATCTTATAATATTATCAGAATTAAAATAACTTTCAATTTATTACCTCTTACTATTTAATTATTTACTTCACGCTGTTAATAACTTCTGCTCTTTCCTTTGTTGAAAAAATTTTGAATTAACTCGTAATATTACCTACGTTCGGTTGACCAATATTTTTTTCAAATTTACATTTAAATTTATGCGACAAAGAAAGAAAAAAAATTCCCTTTACGATTACGCATAAATTTTTACATAACAATAGTTGAGACCGTAGCGAAGCAAAAAAGAGAAAAAACGCCAACATATTCCAACTTTCAACGGTCAGTAGAGGCTAGAAAAAATTGTTGTACACCGGTTGAAAAGTCATTTTTTCATTTGTTCCCTTATACGAAATATACAGGCGCGCGCGATCAAACACAATAAAATACACATAAATAAAAATCATTCACGCGTAACATTTGCAATTTCGCGTGCATCCACCATTGGACACAAAGCCCAGAAAGAAAGAAAAAAAAATATAGAAACAAAAAAAAAAAAAATTTGTCCACAAAATCCCCCCCATCATCGCGGTAAAACGAGCAAATCCGACTCCCTCTTCCTAAACATCCCAGCGCCGACATGAAAACCCGTCAATTTATTCAATTATGCGGCTTTATTATCTCCCTTTTTATAACTCCAAAAAAAAAAAAAAACGACCGACCGACAGAAAGAGAAGAACGTGTAAAGGTATAGGAAAAATCCCTGTAATCGAACGCCCGCGTGTCAAACAGGTTTATATATATATATATATACATACATACATATATGCGCGTAGAGAGAAAAAAAATGAAAAATATCAAGAGGGAGGAAGAAAAGTGGCAAAGAGAACGTTATATACGCCTCGTGTATTTTCCCCCCTAGCGGAATCACGCATGAAAAGCTAGAAAGAGTGAGGGAGAGAGAGAGAGAGAGAGAGAGTAAGGGAGACGCACGCGTTGAACACACAAAGGCCGACGTCGTATCTCGCTCTCTCTCTCTCCCTCTCTCGCGGATTATCAGCCCATTGACGGTTATAGCACGCGGCGCGTTGCCACCGTCGACGTCACTCATACGCGATGTGTACGCGTCGCAAGTCAATCGAAATAACGCACACGCATGTACGCGCACAAGCGTCAAAACCAAAATCACGTCGCCCGCGAAGATATATACATATATAGCTGTAACGTTTCGCCTCTTCCCTGCGTATTCGACCCTACATCGCTCCGTTTCTCTTTGCTGGCTAACACCGACAGCCAATACGTTAAAAGGGCGAACTTTCTTCTCTCTCTATCTCTCTTTCGCGTATCTTAACGAGCGATTGTGCAGTCGAGATAGACGCTTATACCGCAAAAGGGCAGCGTCGAACTGTTCGTATACGTACGAACGTGTCGCTGTATACGTGCGTATATACTTACCCTCGTATGCATGCGAGAGCGTTACGTACGCGCAGCTTATTTTCTCTCTATTGTATATATATATATGTACATGTGCATGCACGATAGAGAAGGCGATTTATCCATCTGTTCAAGATTCTTACTTTCCTCTCTTTCTTTTCCGCGTCGGTTGCGTGCGATGCCGGTGTCACTCGCGCGAGTTGATGTGCCAGTAGCAGTGCCTCGCGGAAAGGAGATGCGTGCGAAAGATTGCATCCTGTATACGTGTACATGAGCGCATGTGTATGTACGATACTATGGGAAAGAGGAGAGATAGATAGAGAGAGAAAGAGAGAGAGAGACAGACAGACAGACAGACAGAGAAAGGGGGGAGGAAAATTTATTGATTGATTAAAATTTTACCGTCTATTAAGTTGAATTGCGATTTGAATGTGCGCGCGTGTAGTAGTGTTAGGAGTGTAACGTCGATAAATTTTAAAAAAGTAATATCAAAAATCAAACTTTCTCACTAGTATGATAATAATCAAGATTCCGAGATCGATAAATTTTACCCTGGACATTGATTATTTTAAAAAAGCATTATTATTCTTGGTTATTTTGCTAATTTTATTTTATTTATTATCATTAGAATAAAAAGCTATTGTTTATTTTTATACACGTTTTCTATTAATAACTTTTATTTACATTTATTTTATTTCTCGTATATTTCTCTACTGCGAAAAATCTAATAAGATTTTTTGAATGACTTTTTAATACTACCTTATAAATATTCATTATATTTCACGCGAAATGCAAAACATGCAGTTTTACTGGCAAATGAAAAATTTCACACGCGATAATATAAGTCGTCATTGTCTTTTATAAATATAGTATAATGATTGTAACATAATACCTCTGTATAAAAAAATATTTATTTTTTATCGGTAACGAATAATCACGCAAAGTAAAATAAGGTCTAACATATATATTTCACATAAAATGCGCTACGATGAATACTTAAATTCGTGCGATCGACCAAAAAATATCCATAGAAGCAGGAAATGATAATGCAGTCGACGATATTGCATAGTGCAAGATATTGAGATAGATAAAAAACGTTCGCGTGTATGCACGCATAGATGCATGCAATATCGCATCGAAGATGCAGAGGAAAACGCTCGCGTGTATCTGTCTCTCTTTACGGGCGATTTTGCGAGCGAGTACTCGCTAACAACGACAAGTCAACGACAAGTCAACGACACGACAACGGCCTCCAGATCGTATTTTTCTCCCTCTTTTTCTCTCTATCTCTTTCTCGATTTCTCTAATAAGGCTCAAAGTAGCTTTCACGATGTACATTATCTATTGTTTGCAAAGCCTTCTCTCCGTTTCATTTTTTTTTTTTTTTGTTTTTTTTTCGCATTAGCAGCACCAGTTATTTATTGAAGGTGCACGAATAGGTGAGAGAAAAAAAAAAAATGTTAAAAAAAGAGAAAAAAAGAGAAAAAGAGTAGGAAGAGTAAGGGTGGTAAATTTTATTTCCTCGATGGATTTTGCGAGCTCCTCGCGAGAAAAGCAAAAGTCGTCGCGCACAATGAGGGAAAAAAGAAAGAACGAGGAAGAGAACAAGAAGACGGCTATATAAGGACGAGTGGCCGAGAAGAAGGCAAGAGCGGCATTGAAAAGAAAACTTGTGTCGGAACCGTCGAGACGTTATCTCTCTTTCTCTCCTTTGGAACTTTCTTTCTCGCCCCCTTTATTTTTCTCTCCTTCCTGCAGCTTTTCGCTCCGATAAAGCAGCGGCGGCTGCAAAGTTCGCTTATAGCTAAGGAGAAAAGACGCGCGAGCGCGCAATGTAACGACAGAAAGAGAATGAATGATAAAGAAGACGCGCTAAGTCACGGATTAGCCGAGTAGGGATGAAGAGTCTTGAAAGGGTTGCCGCCGAGATGAGTTAAGCACACGAAGGGAATGCGATCGAGGCGGTGATAAAAATTATTCGAATTAAATTCGATTCAAATGAACCTTTTTTTTTTTTTTTTTAAATTGACTAATTAATATAAATTTTAAATTTTACAAATTAATTATTGCAACTTTTTTTTCCGAATGTTAAATATTTAATTATTTTAAATTCAAATATTCTACTAGACAAATTTAAATAATAGAATAGAATTTAAAATAAAATTGACTAAATCATAAATTTAAATAATAAATTTAAACCGAATAAATAACATTAATATTTATTTGAAAATCCAAATTTAATCTTTAGGTTTTACCATTAAAAAATTGCGACAAATAATTTCTACGATATCAGCAAGCGAGAAACTTCAGCTTCGTTGCAGTTTATCATGAAATACTAAATAATTAAATTTCACTGCTGCGTATCAATGATAAACTACAATCGTTAGTAATAAAAAAAAAATAAAAAATAAATTTTAAGAAAAGAAAATTTTTTAATAACATATAACCGACAAAATTTCATGAAAGTTCAACGATACGTAGCATTAACGATATAACATCATAATCAGAAACATCTTCACAAATCTCTATCGCAAACTTTCTCTCATCTTTTCTTCGCTTGTACTCAACTAAGCTCGCTTCGTGCCGGTAATCTCATGCTTTTTATTCTTCGTTTCTTTTGCGCGAATGCAATGCCTGCATGAAAAATTGAAAAACTCGGATGGGAATTGCTCCGGAAGAAATTTTTCGTCCGCTCGAATGCTTAGTTACGAATGACTGGCTGCGCGAGGAAAAATGAACCTGTACCAAGATGAAAAACTCGAGCTTTATGTGTGTGTATATATATATATATATATATATGTTAATATGTATACATGCGTGTGTATGTGTACGCGTACATAGATGCACTTATATATGTATATAGCGTAAAGAAACAGGGGACTCTTATGGCGGAGGAGTTTCACCGAGAGAGAACATCTGTTCGATCACCGGAAGTACTAGTTGGGTTAGTTTAGTCGCTGATCGAGTTAGTGTAGTTAGAAGATAGAGCAAGAGAGAGAGAGAGAGAGAGAGAGCGAGAGAGACTCGTAGCTTGGATGACAAATAGCAGATGAGCCATTGGGATTCCGTGCACGTAACTTTCTTCCTCTCTCTCTTTCTCTCTCGCTTCTACTTCACTCTACTGTTGGCTGCGTGGTCTTTGCCAAACGTAACCTTCTACCCGCGGCCAAAGCCGAACTCTCAAGGGTGATTTAATGCTCCCGTTTGATCCGATATTCTTTATAAAGTTTAGCTTCTTCGTATCTCCTTCTCTCTTACTTCTCGTTCATTCGCGATCCCTCACCTTTCGTTTTCTCTGCCCCCCCCCCACCCTCTTTTTTCTCTTTCTCCAGCCGAAGCTTTTCAACGTCGTATATCTACATTGAGAAAGGCAAAAAAAAAAAAAAAAAAAAAAAAAAAGAAAAAGAAACGCGAAGAGAAGAAAAGTTTTCCGAACAGAGATGAAAGACGCTTTCACGAATCTCTTTACATTTAATTCTATGGCAGCGCGTATGTACGCGTCTGCTGCGAGTCTTATCGTAACTACTTACCCCACTCCATTTTGTATCTTATCGCGCGAAATAGGCAAATCTTTGTGAAACGACTCAATACACAGGGTTATTTGTGTGTTGGATAGGTGAGAAAGTATACGAAGTAGCTGGTCCAAGTGAGTTTGGATCACGAATGAATACCTTGCTTGATTCAATGTTTTACTTTCTACTTTCTTAAATGTTTGCATTCGATACTTTTTTCCTTTTACACTGTGGGGATTTCTTTTTTAATTAGGATAAAAGTAGATTAATTCCTTAGGAAATCTTTATGAGAACTTGTTAAGGCTTTGATAAAGAGTCTTTTCTTTCCGTTTACAAACGAAGCCAGCTTCTTAAAAAATTTAACGGTAATAAAAAGCTGCATATTGAATAATCATTTTGCAATAACTTTTAAAAATAATAAAGCGACTTTAAATCACGAGTAAATTTAAAGGTAAAAACTAAAAGAATAACTTTACGATTTTCCTTGCAATGAATCCATTGTCGTGGTGGCAACGTAGTTTCGTGACTGTAACTCGAGGCTCGTGCATTTGTACGTATTCGAGGGAAGGAGTAAGAGATATAGGGATGGAAAGCGCGAGGGTGAAGAACGATTATCGCACGAGCGGAGGCTTGAAATACGTGGTTTGACTTCGCGAGAGACGGAGAATACGGAGACGGAGACGGGGTGGGGGACAGCGTTGCAGTACAGTCGAAGTATATATCGTCGTAAGTTGGCTGTGATGGATTGCAGTCGACTTCGATGTAGAAGTGCACACGGTATTGAAGTTGTCACGCTATTAAAATGAAATAATTTTGACGCTTTAAGAGAAATTGATATTCGTAAACGCGTTTACTTGTTTTAATAATATTTTTTAAATTTCAATTATTTATTTATCCATCGCATCGTTAATAAAATAATGATTTTTTAATCAACATACATTATATTGCAGAAACGATAATATCGTTGCACTTACGATGATTAATTTCGTCGGCTTTTCTTTTGAAATTTAATAAATCGGTCTTAAAAATCGCAGCAGCTAATTTTACAAATTCGAGGCGCTTTTGTCATTTTCGAATGAACACATCGATTAATCGAGGAAAGGCTGTACTAGCAAGAAAAATAAAGAGAAGGAAAAGAAAGGATGAGATCAAATAAAAAAAGGTCCAAAGGCATACTTGGCAGTTGCAACTTTTAATAAAAAGGCTCGCGCGCATCGCTAAGAAGAGGCAAGTATTTAAATAATATCGTTTGAGCTCTAGCAAATTAAAATTCTTTTTTAAATCGGTTCCCGAGAGCTAGAAGTAGTAGCTCGGTCGTGAAAAAAAACTTTTTATTACCATGTCCTTACAAACACACACGCGTGCGCACGCGTATATATATATATATATATATATTTGTTAACCTAAGAGAGAGAGAGAGAGAGAGAGAGAGAGAGTTTGTAAATACTGTACAACGGAATAAGTTGACGGGATGGGCAAGAGAAACAAGTTATTTCCTTTTACGGTTGGTGGTGTATAAACTTCAAAATTTGCATAAAAACAATTTTTGTATTCGCTTGTGCCTCCTCTTGTCTTTTAGTCTTGACAGTGAGCTTTAACACATATACATGTATACATTGAAGAAATATACAGGGAAATATATATAGCTGCAGCGAACATCTTCAATTCTCACAGGTATAAGTTAGCTCTGCAGTGGAAGCTGTCTGCGTCATTTTCCCTTCTTTTCGCGCTTACTAACTCTCAGTGATAATGCAAGTGCAACGCACGCGCCGCTTTTCCGCGTTCTTTATTTTTTTCCCTCGACCCCCGTCACGCCTGCGATACGGATCCGTTAAGTATTATTCTTGTTTATGTTATGGATAAATTAAAACGTTTACATTTATCTTATGAAATTTTAAAAATAAAAATGAATTGATTTTTTTCACCAAAAATATGTTTTGCTTTAAGATAACAATAAAAATCAATTTTGTTTACATTCTAAAAATTCTAAATTTCATGGTTAGACCGAAAGTAACTTATTAAAGCCAAGAGAACTTGCACTGTACTCATCAAGAATCTCACAGTCAAAAGAAAAAGTGTCGCGTAGGTAAAGTAATAGAAAGGAGTAACACCGGGAGACTTTTCCATTCTCATTTTCCGCCGAGCGAAAGGAGAGAGAGATAGATAGAGAGAGAGAGAGAGAGACGAGAAGAAAGTCCGTAACTTACACGCAGACACAAAAACACGGAAAATAAGAGAGTGAAAGAGAAGAGAAAGAGAGAGAGAGAGAGAGAGAAAGAGAGAGAGAGAGAGAAAATAGAAAAAGGCTGTCGGGCGTTTTGCCCAAGATGGCCAGCAAGAGCTTTCATCGCGGCGGTATGGTTCGGCCCCGCGGGGGCGGACTTTGGCTAAAGAAATAAGGGCGTTAGAGAGAACGAGAGAAAGAGGTGCGCGCTCGCGAATTGTTCTCAGAACTCGGAATTTATACAATCACGGAATTGAATCACGGAAAATTTCTCAAGTCGCGCGACTACAGAGCGAGCGCAAAGAACTTGGGAGAAAAACATTTTCGCTCACGGCTGTTTATAAGGCAAAGGGAGCCACATTCTCTTCCTTCGAAATATAATGCCCCTCTCCTGCTGCAACGACGTTGCCGACGTTGCCGACGTTGCCGACGACGAAACAATTTTCGCTGGATTTTTTACCCGTGTCTATACATATAAATAGGAGGTGAAGTGGGAGGAAAGCTTTTTCCTCCAAGGTTGTCCCTTGCGTCTTTGCCACAAAAGCGCCCGACAAGCAACAACTGCTCAGCGCAAGCTGTTTTCTTTTTTTCTATTTTGTTTTTGTTCAGCGCGTGTATGTGCATATACATATATACATATATATACATAGATGAAAATATAACTCTTCGTCGAGTCAGGATGAGAGATGACGATTAAGGCTAAGCCGTCGAAATTGTTTTTTCGGGCGCAGCTACGTGCACGTATGTCTAGACGTAAACCATGAACAATTTTAATGATGAGTATTACCATTCTTTGAAATGCTTTTTTTAGTTTTTGCGAGCTTACGTTTTTTTTTTTTTTCCGGTATATTAAAATGAAAGCAAGGAAAAAATAGTTACCGTTCAAACTTTAACACTTACGTCTATTCTTTTTTTTTTATTTTTTCATCTGCAGGATAAATTTTTTTAACAATATCGTATAATAACTTGACGCAGTTCACATTGACAATCTGTAGAACGGCGTTAATTTAAAAATTCAGTATTTAAATCTTTCAAGGAAAAACTATAAAAGGTAATTTCACCAGAAATTAAAAAAAGCGAGATATTTTCTTATTATACTAATTTAATAGTCTCTACCTATATAATTGATAAGAAGTAAATAGAAAGGAAAGGAGAGAGAAAGAAAAATGGATGATTATAATGTCAGAGAAATCGAAGCAAAAATGAGCAAGAGAAAAAAGAGAGAGAAAGAGAGAGAGAGAGAGAGAGAGAGAGAGAGAGAGAGAGAGAGAGAGAGAGAGAGAGAGAGAGAGAGAGAGAGAGAGAGAGAGAGAGAGAGAGAGCTATAGAACGAAAATTGCATTCGCGCGTTTATTCACGAGAATGAACTCGTTTACCCTCGCAAGAATGTTCTTATAAACGAGGACGGATTGTCGCTAGAAGAAATAATTCAACGGCGTTTTAATTAATTCGTATCTATACGAGCTGCCGGGTGGTTGCGGGAAAAAGTCAATTTACCTTTTCCCTCGTCTCTCTTTCTCCCTGCGTAACTATTACGGCGAAGGTCCATACACTTGAATACATATATGTATATATATGCATACCTCTATCCATAAAAGATCGATACACTTTGAATCTGCTTTTATCCTTCTTTATTTTTCATTGTAATTCTCTTATTCTTTTTTTCTTACAACACCATCCCTACCTTAACATCACGCAAAGAATGCATCCAACCGTTTACGATCCATACGCGTTCGGATGACTTTTCTCGACTGCTTTTCTTTTCTCTCCTTAGATACTGTCTCTGTCTCTCCTCTCTCGTATGCACTCAATCTCACCTTTATCCGAGCTCTTTCTTTTTCCTTTTCAATCTTTTTCTCGTTGTCGCGAAAACAGAGAGAGAGAGAGAGAATGAGGGAGAGCGAGAGGGTCTCTCGCACAGCCATTAACGTCTTTCAGCTGGTGGTACGCGAGGCAGAAAGCGAGCACGCACGCGCGGTATGCGTGTGAGCGTGTACGTATACGAGAGAGAACAGAAGAAACGGATGTATAGGACAGCCGGACTCGGCATGCGTGACAGTGACACATATAGGCGGCAAAGCAAACAATGCATCGCTCGAGGGCGCCTTAATTACATGGCGGCGCGGCTTTTTCCTTTTAGCGCGTCCGCGCGCGCGCGCGGGGTTATATACTTTTCGACTGCCAACCATCTTTCTCTCTCTTTTTCTTTCTCATCCTAACTCTCTTATTGTAAGAGACGAGTTGCCCGCGGAGAAGAAGACAAGATAAGAAGTCTTTTTCTTGTTGAAGGTAGCGCGCGCGCGACAGGGAGAAGGTGGAATGAGGTAAAATGGACGAGCGGGCGTTACTCGTGATATATAATACATATATATGCATACTCGAACGCTTAAGTTTATTCGCATACGGCGAGTCTTCGAGTCTTGTACTATTTTACTTCTACGCGAAATCGTTGCCGATGCGTTTTTCCTTCTTCTTTGCTCTCCTCCTCTTTCTCGATCTTCCGCGCGCGCTGAATTTTTATTAACTTTCTCACCGTTTGACTATTAATCTTCGCGTTGCCGCGTTACGTTATGCGACTGAGAATTTTCCTTTGCGACAATGACAGACTTGAGAAAGAGAATCGTTCGCTTCGTCTTTGTGAATTTACTGCAAGAACGGAATGTATATTCACGTCGCTTTTAAACTTTTTCTTTTATTATTGTTTTTTTTTTTTTTACACGTCTTCCTAAGTAGAAAATGAATGTATACAGACTGAAAAACAGTGATTTAACGATACTAATTAATTTTAGAAACAAAATAACGGATTTTAAAAAAAAAATTTCTGAAAGTGTTAATTTCGCTATAATATTTTTATCCATTAATAATTTAATGCATTTATCGTAATTTTAATACATTAACAATAATATAGAAATATGTATAACATGAAAATATTTCGTTGAAAAAGTATGCTTTTAAAAGAAAACGTTCATAATTTAAAGAATAGAATTTATCGATACAAACAGAAATTGCACGTAAACGGTAATAAAAATAGAATTAATTTATATCTTCAGTACCAAGCAAATACAAAATGAAACATTTAAATAAACAAATATTTCGATATAAATTTCAGTTAAAATAAATCGCGAACGTAAAATTTTTGAGAATAATGCGAATCGAATACACGAGGGAACAAAGTTAAACAGCAATAATAACATAACCGAAAAATGCTCGAGGTGCACAAACGAATAATTATCCCCAACAAACTTGAAATCTTATCGATGTTTAAATACATCGAAAGCATTGTCGTCGTTAACAAACAAATAACAATCGCGCGCGTGTGCGAATTAAAAATAACAAAAGCATAATACGAGTGCATCGAAAATTTAGTCATTATATATAAAAGGGAAGATCGAAAGAAACGATACTTTGGAAGGTAAAAACGTCGAGCAGATAGCAGCCGAGGCAAAACAATCGCGCGAGCAATTAAACGGCATCAGCGGCATTCGAATTAATTAAGCTTATTAGCAGGTACGAAGCCGATTATACCGACGAGTTTTTCGTCCTCGCGAGAAAGGAGCGACGAGGCCGTAATAGGAGCTCCCGAACGTTACAAATAAGAAAGCCGACCGAGAGGAGCGAACGAGCCAAAATTATTCGAGTTCCGCGGACTATTAGCCCTTCATTCGTCTCGTATACGACGAGGAACGCGTCGCTTCTCCTATAGATATATATATATATATATATATATACAATAGCGTGTGGCGCATTTACCGAGCGTCCTGTAGGCTTTTTTTTTTTTTTTTTTATTTTGGTTGCAGCGATCGGCAGGATTTACGAGCGAGCGCGAGAGTTGAAGAGTATAACCCGAGAAGGGGAAAAGAATGAAGATGCAGGAAAAAAAGCGAACGATTCGTGAAGAGAAAGAGAAAGGAGGGGGGGGGGGGAGGGGAGGAGGGGCTATAACTCGTTCGGACATAATCTATAGTAATGTGGCGGCAGCGTGGCGGAGGTCCGGCGCAGCCAGGATTTCTTTATCCCGTTTCTGCTTTTTGCAGGATACGCACGCGCGTATACGTATCGCGTGTGATGTTTTTTACGCGGTTAATTTTGGAAATTATATCGCTTTTGTTTGTTCGTTCGTTCGTTCGTTCGTTTATTCGTTTATTTGTTTTTTTTTTTTTTTCGGAACATTCTACACGAGTTTTAGATAAAACCTTAGATACCTTTTCAGAAAACAAATGCGAGAGTAGAAAGTGACACTTTGCGAGCAAATAGTCATCGATATTATTTAATTATTTAATTAAAACGTTATTTTTGTATTAATACGACTTATATATATTCGGATAATTTGCAATTTATTTTGAATTTTATTGTGAAATAAATCAGTAGAGCCTCATTATTTTAATTAAAATTCAACGAAGTATAACCCATCTTATCGCTTTACATTTATAATTTAATACTAAAAATTAAAGTTATTTATGTATATTTTAAGGGATAACGAAAATAAAAAAAAAAAAAAAAAAAAAAACAGAAAGCCCGCTCAAATATCATATCTCTTGGTTCCATCGGTTTCTCGCTTTCTTGATATGTCCCCGACGCAACATAAACCTATATCATCTTCTCCATTTTAGTCGCCGTGATTTGCCGCCTCGCAATCACGACTTTGCGCTTTTGCGCCGTCGTGATATTGGGTTACCTTTTTACGATTAACCGAGATATCGTAGGACTTTTCGAAGCGTGCGAAGTTATGTATTTTTGTTTTTTTTTTTTTCATTTTCTTTTTTTGTTCAATTTATAGTTTATCAGCGCGGAATGTTTTTGCGCTCTTTTTTCATTATTTTTCCTCTCTTTTCATTTACTTTTCTTGCTACGCAAGCAGAAAAAACATCGCGTGTTGAAGACAAAGTTTGAAGCGAAGTCAAAAATAAACTTTTTACTACGATTCAAATTTGTCGATGCCTAACAGCTGCCAGTGCGGTACAAATATCAATATTTTTCATCAATTAGAAACATGCATTACGTACATATATATATCCTTGAATTGTTTTAAAAAATTTTTTATCAACGAAATTTTCACGTCAGCGTTTCTTCATTTTCCTTTTATAAATTAAAATTTTGCATTTCGTTACTCCAAATTGTACGCTCAAATAAAAGATTTCTTATAGTTCTATGAACATTGATAATATTTAACGTATCGAACCGAAAAAAAAATTATCACGTTTTCTCAAAAAACGAATATTGCAGTTATAGAGGAAATATTTATTTTACACCCGCTTATTGTACAAATATATATTTTAGAATCTCAAAAATGAAAATAAACATATTTTTAAATACTTAAAAGTTTTCATTAAATGAGTTTTTATAAAACTTTTCATAAAAGTTTCAAAAAAAAAAAAAAAAAGAAAGAAATGCATTTATCAGGGTAAAATTTTTTACGTAAAGTCGTTAATCATTAATATATAACGGAATTATAATTTATTTAACACGTTCTCTACCGCGTGGGGCGTATGCGTCCAACGCTGAACTTTCCGTTCAAGTCATTTGGTATTATCATTGTAAAATGTAAAATTTTTTAAAAATTCATTATAGTATTAAGATGCCCATAATTGACTGCATAATGAATTTTTTAAAAATTCTTCATTTTACAATGATAATACCAAATGGTTTGAACGGAAAGTTTAGCGTGGGGCGCATACGCCCCACGCGTCAAGGAACGTGTTAATTTGTTAAATCTCAGTAAGGGAACAGTCATAAAAAAAAGGGGAGAGAATTCGTAACTGTCGATACCCTACTATTTATTAATATCACAAAAATCACCAATTTAAGAAAAATTCTTATTTTCTTATGTAACCAAAATTTATCAATATTATGAACAAGTAATATTTTTATATCAATGAAATTAGACTTACCATCAGATGTAGCACCAAAGGTTGAATGGTTGGCATCGAAACTTAACGGTGATCTTTTATAATGGAGATTGTATGCTGTTAAAAAAAAAAAAAAATTAATTTAATCACAAATTCTATAAAACTTTAAAGTTGAATAAAATTTACATGATTTTGAAATCGTGTTTGTTTCTTAAAAAGCCAAAAAATAATAATTAATGATTTAATAGTAAAGAAATATATTTTTAGGAATAAACATTAGTCGTCTACGAAATTCTTTATCAAAATTAAAATAACAGAGTCACTCTTACTACTTTCAAATAAACGTACCGACTCTTTGGGAATCGTTTTTCTTTACTTTTTATAAAGAAAAGAATTTAATATAAGGTTTCACATAGTTACAGCGTTCATCGCATTTTATATGCGCAAAGTGTCACGTTTTTTTTGACTCTCGTCGCACCTTTGGCCAGCGTAAAAATTAAAATAATGGTCACAACCTGTACTGTAGCGGAGCTCCATATACATACATATATATATATACAAAGGAATCTAGCCGAGAGAGCTGTTCACAAAATGGGAAAGATAAAGAAAACAGACAGCAAAAGAGAGAGAGAGAGAGAGAGAAGGAAAGAAGTAAGTGCAACGGCTGCAGTCGAGTGCAGTGTGGTACTACGCGGTACATTAGGAAATTCGCAAAGAATTACGACGAGATATTCTCCGCGAGCTGTACCGATGTACGCGAATATATGTATGTGTGTACTTGAGGATTGTGTATTCCGAGCACGTAGGATAAAGTCTGGTAAGTGGGGGAGGGAAGAGGGGTTGAAAGAGGGTGAGACGACGCGCTCGAATAAGAATTCACGAATAATTTTCCAGCGCGCGGAGGAAGCTGAAGCGAGAAGGAAAAGAAAGAGGCAGAGAAGAGTGAATGGGAGGGAAAGAGGGGGAAAGACGACGTGGCTATCTTATAATTACCAGCGAGAGGGCTGGAATGTAAATGTGTTCCGGGTTGGAAAGGAAGAAGAATAATAATAAGAAGACAGCTACGAAGAAGTCATTAGAAACAGTTTAACTTAATTTCGGATATATAAAAGTTGACGCGTGCACTCTGCCACGCGGCGTTTCGCTTTTCGATGAAATGCGCGCGCGGGCGTAGGCGATAATCGCTAATTGAAATCGCGGGCGATTCGAAATGAAAAAGAAAAAAGAAAAAAGAGAAAAATGAATAAAAATTTTATCAATCTCTTTCTCTAATAATATTCTTTATTCGCAAGGAAACAAATCGAAGCATTTCACGATTGGAATATTAATTTCAATTAATCAGTCAAATAATGTAACGTATACGTGTATGAGTGAAATTACGGATACATGTATATGTGGGTATACCATATCACGCGGAGAAAATGTACATACAAATGACATAAGGGCTGGAAAGCCGCAGACACGCGGCCCGTTCGCCCGTAGACAAAAATATAATATATCTGAATTACTTTTCGCACAGCAATATCTCGCTCACTCACTCACTCACTCATACTCTATCTCTCTCTCTCTCGCGCTTCACACACGACTTATGCGCTTGAGCGCGCAAAACCGGGAGCTTACCTCTGCTCGGGCCGACTCGTCGGCGGCTGACCGCCCTCCAGGATTCCTCGACCTATTCATCTGGTACCTCTGGGCAGGCCTTTCGGTGCCCCGGCAGGAGGATGGACGGCTTCTTGAACTCTCATCTTTCTTCTACTCTCTCTTTCTCTCTCCCGCTCCCTCTCCCTCTCACTCTCACACAACATTTCACACCCAACGAATAACAGGTCTTTGAGCCAAGGGCTCCTTGCGCACTCGACACTCGCGGTCACTCACCGCTCGCGCACCACTCTTGTAGCAAGGATGCTTGTTGGCCTCGTACCAGACACACGAATCAATCGAGGTCCTGTCAAGGCGCTCACAAAGCATAGACTGCCGCGTCTTTGCCCGCGTTCGTCTTACTTCGCGTGCTCGCGAATTTCCCGCTATCCCTTCTTAATTAGCGCCAACCAATTACGCCTAGCTATAGGGCCATCGACACATTTTCCGGAGAATCGTAAGATTTTCAAATTCATCGAAAGACTCGCTATGCTCGGTTATAAACAAGGGCGGCGAGAGCGTGCTTACACCTCGAATGTAAACAAATATTGCCAACTCGCGACGAAATTCCGACAATACGACGGCTTTTAGCCATCGTAAGAAATTTTCGTAACAACTAAAGCGAATATATGCTCTTGATTGTACTCGTTTATTTTCTTAATTATTTTCATTTTCGTTTTTTTTTTTTTTTTTTTTTTTTTCTTTTCTTTTCTTTACTTTCCGCATTTTCGTTCGTAATGAGTTTAAAATACGAATTATTGATCAATTACCGAGAGAGCGTTCGTATGAATATTTTCAGTTTCTTTAAAAGCAAGTACTTGTAATAATAATGTATAAGCGTTCAATTAATTTTCATCCAATTGCCATAATTACGGCAAATGTAATTTTCGATAATTTAATACAGAAAATGATTTTATTATTTTCAAGATAATCGTAATATCGAAGAGTGAAATTTTAATTTTCGGTTTTCTTATGTAAATACCTATATTAAATAGATAATTAAATTATTTTATTAAAATTCACGATATGAAAATCGAAGAACTATAATACGATTAATGCAACGCTCCGATTATATTTTTTCATACATTAATAATTTATCTTTCAATGCGATGCTCTTAACGCAATGAAGTTTTACGAGTACATTCATTATGCAGAAGTTTTACAAGTACAAATATTAATTAATTTTAATGCGGCTTCCCGATGAGTTATACTAGAAGAGGAACAAGCAGTTATTATTTCATTAAAATTAGTCAAATTATGTACATTAACATTTTTAAAGCGAAAGAAAACTTATAAATATTATTTTAGTATATATACGTCACTTTAATAATATGCACTAACCATGTAACGTGAAGATTTTAAAACGAAATTTTTATATAAATTGGATAAATTTTTTTTTTTTTTTTTTTTTTTTAACATATATTCGAGCGCACATTCTTTACAAAAAAAAAAAAAAAAAAAAAAAATCTTATAGACTCCTTATTCAAACATTTTTATTTCACGATGGTTTTTAATGAATTATAATGTATCAGTACGTAAGATTTCAATTTTTGCCTTAATGAAATCGTAAGATCTATAAAATTATGATGGTTATGGTTTGGGTTTAAAAATGTTCGCGCAAACATTTGTACATTTAAAGAGACAAATCGTAAGAAGTAATTTGGTAAAGGATAACGGCCCTTCAATCGTATCGTCGCGATCTGAGCTTATACCACTAAACGCGGCAATAATTTCATGCAAATCCCGCGTTATTTATCAAATTAAAAGCTACTTTAATCTGAAAACCGTTCGCACTAATGTAGGCGATACATTACCGACGCAACGAGAAAGAAAAGCGATTCGTTATCGCTTAATCGGACTCCTTTAACGAGTTGCCCGCATACCCTATTTTTCTTTATCTTACATGCGACATTATTCCTTACCGATTCCCGTAGGAGACTATGTAATACGCGTGTTGCGACTTTCTTCTCGTTATTTACCACGTGATGATGATCGTCGCGACGGATGTAACCTTGTACTTGTATATATACAATACATAGATATATGTGTGTGGAAACGGAAACGTCGCCAAGACAAATGAAGATAAACAAGTGGACGTCAGCAAATGGTCAATTTTTGCTGCCCTTCCTTCTGCCGAACTTCATTATATTGTCGAGTTTTCCCATGTATATGTATATATATATAAATATATATTTATGACCTATGGCATTAGCGAAGCGTATATAGGCCGTTAAAGTTCTCGATAACGAGAAGCGTTCGGACGTTGCCAGAGCCAAGCCAATAAAATCTCTAGGCGAGAGTCCCTTGCACCCGCGTAAGTTCCCCGACGCGGCCACAAATCACCCCTAATTGTTAGATTTTCGTTCGTGTACGTACGGCCCGTCCGCACGATTCATCAGTACGTCGTTAAGGCCTCTTGTACTCTCAAACTCTTTTCCTCTCTCTCTCTCTCTCGATACACATGTATTTATACATACATATATACGTATATTGTATGTACTTATTTCATAGGTACGCGTTTTGATTTATCTTTCACAGCACGTGTGTATACGTATACACTTACAGGGTAAACGACAGTTTTTAGCGATACAAGTTGCCGATGGCTTCAATCGTGTATGTATATACTTTCGGAAGTTTTGTCTCATTGCGGTTTAAATTGACCCTTTGAGTAACGAAAATTGTCGAGGAAGTGAAAAAAGTAAAAGGAAATAAAAATAGATGAAAGGGCATAAACGTACACGTAACTGCAACAAAGCAGCCGTCCGTGTAGTACTTTAAAAACGATATCGATAAATAATTTTCCGAGTCTGTTTTTTTTTTTTTTTTTTTTTTTTTTTTCATTTTCCCGATCTTGTTCGGTTCACGTGTTATACAAATACCTGAAATGGTTCGTTTGAGTATTTGTGGTAAATTTTTAATCGTTATATACATATATATTTTGATAGGCTTACGGCTGTGCAGCATAATGGAGGAAATTGATTTTTTTTAATTATGTTTTTTGTGCGCGTTTTTTTTACGCACCTTTCGAATATATTTTTTTCAATATTAATTGCTGTACGGTAAAGCAATCAGATGCTTTCAATGAACTGTTACTGTGCGCGTGAATGTACCAGTGATTGTTTCTGAAAAAATGCAGTTAACCGATAAATATAGCTCGGAGTTAAAGTTTTGTGCGTTGAAACATTTTTTTTTTCTGTATTTGAATTGAATGAAAAGGCGATAAATGAACCCCGAATCATCAATGTCATTTATGTTTTTTTTAATTTCTTTTTTTTTTTTTTTTTTTTTTTCATTCATTCATTTTTTAATTTATATTTTATAAAATATATTATATTTTATTTAAAATACATTTATTATAAATAATTTATTATGAACAAAAAAGTCTCTTTAATTTTATTATAAATATAATTATAAATCGATTTTTTTTTTTTTTAAATTATCGATACTACATAGAATAATTATTTATTAAGAATATTTTAGAAAATGGATTTAAAATAAGAAAACTAAAATACAAAAGTGAATAAATTTTTCAAATTTGTAAATTATTTTGAGTGAATGTTATAAATTTATCGATATACATAATTAAACAATTGTGAATTTTTTATAAAAAATTGGCCACTTTTTTTTTTAATATCTAATAAGATAAAAATTATCTCGTACATTAACGAGGATTAAAAATTTATTCGAAATATGTATTATAAATCATTAAATTATGTCATTTGCGTGTAAGCAATAATCATCGGTAACTTGAAAAAAAAAAAAAAACAATATATATATATTAAAAAACAAGTCGAGAGACCTTTTGATAAAAAGATTACAAGTCAAAAATAAGAAAAAATAAATAGTACGGCTAACAAAAATCACCTGTACACACGAGCAACGTACACATATGCCACAATCGAAACTCAACAACGAAGCAA
The DNA here is from genome assembly GCA_949987625.1 of Chalcis sispes. Taxonomy (NCBI): domain Eukaryota; kingdom Metazoa; phylum Arthropoda; class Insecta; order Hymenoptera; family Chalcididae; genus Chalcis; species Chalcis sispes. The sequence continues at coordinate 72,661,496 of OX465095.1, read as the reverse complement.
CGAATGCGCTTACACGCGTAACAAAACGATGCCCGCGGCAGTGTCGCCGACTGCGACGACGACGACGACGACGACGACAACAGCAGCCGCAATGACAATGTGGCTAACGAGCCATTCACCCGGCGCTAATATCGTAAATCAAAGCAAAAATCCACCGAGAGCCCGTCTTCCTCCTCTTCCCTTTTCTCGTCCATCGTACGCGTATACACACATACACACACACATGCATACGTATACCAAAGCCACAGGCGCGCGGGATTTTGCTTTTATTAGGGGATCGAGGCGGACTTGCGTGACGCCCGCGCGTCAAAAGCTTCGGTGTGCGAGTTAACGCTGCCGTGCCCTGATCTTCATCCATACGCGTCGGTGTTTACGCGTGTATGTGTGCTAGTGCGACTGCTAGTCGTTGCTTAGTTAACGGTGAAAAAGAGAAGGATTACTCGATAGACGAGTTCGAGATATTCTCGTGACGCGGGATAGCGAGATGCAAAGGGTGAGTTATCGTTACACAAATTCTTCATCAAAATACGCTGATTGGCTGTAATAGCAAATGATATCGAAAAATGCTTTGCCGCACGAGCTAATGTCCGTTATTTTTTTTTCTATGGAGTCGTCAATGGTGAAAGTTATAGAAACAAGTGGATAAATTCAATTATTCTTAACGTTAAAAAGATTATATATAAGGGAATTAATCTGTGTAAATAATTAAATAGTCATACATGTATAGCTATTAAATAATTTTAATTAGAATAATTATTACATTTGCGAAGCAATAATTGAAAAAAGAAACAACAATTTTCATAAACAATAGGCAGATCAGTTTAAACAATTTTTTTCAATAAACTTCAAGTAATATAATGTGTAATTATAATGCACAATAGATTGATTATTGCAAGAGAACATTTTAATAACAATAATACTCTATTCGCAATAATAATTTTGCCGGATGGTGTATATACGAGTGATATCAACACCGCAAATAGTGACGTGAATCTATTTTGTGGTCTATCTTATTGGATTCTGCTACCAAATATAAACAGACAACTGGAATTTCCATGGCGTTGAATATATATATATATATATATATATACGAAATATTGACATTTAACGATAAAATTTATCTTGAGTAATAAAAATATTAATAGTAATGTAAGATTAAAAGTAAATATATATTAACTGGTTAACGTTCATTATAACACTACAAAGAAAAATTTTAATCCGTCATATATCTCAATAGCATTACAATTCATAGAGTTTATAAACATGTTTGTGTATTTATCTAATTGAGGAATTTATTTACTGAAGAGAGAAAAAAAAATAACAAACGAAATTAAATAATTTAAACGGATAAAGGTCCAAAAGAAATAGTTCCCAACCAATAAACGCTTCATCAAACGCAACATTAACAATAACTTCGTTTAATAAAACCGTTTCTCAATTAAGTAAACGTTTGTTAACATTTCCAAATCGCTTCCATCAATCATCCTCGAGTCTTCCACAATTTCGCTTTCACACGGATGCACGCGCGAGCACATATACAGTCATAGAGCCATAAACACGTAACCCATAGAGAGACGGCGAGAACGAAGGCAATTTTCAACGATACTTTTTTTGTATCCTCCGCGTATCCCTAACTGTTGGCTCTCGCTCTGTCTTCTCTATCTCGCTCCTTTCATCATTTGGAAAGCAGCGCGCTGTGAATTTACCAGTAGCAGTAAAAGCAGTCGTCGTCGCACCGTCGGAGAGAGGAACGAGCAAACGACTTTCCACTACCGCGAGGGACGGACAGAGATAGCGAGAGTAAATGAGGAAGCAAGAGCAAGCAAGCCTCTATACCGTTGCTCTCTCATAGATGCACGAATGTGCATATGTACACAGAGGAAGAAGAAGAAGAAGAAGAAGAAGCAACAGTAGCGCTCGGGTACATATACGCAGCTCTCTTTCTTTCTCTCTCTCTCTCTCTCTCTCTCTCTCTCTCTCTCTCTCTCTCTCTATCTATCTTGCGCGAGCGCGCGTGCATACAGGAAGGAAGCGGTGAAACCACTTTCGGCCCCACGGCGCACATAACGACACACGCCAACGGCGACGGCAGCGGCGGTAGCAGCCGAACTCCCGAGAGCGCTTAAGCTCCGAAGCTGTTGGTGCTGCAGACTCCGCTTCCGACGAAAGTAAAACTTATCGCTCAAAGTCAATTCCAGAGAGATTTAGCGGTAATTGGAATCGTCCAAGGTCGTAAACATACCTCGTAACAAGTTTACGTCGCGGTAAGCGGCATTCCTCCCTGGAAATCAGAAATTGCGTGGACAGCAGCGCAACTGCGAATGAGAGTGAGGAGAGAGAGAGAGAGAGAGAGAGAGAGGAGATAGGAGAGTAAAAAGCTATCCGTCGCCGTTGCTACTTACCGAGGAATTAACGAAACGAAATCCGCGAGAGCAACTTGTCCGCGAGTGACGAGAGAGAGAGAGAGAGAGAGAGAGAGAGAGAAAGAGAGAGGGAGAGAGAAAGGAAGAACGGGAGAAAGGAAGAAGGTGATGCTGCTGAGAAAATCGAGAAGCCTCGTGGGTAATTCTGAGCCGGTGTTGCTCTCTGTACTGCCGCTTCTTCTTCTTCTCCTGCTTCTTTATTCTTTGCCATACGACAACGTCCTTGAAAGAAGCTATAATTTTTGGATGAACTTTGACTACTTTTTTTTATTTATTTAATTTTTTTTTTTTTTTTTTTTTTTAAGGCGGGTAGGTTATCTCGATCTCTTTCTTTCTTTTACTCTTTCTTGTTCGTTTATCGGAGAAAGACGTTGATTACGCATTGCGGTTGTGCACGTATTATAAACATGAATTTTGCCTTTCTTTTTATAACTTCCTGCGAAGACGTTTTTTTATCGGCCGTCTTTCGGTGCTACTTTAATTTAGCCTCCGGAACGGTTTCGAGAATGACGGAATGTATACGCATGCGGAACCTCGTCGTTCGAACGCTCAGGGTTTAATAATGCGTTCGTTATTACGCAATGAATAAATTAATATTTATGCAGGAAATTCAATAAGGTTGTGCAACGAATTTCTAAAATTAATTGCTATACCAGAGTAAATTTTTCTGCTACAATTAATCTTAAATTTCAGGATTTCGTGTATAATGTTACCTCCTTCATCATCCTGTACAATATTCTCCTCCTTTTTTTTTTCTTATCAAAAACTAACTTCTAAATTATACATCGCGTTTACTGTACGAAAAATGTTGTAATTGCTCTCGGAAATTTTTCATTTACATTTAATAAAAAAAAAAACGTCAATTTATGCGTCCGTAAATATTTATCAAGTTACGGTAGTAAAAAGTAAATTTCTAAATATCATGGCTTAAACTACCTAATAAATTGCTGTTTATCTTTATATAGTGTACCTTTTACAAAATTTAAAGCCTTTTTACGCGTTTTACATCATAAATAATTTAATTTTAGGTGAATTACAGTTCTCGATATCAAACAAAATTATTTTACCAAATATTTTACAATTTAGACATTGTTAATTATAATTGTTTTTATTTATTTTAATTTTTTAATTTCTATTTTATTCAGGTTCACGATATTATGCGTTTAAAAAATCGTGCATAAAAATCTTTATGGGAAGATAGGTAGGAAGATTATTTATACGTAGGTAGCCACTTGTGCGCCTCGGGCTACGCAATAATTATGAATAGTATGCAAAAAGAGAGCAAATGAATATTGCTTTACGTGCGCGTGGACCAGTGCAGAGTTTGTATATGTGTGTGCATGTGAGTGTAACTGTAATTCAGTAGAACTATTAAGACTTTACGTACGTTTCTAATCAGCTAATTGTATTTTACGGGACATTAATGCTCGCTTACATTATATGGCTCGCGTAAATATCGATTTTAAAATGTTAGTTTGACATTAATATTTGGTTTGCAAAATTTTCGATTCACGCGGCTAATGTTTCCATTAGTATCATAATTATCATAATGTAACAATTAATTTTATGAAAGAGAAAAAAATTAATCAGTAATTACGTTGCTCTTGTATTATCGAAATAATGTTATAAATTTAAAAGCTAATTAATAAGTGCTAATTGATTTCATAATTATAATACACTTGGCTTAATGCTTATTTGAAAAATTAATGATCAAAATTATTGACTTATGAACAATATTTACAATATAAATTTTAACGAAGATAATTATTTTTATGTCAAAATAATCGAAAAATAAAAGAAACAATTTTTGTCACAATAAGTAACACAAAACAGGATTTTCAAATTTATGAGTCGATTGAACATCGATAGAAGAATAAGCTTGATTAAAAAAAAAATAATTTTTATTCTTTGTTTATAATATCTGTAGATGTACATTAATCGAATGAGTCAAGTAAGTATTTTTCTTTAAAATGATTTTCTTCAAACAAGTTAATTATTCTATCGGTGAATAAAGTCAGTCCACAAAAGTACGTTTCTTTTTCCTTTATATATATAAAAGTTTAATTAACTAAAAATATTGGTTACAAAATAACTACGGAAAAAATATTATTTTACTATACCGGTAGAATTGTACAAAATCAATACCAGGCCATTTATCGAGTTTTACTTATAACCTGATATTACAAAGATAATATATGTTGACATATACATTTACAGTATATTACCGACTTGGTAACGGTATGATAAAAAGTTGAAATTTAGGTTATTTGAATAGTTTAAGACAATTTACCATATACTATCGATTTAAAATTAAATAAAGACACTTTAATTTATTATTAACAAGCGTTAACTTGTATTTAATATTTCGATAATTGTTTTTCATCTGCAGCAAATATTTCACAACAATCTAATAATATCGATCCGTCATAATTTCTATAAATAAAATTCATTCCTAAAAAGAATTTTAAAAATTTGTATTTCACATAATCGATAACCCATCGTTGAAAACGTTGCGCAAGAAAACTAAATATAGAATAGAATAAAAGAAACAATGAAGACAAAAAAAGGAGGAAACAATTCTACCGAGTTTTACATCATCGACGTGCGCACGTAAGCCTAAAAATGGTTTTCCCGTATGTTCCTTTACATACATCTACACGTATAAATACTTAGAGGGTAAGTGTCGAGTTCATCCTCCTACGGATGTTCGCGCTTGAAAAATAGCGCGTTCACACACTCGCACATACACACACACACACGCGTATATACATATATATACATACGCGTATATATATATATATATATATATATATATATATATATATATATATGTAAACGTACGTATATATACAAGAACGTTCTCAGTTCAACTGTTTCAGGTGCACTTAGCGTGATGTTGATTCTCCGTGACTGTCCCAGTTCTTTTCCGCGAAAAAAAAAAAAGCAAGGAGCGAACGGCGAAGAAAGTAAGGCGCGCGTAGTAGAGAAAACCCGAGAAAATGGATGAGAGAGAGAGAGAGAGAGCGCGAGAATAAACGTTAGCTTTCAATACACATATATGTATAGATAAGATGCATTATAAACACGACGTAATTCACGCGCTTTCTCTCTTTCGCTTATTGCGCCATATGTATATATTTGATCGATCTCAAAATTTTGCTGCAGGTAGAAAGGTAATACCATCGATATTGAATCCTGGCGCGCATCGACTTCTTACGGCGCGCGAGCGCGAGCACCTCTGTGCATTCGTAATTTCGGAAAGGTACGGGTAACCCGATATATCAACGTATGACTGCCTCGATGTAAAGACTTCCTCCTATTTTACGTGCATATATATGTATATACATTCACGTTAGCTCTCTCTCTCTGTCTCTCTCTCTTTCTCTTCCTTGTTCTAGATATATATCGACGCGGCGTTTCGTCGTCGCCTGTACCAAAGGCCCCTGAGAAATAAACGTTACAGTACCGATCTTGCGTTCCGATCTCTCGCGTATATATCTCGCCCGGTCACGTGCATTATATCCGTAAGATGCTGCTGCTTCTGCGCTGCCGTAGCTACCGTCTGTTTCTTATACAACGCGCGCCGTGTGGGCTTATGTAGCCGAAGCTCTTCGCTTTCGTAGCAAAGAGAGAAAGAGAGAAATAGAAACGTATTGTGTACGCCAGCTCGGGTGTAATTATCCTCTGTGTTCCTCGGTTTGTCGATGCCCGATACACCGCTGTGAATTTCAGCTCGATTTTCACTGGGTTTATCTAACGCTGTAAGACTCGTGAAAATTCTCGCTATCGCTGTACTCGAGCGACGACTCTTCGGCTTTGCTACGCGATCAAAAAGCGGCCGTAATCGATGGAAGCAAAATAATTCGATCGAATATACCGTAAAGTGAATTTTTTTTAACGGTTTATTGCAAATTATCGAGGGTTTATTATTTAAGATCGTATTTAAAAGTAGAAATAGGTAACGGCATTTTTATATTGAAAAAAAAAAAAAAAAAAAAATTTGCCTTTAAACGTTTATTTATAAATTTTCTATACATATTAGAATTTACTGTAAAAATCATAACTTATTAATTAAAATATAATTATTTTTAACCGACATTTCAGGTTATGTAGCTCTCGAGCGGTTTCAAAATAAACAAGTGACACTTATTATTTGACATTTCTAATTAGTAGTATATTAAAAAATAGTATAAAAAAGACGTAAAAAAAGAATTTCAATCGGCAAATTTTATTTAGTTGCTGCATATAAAAACTATGTTTTAAAAACGTTTTATTAATTTTCACACAAAATTTATTAACTGAAATTTTTAAAAATATTTAAAAATTTTGAAATAAATCAGTGCAAAAAGTATTTTTCACGAAAAAATAAAAATATTTTAAATTTATAATAACATTTGTCGCGCTATAAATGCTACAAACTTACCATTAAGCTCAGCGTAATGAATTTTCAAAATGAGCAAATTTATTTTCGAATTTTTTAAACTCGTAACATATTCGTCGCAATATACTCTTTATTTGATATTAATTTAACCGCTTGCTCGTCTTTGACATAATTTACGCAGAGGCGTCGCGACGCGTTTAATCTCGACGGCGTCTCGTGTGTTTTCCTGGAATTTGTCCATACTTATCGCGCGATCGCATAATTTTGGCCCGAGTCCGACTTGAAAGTTGATACACGCATGTGTATTATATATATATATATATATATATATTTGTGTTTAACGTGTGTATGTGTGTGGCTCTCGTGCGCGAGCGGCAGAGCGGAGCCAGTTAAACCGATTCGGTTGCACCGCACGGACCAACCGCCATTATTCATAAAGCTCTTTAACTCGTGACTTTCCCACAGATTTTAATCATCCGTGTATACATCGATATCGAAATGCTTGAATTGTAACAAATACCACGGCTGCGGTGATCTAATTTTCTATCTGGTTTTCTAATTGCCTGCCACGGTAAATGACGTTTCTGCATAATCACTCGTGTTCGAGGATACATTATCGAGTTTTTATCGATTATTTATGCAGACGTTGAAGTTAATTTTAAATTTCAAATTTGATAAAATATCATCGGTTAAATTTCATCGAGATTTTCGTTATAGAGCTCCGAGTCTTCATTAAAGATTAAGTTCGGTAAAAAGTTAGAAAATCCCATAATGTTATTATAAAAAAAATGTCATCGCCATTAATTGAATAGAATATTTAATAGCACAGTATTATTAAAATTTGTAATTGATTTCAACTATAACAAAATGAATTTGAATTACGTTATTGATTTTTTACAGCGATTGTTCCAAATCAAATTTTTTATAACTATCAGCTTTATTTTCGCAAAAAAGAAAAACTTTCAACTCTCGCGCAAAAATTTTTTTTGTATAGATATGCGGATAAAGAAAAACGCAAGAGGAACAGAAAGAGACAGAGAGAAAGAGATGTGGTTATTTCGATGTTATACTCGCGTCTTGCACGAGAGTAATCCAAAGGGAAAAATTTTTCGTCGATTCGGTCACGATCGACGAACCATTTTTCCAAGAGAGAGAGAGAGAGAGTGAGAGAGAAAGAGAGAGGGAGAGAGGAAAAGAGAAATATATGCATAGACAGAAAAAAAGACGAGTCGATACAAATAGCGTTGTGTATACATATGTGTTTATATAGAATTTCGCAACACTTTCACCGGGAGTGATTCGATATCCAGTTCACTGGTAAATGGCTCGAATACCCTTGGCAGATCGAGACTCTGCGACGACCATCTCTTCAATATATATATATATATACACATATACATGAAAATGTGCTTGTGTGTTTATATCCAGTCGCTTGGCTCTTTTCCACTTTTTTTCGAGCTTTTGTCATACTCGGTAATTTGTCATACTTCTCCCTCTCTCTCTCTCTCTCTCTTCCTCCAACTGTACCTACTTGAAAACTGGATACATAGGGAAAGAAGGAAGGAGAGAGAAGGTGCATAATATTCCGCTTCGTTGCTGATCTCGTTAACGAAACCGGCTTGATTGTACACTTGTCGTGTTAATTTCCGGCGGACTAACGACGCAACGTTTGCACCCAAGAAATATTTTCTATCTTTCTCTCTTACTTGAGCAGTGCGAGGCTCCTTTTTGAAAACGCAGTTTGCCATATTATAAGCTGCCGAGGCAATGCGTTCTACGCGTCACTTTGAACAAAGCAATTCGTGCAATTTCCTCGAGCTAATGATTTAGTTAAGAAGAGAAAGGTTTTGTTTGTCAACTTAAAAAGATCCTTGAAATACTTAGCTTAATACCTATGCTTGACAATTTATTAGTACTAGAATAATTTTTTTTTTTTTTTTTTTTTTTTTCATGCGCTTGTTTCTATTATATGCACATGTCTTACGTGGGCTGAAATATTTTCATCGCGTAAGCAAATTAATGAATATTGCTACGAATTTTAATTTAAACATGTAGAAAATCATACAATACAAGGTAATTTTTTTACAAAAATATGCTTTAATCAATAACAAGAGAACTTTATGCAATTTTTTACCTCCATCTAAATAAAAATTATCGAGAAAAATCATGTGCCTTTTTTTCAAGTGTGAATAAAAATATTAAATAAAATAAAACTTTTATATTTTTTTTTTATTCATTGTAGACTAACGAGTTTAAATTATTCTCTATTGTTAATTAAATTATTCCTATATTTTCAAATGTTTTTGAAATACGTATTATGTAAAATAATTGGCTAATTTATTTTATAATGAAAAAATAAAAGAATATTTTTTATTTTTATTTTTCGAAATTAAGATTGTATGGAAATATATCGAACAATTTGTAACAATTCACTCATAAGATTGATATTCATTGAAAGTCGAATTGCGTGATATAAATGTTCATAACGAGTTTTATGAATTAAGTAAAAATGAAATTTAAATCGGATTTTATTACAATAATTTTATTTTCGAATGATAATATTAGATTTTCGATACTTTAATCGTAATAATACATGATAATTTAATGATAAGTCATTAAAATTCATTTAACAAGATTTAATGGACACTTGTTGAACTTGTTGAAACATTTTTTCAAAATTTTTTTAATTAATTTTTTTATTTTACCTTTTAATGTACAATGACAAGACTCTTGAATCAATACAAATATTTTTTAAATTGTCGAATTTCAAAATTTTTGATTCAGGAAAAACAAAAAGAGAGAGAGAAAGAAAGAGAGAGAGAGAGACAGAGAGGGGTGGGGGAGGGAGATAATAAGAGACGATTATAAACGGAAACAAAATTATAAAGTCCTTTCAACGGTGCAACTTTCTCTTTACGTGAAAAAGTTCATTTTCATCATGCATGAACGAAATATAGCCAAAGCGAAAAAAAGATGCGCTTGAAAAATTAGTCGTTTCTCCCTTATCCGCACTATCGGCTAAACTTCAACTACGTTATATTTTCTACGAGCTCTCATGCAACCTCACGTAGAACAGAGCTTGTTGTCGCGAACAACCCCGTGGATTGTCGCTTATATACCCGTATGCATATTGTCACGCTCGGCCCCGCGGCGTTATAAAATAAAAGCGGAAAGGAAAAAAAAAAAAAAAAAAACATACCCCACCGATAAATTACGCGAGTCATACACGTAGGTACGGGACACGAGAGTCACTGTTAAAGCCCAAAAGACTCGTTAAATCGAACGAGTGACTGCGTTAAATATCTCTTGTTTTTTTTTTTTTTTTTTTTTTCTATCCATCTATATTTTCTCCCTCTCTCATCCACGCGTTTATAAAATATCTACGCGTTATCTGCAAATTATGTAAGGTAAAGATGTTTCGCCGAATGCTGCTCGTACAGGTTGTATATACAGTGGTTCAGGTATAACTAAATGATCATACAGTGTATAATATACATAACGCCGTATTCGGTATTCGTATAGACGTTCACGTATCGGCGAATAATACACACGTTAATGATGCTGCATTGGCTACGCGCGTCGATTCGCGGATCGAGTGAATTTTCGCGAAGCCCGTTCTAATACTTATATATACATTTACACACGCTCACAAGCACAGTCGCGGTGTGGCGACTTTGCAACGTGCAGATAACTGCAATTGAATTAATACAAGGGCCGTTTATATACTTTCGATATATATTCGGTCGCTGATGGTGTAGTTTCTCCTTTTCTTTATACTCTCCTCTTTTTTCCACCTTTTATCTTTCCATCTTTTTTCTTTATTCGTCTCCGATCCTTTTGCTTTCTTTCTCTTTACTCGTTCTATGTACGTACATACATATACGCACACAAGCGTGTACTTCACGAAAAAGAGAGAGAGAGAGAGAGAGAGAGAGAGAGAGAGAGAGAAAGAGGGGGGAGAAGGAGAATCGAGTGTTACTCCCGAAACGAAACTCGCGGCAGTTTGAGAGATCCTTGCAAAGGGCGACTCTTCGATGAAATATTCATGAGGCATACGTGTGCGTCTGTGAGCAGCTCGCACTGCAGCTGTACGCTGAGATTCTTGATTCTTTACTTTGTGTACGCGTGCCTTTGCTGCTCGCCGTTTCTCCTGCTGTAGCTATTACCGTTGCTGCTACTACTACTACTACTACTATACTACTACTACTACTTCTTCTTCTTGCGCTTTTGTAAGCACTACGCTCGCTTTCTTTAGTTCGTCGCCGCGCAGGAGCGAAGGAATTATTGTAATATCGCAAAACTGTGCGACATTTTAAAGATGTTTTAGTTGATAATATTTTGCAGGTGATGTCTCTCGAAAGTTAAGTGTAACGAAGTTGAAAAATAAGAGATTTATTAAGTCTTTGATTGTTTTTCTTTGCACAATAACATTGTTTACACAATGTCATAATAAAATGACATTTTTAAAAGATGCCTTCACTTAATTAGGACATTTATTCATAGTTATGCACACAATATTTTAAAAATTACGACTCTCTACGACCTATCTCTCGAATTGAAATTTATTCAAATTGCATAATTAAAATAATAAATTTTAATTCATCAAAAGTAAGAAAAAAGTATTAAAGATCGATCGCAGAATTTTGATTTTAATTAAATTTTTTTTAATAATAAATGAGGAAATGCGCACAAAATTATCATCAATCTATAATTATTTCGTTAATCATCAATTAGTGAAGCATTCCCAAATAAACAATGGAAATATATCGTAATTCTAATAAATCCGCTGCAAACTTCGCGTGTTAACGTACATATAGTATATTCGTATCCTCGGTTCGTTGCACAACACGGTACCATTTTTGCATGGTAGGCAATAAAAAAAAAACACTTAGAAAAGAAAGAAGTACGTTCTATGTCAATAAACGCTAAGAACAATTAAAAATAAAGAACAATTAAAAGACAAGCTCTCAGTATTTTTATTTCTCGCGAAAAATGTGTTTTCTCTCCCTTTGCAAGGAAGCAATGGAGTAGTACTATCCAAGTGCAATGTGAGGGAAATGAAAAACCTCACGAGAAGCCAAGAAGTTAAAGGCAATCGAGTAATCAAAGAAAGAAGTGAAAATAAGTTTAAATAGGTTTAAATGATCGTCTCGATGAAATTTACCGACTTTATGCGGTAAAAAAAATGATCTAAAATAAACCTTGCATAAATTTTTCATCTCTCGTTTATTAGATATTTCTTTTTTTTTCTCATCTTCACTGTATAGCTGCATTGACTTGATCAATAATGAAAATTTTCGATCTGTATATTACATTGTAGATTAGACGGTAAGAAAAAAAATCGAAAATAAATAATAAATGATGATTTGAAAGAAATAATGTAATTTTTTGGTTTGTTCGATAATATTTATTTTTATCGTGGCGTGAATTTAAAAATAATATATGTAAACAAAGTTTGTTATATTGTTTACACAATATATTTAAACAAATATAATATGCAAAAATGAATTTTTCATTAATATAATTAATAATAATTTAATAATTTTCAATTAATTTAATTTATTAATTTAATCAAATGATAATTGTTGAATCAATAGGAAAAAATACATCGAGCCTATATTTTCAATAAAAATCATCTAGCGAATAATAATTATAACCCCAATTTTAATTGAAAAATTTAATTTTCACGAAAGGTAATTGAACGATTCAATGCTATGATAAAATTTTAAATAATTTTTTATGATTAATCATTTAAGTAATCGTTGAAATTTAAAACAATTTAACAATCAAAAGAAGCAGGGAGCAAAACAAAGTAGAGAACTGCTAAAGCCGTGTGACACTGTATATTTTACGTAAAAGATTGGTAAACGTCTAAATCATTGTCCGTGGTGAAACTGACTAGGGTCGTTTCTCTCGACTTTTTTTGCTTTTCATTCCGTCCGGCAAACCGCCGTTTCTGTACACATTGCGTATATATCTACCAACCTTTATTGGCGACCGATTTTGTATCGTTTTATTTTTCGCCTCTGTATCGCCTAACGTCAACCACCGTCGAAAAGGAAAAAAGAACAGTTACGACCGTTGGTTTTTCGTCATTTTTAGTTTCTCTCTCTCTTTCTCTCACTTTATTTCTCTTTATCACACACTCCCCTTTGCTCTTTCCTCGCTTGGCGGCCCGTTAATTTCGACCGAACGCGATATTTAAACTTCGACCGGGCGATTTTTCGCCAAGTTGAGACGAGCGCGTGCACACGCTCGTTTCATTTTGTTCGAGGCTCAAATAGAGATAAAAAACAGAAAAAAGAAAAAAAAAAAAAAACAGCGACCGATTTTCCATCCCTCTTATTTTCGCGTATGCACACGCACACAAAAGTTACCGCTTTGGGCGATTCCCCTGCCCCCTTTTTTCAAGCGATTTTCAAAGTTTTCAATTTAGTTTTTCTCTCGGCCAAGAGTTGCTTTCTTTGTATTTATGTTGTGTTTTGCAGATTTTTTGTTTATTTGTTATGTAAATAGAGCCGTAGCTTATATAAATAATTTTCTTTTAATATAGTATTATTCAAGAAAATTTTTAAAATTGTTATGAAACGAGCATTTTTATGGAATCCATTAGAAATAAATATCGATAACAAATCGACAATAATTAAACGTACAATTTTTATAGAAATTAAAATAAAATTAGTATTCAATAAATTTACATTAATATACATATTAAATAATGTAATACTGCCTCAATGCGGTTTATTTTGATGTTTAATTTAAGATACTGTACTTCAAATAACAAGTTTTTCTGTATTTCAAAAAATTAGAAAACAAAGCATAACCAAGAATAATAAAAAAAAAATGAAAAAGTTAAAAAAGTAAATACGTGGAAAATCTGCCAGAGACTTTCAGCGGTAAGACAGACTTGACATCGAGGCACATTTTATTACACGGTAGCAATTTAAATTTCTTAGATTTTTTTCATTTTAAAACTGTATATATACAAGAATATACACACACACACACATATATATATATATATATATATATATATATATATATATATATATATATATATTTAAAACGAATACATATAAAAAAATTAAAACAAATAAATAAAGCAGCATTGTCGTAGCAGTGTAAGACAAAAATAAAAAAAAGAAGAACCAACTATTAAAGAAAAAAAATAAAGTTTAGCCATTTTTATTATTTATCCAGCTATAGTTACGGTAAAAAAATTAAATACATCTTTTAATTTAAAGTGAAAATATCTTGAAATATTAATTATTCATAAAATTATAGCCACATTTATTTGTTTCTGAGTTACCAATAACTTACGCATCGCGTAAGACAAATGCGCGGCACAAAATCCAATTCAATATAAACAAAAGTAATACGATATTTTATAGAAAAAATAAAAAATAAAAAAAGACTGAAATGTTCGATATAGAACGGGATGAAAAATTTTGCGTCGAAAAATTGGCGAGGATGTCGCGCGGCGATGCGAGTTTGTTGTACAGGTACAGAGGGTAGGTGTGCGCGCACCGCACACGGACTTTCCATTCGCGAGATTAGTTTTTCGCTCGAACGAGCTCTCGGCCCAATTTCGACGTTTTCGCCGCACCCAAGCGCGCCCGAGAACGCGAAAGATCAGCCAAACGACGACGACGAGGGGGAAAAGGTCGAGGAGATGGAAAAAGAGAGAGAGAGAGAGAGAGAAAGAGAGCCAAGTTAATCTTTATTGCTTGGTCCTCTATCCTCTATTCACCCATAGCTCGAAAGAAAAAGCCACCTTACAAGAACGATTAAACTCCTTCGCAGAACCTCATTTCGTTTACTCGTTGCTACAGTTCTCATCTATATATATATATATATATATATATATATATATATATATATATATAGCGAAAAAGAGAGAGAATGAGAGAGAGAGAGAGAGAGAGAGAGAGGAAGAGGGAAAATAGTACTCGTTACCGAGTATTAAAAATTAAAGGAGAAAAAAATTACATTGCACGAAAGATCTCTCAAGCGTGACAGAGATATTATGAGGATATTTATATGCATGTATTATGCTACAAATCGACTTATACGTATATACAATTATGATGTACGATCTGTGCAATTATATATACGGATCGTCGTTTCTAGATGTAATTACGGTTACAAGCAAACATAAGAAGATGCCGTTAATGATCCAACTTTTTCTCGTTTAAAAATCATTCGGTACGGTTAATTAAATAGATTTATTTATTTTGATTCAACGACGTTTCTACGTGTTCATAAAATTAAACCAATGTTCAAAGAAATAAAATTGTCGAAGTAACAAAACTGTTTGCTTTATTCGTAAATATAGATTTTATACCTTTAAACAAAAAAAAAAAATATATATATATATATATATATATATATATATATGTATAATAAAGAATTTCGTAATCTTATAAATAATCGACTGTATCACAGTTTACAAGCGGCCAATTTTTCGATAACCTAACGATATACCAGATAATGAAAAAGAACAAAAAATTTAAAAATACTGTATCAACAATCATTAAAGATAAATTTCTCCTTTAGCATACCCATATCTCTCTCTCTCTCTCTCTCTCATTCCTTCGTTCCGTTACCTCGCAATGTGCGCAGCACGTGCAATAACAAACGGAGCAGCGCGCGCGCGCATACAAGCGACGAAAGAGACGCTGCGCACGCAAAGACAAAGACGAACTCGAAACTCGAACTATAATCCTCCTCCGCTTTCTCGTTCTCCCTTTCTGCGCGCGGAACATTCGCATGGGCCAAAGGAATCGAGAGAAGAGACGAGAGAGAGGCAGAGGCCGAAAGTTTAAGCCAAAGTCGCGGCATGCCTAAGGGGCTTTTTGCTCCTTTGCCGCAAATTCTGATGCGCTGCATCAATCTTCGTTGCGGGGCACATCGACTGTGCGCGGAGAGGAAGACAGGGAGGGAGAAAGTAAGAGAGAAAGAGAAATAAAGAGAGAAAAAAAACACCGGCGTAATGCGTTTTATCAATGCCACTGTTGCGGTAGCCTTCTCTCTCTCTCTCTATCTCTTTCTCTTTCCCTCTCACTTTCTGCGTGTTTATACGCGCAAGCGGTGCTCCTTTTCTTTCTCTCTCTCTCTCTCTATCTCTCTCTTTTCCTCTCTCGTAACGTACCAAATTAATTCAGCCGCGTGATTCGTTCGGCTTTTCTCGCCTAAATGGACGGTTATAAATTACTGATAATGAAAGGGAGAACAAAGAGAGGGTAGGGAGTACATTTCATCGTCCGAAAGAGAAGACGGAAGGTGTTTTTGTTGTCGAACGTTTCTTCTTCTTCTTTTACTATAATTATCCTTGACTTTCTCTCTCTACCGCTCTCTCTCTCACTCTGCTGGGCGTTTTCTCTTTTTACAAACGTATCGCTTCTATCGCTTCGTGACGCAAGTATATATTAGTTATTTATGTACCTTGTGCGAGCCTCGCGTCATTACAGCTTGAGGCAAAATATGTTGTGGATGGATAGTAGGGCCGCAGTCGCGAGCGCAGCGAGCGACTAAGGCGCCTCTATCCATCCACAAAATATGAGCCGAAAGCTTTAATGACGCGAGGTTCACTCATGGTGCTTAAAAAATTTTTCAGCCTTGTAACCCGTACGAAGACTCTTACTTAGTTAACAGAATAATTAATTTTATTTTGTTGCATATCAATTAAATGCAATTTCGAACCCATACTGACAGTTCGTAAACTACAGATATCGTCTGCTAACGCATGCGCATTTTGTACACACACGCGTACATCTGGATGTAGTGTCAAAAAGTGACAGACAACATAATGTAAATATAAATATAAATTATGAAATTAAAAAAAATAGTAAATGGATTAATATTTAAAAATAAAATTAATTCTTGAACAATTATTATTTATTAAAAAATATAAATTTCTTGAGTATATTTATTAAATATTTATACAGAATAATATTTTTAACAAAAGTTTTTTTTATAAGATTTGAAGGCTTATTAATAATATTAATACTATTATAATTAATATAAATACTTTCTTATGTTATTTTTATCATAACAATACTATATTTGTTTAACACATTTTTTGTATAATCAATGAATTTTAGTCTCTTATTTAACATGAAAAAACAGTAACTTTTTTAAATATTTTAAATTTAATTTCTTCACACAAAAAACTTTTAAATCATTTATCTAAATCACAAACAAAATTATAAACTAAAAAATTATCACTTTAAAATCACTTATTATTAAATTTTTTAATTTTGCGGGATTATATTAGATTTTGCTTTTTCTATTAGTTTATTTAATTCACGTTTGCATTCTTCATCACTGTCACTATCACTCGTCTTATTTTCATTATTTAATAAATTGTCCATTTTTATTCTTCTTCTCACATATTAAGAACGAATATTACCGACACAACGATACACTATACTGAAAGAAAACAAAAGAAAAGCAGAGCCCCGTGGTCGCTTGAATGTACATACTGAGCGAAGGAGAGAGCGAGACAGAGATAGGGTGGTCACGTGGGAGCAATGGTGCGCGCGCTCTTATCGCTATCTCGTTCTCTCTCCTTCGCTCAACATACATAAGTCTTATTACGCGTTTCGAAAATATAAGTTTCGATGAAGACTCACATGCTAGGCTATATGAAGCGACAAATACATAGCAGTGGCGCTGTTAACTTTTTTTTCTCCTGGCACATATACAGCCTAAAAGGACGTATAGAATGTCTATACAGCCTAGAAGGACGTATAGAAAAATGTTAATACGATCGAGAAGGCGCTTGCGCGTATGGAAACCATTTACACGCTGACGATGCTCCGTAGGTAAGAGTCGCCGTACGGGTTAGTAGGCTGAAAATATATATATATATATATATATATATATATATATATAAAAAGAAGTTGATGCGCAACGTCCCGCGGAACGAAACGTTTATGTAGGTTCTCGATCGATCGAGCGAGCCGCTTAAATAAACATTGAAATTTGATTAGGAGAGCAAGCGAGCAAGCGGATGAGCGAATGCGAAAAAAGGCTCGCGATAAATTACCACAATTGATTTTCGGCCTAGCGAAGCAGGGCAAAAACTGAATTACAAGCGCCGCTGACGTTGCTGCTGCTGCATCCTCCTCGTTGTAAATGAAGAAGACTCGGTCGACGAGTTCTTCTTTCGCTGACGTATATTTTCTTTTTCCTCTTTAGGTCGATCTTCTTTACTTTTCTCCGTAGATGTATGAGTGTAGAGTGTGTGTGTGCGTGTATGAGAGAGAGAGAGAGAGAGAGAGAGAGAGAGAGAGAGAGAGTGCGAATCGCTTGCGTTTCGCGTTAAGTTTCGTTAAGTAGAATATTAACGGGCAGAGCCGCGAATAATTTGCTCTTTTCCCGTAGGATCATTTGCATTCTAAAGACGAAAGTAAATTACGCTTTCTTTTGCTCGATCTTTTACCTTTACTAATATATATATATACATCTACATATATCTCCTTGTCCGTGTATCTATATCTGTATTCACGGTGGGCTTTTAGAATGGATCTCTGATGAAAATTAAACAGCTCGCGCTTTTCTTGCATCTTATTTTTTCAGTCAAGACTTTTTCCACTTTGGCGAGTCTCAAGAAAGAGAAAGAAGAAAGAAAAGACTCACAATTTCAAAATATAATAAAAATAATCAAGATGGTGTAATTCTAATCTACTTAAAAATCATTATTTATATAAAGCTTATTTTATTCATCATTATATATCTTTGGCTCATATTTCATGATATAATTTTCAATTAAAGTATTCACAAAATTTTTAAAATGTTTTAACGAAAAAATATGAGCATCATAAATTTTATTTTATAATTCTATATCTTTCAATGATTGAAATGGATATATTCACGAAAATTTAATTGATCACGACCAATATATATATATATATATATATATATATATATATATAATCGCTTATGAAATAATACAAGCTCATTAAACGACATTAAATTGTTATGCGAGTTGTTTTAAACGGGTTTCGATACTTGCGCAATTCGCGATACCTTTTAAACGCTTATATGCATCCATTATACGCAGCTAAAGTTCGTGTACGTAATTGTGCAGATAATTCCTCTTCCTCACTTTTTTGTCTTTTAAATTACGTGCACATAGAGATACGGGAAAACGGAGAGGTAGAATAAAGAAAGATAAATAAAAAGAAATAAGTAAACTTGGCGGCGTATTTTAATCAAATGTTAGAGGCGCGCGCGGATATAAAAGTATATAGCGAATATCGGAATCCTTCGTTCAAAAATCACTCCGCGAGATCAATCTTATAAATTGAATCTCCTCCGCGCGCGCTTTAACCTCGCGTGCGCGGCAACCTTTCCTTCCTTCCTTCCTTCCTTCCTTCCTTCCTCCTTTTCTTATACGCTCTCGTGCATTCGCGTGCGGCGCATATCCTTAAAAATCCAATGGGGAAAAGCGTGCATGAGAAAGAAAGAAAGAGAGAGAGAGAGAGAGAGAGAGAGAGAGAGAAAAGTAGAAAATAGCCTAGTGAAACCGGAAGAAGAAGAAAGTAATATTCCGATACGCCCGATAGATCCGATTGCTTCCATTGCGAGAGAATACATTTACGAGTTTTATATATAGGTCGAAGTAAATTCGATTGACTCGTCTGTATATTCGTTTCGATCTTTCTCTCTTTCGCATTTTTCTTTCCTTTTCTTTACTTTAAACTTTACGTGCTCTTGTTACGTCTTACGCAACGTTACACGTTACGCATATACGAGGGATTGATTTCTTTTTCTAAGCAATTCACAGTCGCAAATTCACGATTAATTTTTCTCTCGGAAGCGTCGCATTTTCAGAGAAGTCAAAGTTACCCCGTCGTACCTAAAAAGTTGCAATGCTCTCATTCCATTTATGTATATGTATGTATATATATATATTTTTTTTTTATTTCTTTCATGATTTGCTTCTGATAAACGCGTATTCGTTGATATTTTATCCGTTCCCGAGTTCTTTTTCTCGCTCGTTCACACGAACGTAAAAGCTTATTGCGCTTGAGTTTTTAATTGAATGTTTAGCGCTGAAAAGTTACACGACGCCCGAGTAAAGTTTTAATTACGACATTTGTATTTGATTATTGCTGGATATAATTATCCATTTATTATTTTGTTAGAAGTGTCCCGCTTATTTTACAGTTTCTCATGTCAAGCTTATAATTAACATTTTAACTTTTATCCGACTAAAAATAGTTTTTCATAAATTTAATTTTTTTATTTCTTTTTTTTTTTTTTTTTTTTTCTTCTAAAGCATCGCATAAAACCGAGAAAAAAATTTATACTTAATAAAAAAGCTTTGATAATTTTATAAAAATATTTCCTTCAACGAATGATGAATTATCTCTCAAATTATCGATAATATTTAACATGTAAATAAAATGTCGCCTAATAAATCATGATATTCGAAAGAAAGTAATTAAAAATTCTTTAAACATCAGTTTGTCATTACAAAAAAAGGCACATTATTTTTTCTCCCAACCGACACATTATGTATATAATTAAATAAAGATTAACGTTAAGTTCAAAAATTATAAAATATAGAGAGAAAAGAAGACAATTTTTAATCCCCGACGTATATGCAAAGTTGAAAAAAAATATGTACGTTAAAAATGGATAAAAGCATTCGGCATTCAACATTTTGCAGTCTTATAAATAGAGCTGTATAAATCTATTTTTTTACACATATACTTTTATATAATGCGAACTTTAAATTCAAATATTTTTTCCTTACGCATTTTCAAATTTATTTACATACAAGCATAATTTTTATTTTACCTATAAATGATAATTTTAAAAATTTTAACTCTCATTATCGTACTGAATAATTAACAGCCTAATTTTAATAATAAATAATGCTGTAAATTTATGCAAACGTTTACGTATGTAAAACATAAAGCTATTTAACTAAATAATACAAATTGTTATATTCATTTGTATAAGATTATGGATTATTTTTATATGGAAGTAAAAAAGTCGTTCAACATTTCTGTACGCTTTGTTATTTGTTAAACGATAATCCGCAAACGATATCGTAAAAATTACCCGCAAACTTTTAAAAGTTTCAAGTTCGATCGGATACACGGGACATAATTGTTCAGGAAGCGAGAGAGATATTAGTTCTTATCTTTGAATTTAAATTTCTTTGTGTCGGGTATTCATCGAGTTTCCCGCAGCCCGAGCCGCGGATTGTAGCGAAAATCCTCTCGACCTTGTTTTCGACATCGCCCTTCCATTTTTTCGTGCAAACAAGCAATTATCAGTCCTCGCTCAGGTGGAATCGCACAAAAGAACGATCCCTCTCTTTTACCTCGCTGACACATGTTACAAATACTCGAGCACACACAGACGATAAGAATTCAAAGCTGAGTGTACGCGCTGAGTAAACGATTGCATCGAATCTCTGCTTCAAAGCTGCCAATCTTTTGTTATTCTTTTATGCCCTTAAGAAAAGTACAAGTCGCGCTTCATTACGATTTGTAATTTCGATGTATATTGGGATCGTTAAATTCGATACTTAAAAGTGTTAGGTATCAACATGTTGCCGAAGGATAAGAAAGCACGCGCTTACTTTAATAAAATGAATATTATTTATATATATATATATATATATACGCTTTAGGGAAATTTCATCAGCATCCTTTTTCCGCTGCACAGTTAAAATAGGTCGGAGATCGTTCGAATGTGCGCCGCACCCCGAGCGTGTGCGTCTGTGTGTGTGTCCGCGCGCGCGAGCGCGCGTCGCTACGTCGGAATGGCACCTGTAAGTATGTAAACATGTGTGTGTGTGTGTATGTGTTTACCGCGAGTATTTACGGGCGAAGATAATCCGGATCAACGGCGGGCAAAGTCGACGTATACGCTCGTCAACGTTCCGGAATTAACTCGCGAATTTTTAACGAAGCGTGTGCACATAAACGCGCGCGCGTATGCGTGTGTGTGTGTATGCATACACGTTGAGCAAACAGAGAGAAAAACGAGCGAATAATCGAGGTCGACTTCATTTCCGCGTTTGCCCGCAAGAAAAGGCACAATAGCCGGAAAACGCAACGTTTGTTAGATCGACTGAGAATCGGCTTGCGGAGTTGTGAAAAAGGACAGCGTCCACGATGTGAACGCTTAAGTTTTTTCTATACATTTAAATAATTCAACTATCTTTTGCTCTCTTTAACGTGGTTTTTAATTTATATTTTTAACGAATCAAACGTGTTCGAAGCGTATAAATGTTTTATTTACATCGATAATACAATCGAGAAAAAATTAAATGCATGTCATAATAAACAAATAAAAACACACACGTATGCACGGATAAGCACGTGCGTGCATCAATTTTATAAAGAGCGATGCTTCGATCGCTACATACACACACACACACACGCGCGCGCTCGCTCGCTCGCGTAATTAAAGTTCTCTATCCATCCGTCTTTCAACTTCTCCGATGTCCTCCGTCATTGAGATGCGCCTCGTTCTATTTCTCGGTACGTGTAGGTAATCGCCGATAGCGACGGAATTCCAAACGAGCTCTACTTCGATTAACATCGTCGCCCTTGGCGGATTGTATTTAACGTATGTTTAATGCATCCGCGCGCGACGACGACAACGACGACGACGACGAGGGAACGAAGACGCCGACGTACGCAGGAGAAAAGGACGAGCGAGATGCGCCTTATACCCCCCCCTCCCACTCCATATGTGCCGCTCTGTGTCTTCGTGTGCAAATTTACACATATATACGCGTTACCCTGCAAGTATACATTTATCGATGAGTATCGATGTGCGAGTATGTGTGTCAACGCGTTCGTGACTGGTATAGGAGGAGAGCTACAATCCACGAAGAAGAATCACATATACACGAAGCGTTAATTAGCCTCAGCCTGAACTCGTCCACGTCGACGCGCGCTCTCTCTTTTCTCCCTTTCTCTCTTTCTCTCTTCTCTTTACGATTGAACGTTTCATCAGGTCTTCGCTCTCTTCCGATGTTTATACGTTGCCGCTGCCGTTGGCTTCTTATAATAAGAACGGGAGAAGGACAGTTGAGGGAGTCGTCCTTGAATCGCTGTCGTGTTTTTCTCTCGTCTCCGGCTCAAATTGAATGTACGTGACTTGCCAATGCGCTCAACCAACGTGTCGTTTATCTCTCTCTCTCTTTCTCTCTCTCTCTCTCTCTCTCGTTTCGTGTATGTGTCGCTTAAAGACATTCGTTTTAAAAGTTTTCTCCAATTTAAATGCTTTTTACCGCGCATGAAGTATTATATGGACAGTTCTATCGTTTTTCAATTTTTTTTTTTTTTTTTTTTTTATAATTTCTTGTTTATGCTCGTCGAACTCGATGACCGGTAGATTTATATGAAGATAATTTTACGAAGCTCGAGGCAAGAAAAGATCGAAACGCGTTAAATTTGTGCAATCGCTTACAAATAATAACTATTGTTATATTTGAATAAAAACTTTTACAAACTCATTATTATTATTATTATTGTTATTTTTAACCATCGCGTCGTTTACCGCATTTAAATAAGAGTATAATGAACTGGGTCATTGTAAAAATTAACGTCAACTAGGTAAAACTGGCTGGTCAATTAGCATATCCATCTAAGAGCGCGAAGCTGACTAACGAGTACGAAAGAGGCATTCGGTATAACACCGTGAAATAAATCGGCCTAATTTCATAACCGTGCGCGCGTGTACATTAACATTTCGGAGTAAACACATTCTCTCTAATCTCCTCGTTCTTCCAACGCCCTCGACTCGCATTAAAATCCAGCTCGCGTCCAATGCGCGCGTTAGCACACCGTTGACTTGAACAACGACGCGTTTACGATATACCGTTTTTCGAAATTCAATACGCGCCTAGCGCGTAGATTTTACCCGTCCAACTCGACTCGACAACGCCGAGTAAAAGATAGACAGATAGATATAGTATGTATATGTGAGAGAGAAAGAGAGAGAGAGAGAGAGAGAGAGAGAGAGAGAGAGAGAGAGAGAAAGGAAGGTTGAGGAAATAGACGATGAATAAGGAGAGAAGCAAAGCAAAAGACACGTAACGGCTCAGAAGAAACGAGCATTTCTCTCCGCGTGGCGATCTCGCCGCGTTAAGGCACAAAGGGCCGCGCGACTGTCGCCCGTAAGTTATGGGTTTGCTACCACTGCGCCTTCTTCTTCTCCATACCCACCCACGCGCGTCACTCTTGTACTAGTGCGTGCAGCCTGCGTGCGAACGCGATGCCCGCATCCAGACAAAACTTTACCCGCGTGAGAGACTATGGCTGGAAGAGCATTTAATATTTTTCATTTATTTTTTTGCCTTTTTTTCTTCTATTTTTTTCTATTGCCATTGTTTTTTTTTTTTTTTTTTTTAATTGTTACGCCGACAATATTACGTACAATAAACGGTTTTTTGACAATTCGATTCGATGATAAATTTTTCGTTTCTATATTTCATTCGTATATGTGATATAATATAAGTAAAAATGTTTACAGGATCAAATGAAATAACAAAAATGGCAGAGAGAGAATAGTCCGATGAAAAAAATATGGAATAACGATATAGATATTTTTAGCAACAACATTAAAAAGCAGACAAAACAAGTGAGCAAATTTTCACTAATGAACAAAACTTCAAATTGTAAAATTTTGAAACAAACGAGATTTAAAATAATAAATCGACATTCATTTTTAACAAATCGTTACTTTTAAAAGTTTTATTATTTTCGTACATCTACACCAAGTACGTATAGAAGTAACATTTTTTTTCTTTCATGTTTTCTTTCAATAAATTTCCAAAATTCGAATTTGCAGATGTCAATGAAAAAAAAAAAAAAAAAAAAAGAAAAGAACAGTTCGGTAGTAAAGTGAAAGATAGAAAGAGAGAGACGCACACAACGTATGTTTCCGGACAATGGGAGCTTCGGAAGACCATGCATGCGCGCATCGCACCGCCAGTCGGTACAGACACAATACACCGCACTCGGTGAATACATCCTATCGAGGTGTGCGCACCGTATAGTACATTTCTCGATTTCCCGCGTCGAAGAGCTCCGCAGGCTTCGTTTCGTTGTTGCTCTGCTCCTCATTGTTTTTAACGATTCAAACTCAAGCCTTCATGGAATTGAACATCTACCCTCTCTCTCGTTTCTCTTTCCCTCTATCCCATTCTTTCTCTCTTTTTGAAAAATGCACGTAATTTACCATTAGGCTTACAATCCCTAACGCATTGGATGCATACATCGTTGAAAAAGTCGCCGTGAGTAACGAAGAGTAGCAAAAAATGAAGAAGAGAAGAAGAGAAAGAGGGAGAGATAGAAAGAGAGAGAGAGAGAGAGAGAGAGAGAGAGAAAGAAAGAGAGATGCGTTAAGACCGTCATTAATCTAGGATGTGGCGAATGATTTAGCTCTCGAGGACTAAATGATGGACAATCTAATGTTTTTTTTTTCTTCGTTGATTATTAGTAGCTTGATTGGAGACCGATTATTATCATTATTTTGTTTTTATCATCGCTAAATGCGCATAAGTTCGCACGAACTGCTGCGGTGTAAGCTCGCAAAAAGAGGCACGAGAGAGAACCACCGCTCGCAAAATAGTTATCGACAAAAAATTCACGCGAGTCGCGAGAAGACTATCGATAGAAATTTGAAGTAAATTAAGTTCGTTTTACTTTTATTGTGAATTATGAGATTTTAAATTTATAGAGTGTATGTGCATTGAAAAAGTATTTTTTAATTTAAAAATTTTTTTTAAACGCTATGTAATTTCTTTATTTTAATATCTTTGAGTTTATATCTGCAAAATAAAGCCTATAAATGCGTTATTAAAAAATTTTTAAATGTTGTTTCAGGCAAAGTAAAAAAAAAAATATTTTGTAAACAATTTAGCTACCCAAAAGTTAAATATCATGGAAATAATAAATTTTCCTCCTTATCGCACAGTACGATCGCAAAAATTTAAAACAACTCAAATTTCATAGCACGAGTAGATGACGAGCGCATTTACGAAAGCACAAAACTCTTTCAAAATAAATTAACCCTCAAAAAATCACCCTCTTAAATTAACCCTGAAAAAATTCTTGGCAGTTCTCGACGACGCACAAAATAATTTCAGGCCTCCGCGCGAAAAGACGAGGCGGTGGCAGCGGCGGCGGCGGCGGCGGCGGCTGCAAAAACGAAAAATTTAAGCGCGCTCGCAAAATAAAGCGAAACGTCGAGCAAAGGATCACTGGGAGCTCCGGCGGCGGGCGTCATTAATCCTCGCGAGGTCCCCCTTTCGAATGATTTAGCGACGCAAACGCGTACACCGAGCGATCTTCTCCTAAACGCAACGAGATCGTCCCTGCTCTCAAAGCAACAAAATGAAAAATCTAATCGTGAACCAAACGAAAGAGAACGACGAAAAACGAAAGAAAAATAAAGAAAAAAAAATGAGAGAGAAAGAGAAAGAGAAAGTGAGGGAGAGACAGTAGAGCCCGCACGCTCACGCTATATGCACCGGTGAAACGAGAAGTAGCGAAAGGGAAAGAGAGAGAGAGAGAGAGCGAGATCGCATCGCGCGCGGTCTGGCGAATACCCAAATACGCCGCCAAGCAATGAAGGAGGGCAAGAGAGAGAAAGACGAACGATGGAAGATCGCGGTCAAAGAGAAGGGGTAATGATGGATAGGGGCAATTAAACGAACCGCTCTGCTATCGTCCTTTCTCTCTCTCTCTCTCTCTCACTCTCTCTCCCTTTCTCTCTCTTGCTTCCTAACTCCGCGCAGCCGTTGCTGCTTCCCTTTTGCCGCGTGCGTACACGTTATATATACAAGTGCGCTCACGGAAACCTGTATCTGGACGCGCATTGTACGCGTCCGAGTCTTCGGGACTTCCCTTTCCTTTAAGGATCGCGAGCGTGAGTGTAATGTCTGTGTGTGTGTGTATGCATATGTGTGTGAGTGTATATCGATGTACACGCGAAAGAGCGTAATATACGTAGAGAAGCGTAAGCCAAGTTGGACTTGGACCGAGGCAAACTTGACTTTGAGTAGAGTAGACTTTGTCATGGGTCTGGGAGCGGTGGTTATTAAATGGACTATGGGTAAGAGTAGATATAGACCGTGTAAGTTCAAATTGCTGTTGTGCATTTGTTTTGGCCTATGTGTGCAAGCGCGGCTGTACGTAGTTTGTGCGGGTACGTGTATGTGAGGGCGAGCGCGCGCGCCCGTGTAGCGGAAGATTTCATGAGAGACACGAGGACAAATATTGAGTTCGCCGGGTAGCAACGACGTAGCTTTCATTCCAAAACAAAGAATCAAAAGCTCCTCTTCTCTTCTATATGACGCTTATTGTCTGAGTAAAATTTGTTAATCTTTCATTTTGACTGACGATCGATTCGCATGATAAAAATTTTTGTTGAATTTTAACCTTCATAAAGTTGCAAAATTTTTAATAAAACTTTCATCGAGCGTTTTTTATACTTTGCCAAAATTTTCATTTATTTTAATGTGGAAAATGGTATTACGAGATACCGAAGCATCAACCTTAGCGGTAATTATGTAAATACATGAATATCATAATTAAAATCTTAAATAAAACATTAAAATAAACGTTAAATAACCATTAAATTGGTTCAAAAGGATAAAAGACAATATTTTATTTATAAATTTTGTATTCGATCTAAATTTAAAAATGTAATTTCAATATAAAATAAAAATATCGAAATATTACTTTAATTATTTTTTCTTAAAGTCTCGATGTAACAACACGTTTATATACGAAAGCAACAAAAAAAAAAAATTTACTCAATAATCGATAAATATAATCTTGTAACATGTTAAACGAATTATTCTTATATTCATTTCGATAGTTGAATACTTTAAACGTTTTCATTAATTCAACGTTAATTAACGACGAAGACAAATTCCAAAAGTTAAAAAAAAAAAAAAAAAAAAAAAAGAAATTTGTATACCTTAAAGGAGGGCGTAAGCAAGATACGTCAATATTCGAAACGACAACTGGCACATA
This sequence comes from Chalcis sispes, assembly GCA_949987625.1. NCBI lineage: Eukaryota > Metazoa > Arthropoda > Insecta > Hymenoptera > Chalcididae > Chalcis > Chalcis sispes. The sequence goes on along the minus strand of OX465095.1, from coordinate 72,633,666 downwards.
AAATAAATAGATAGCTAGATAGATAGATAGATAAAACGAAAAAGAGAAAGCGAGTCCGCGCGCTTGTGTCCATCCGCCAAGGAGATTAGATCGCGAATAGGACGCTTCTTCCTTTCGAGAAAGCAATTTCCTGAAATTCGAGTCTAAATAGTAGACAAGAAGGGAGCATCAATTTGATTAGAGATTCCATACCAATGTGTATGTATATATATATACATAAAAGAAGGTCCACTAATTCAAGTAAATACTCCCGTTGTTGCCGTTGCTCGCTACCATTGCTCGACTTTCCTCGGTACCATCGTTCTATATTACCTTGCTTCTCGGAATATATCTCGTATATTTCGCTAGCGGAATGACGCGAATGAGTTTACTCGGCTTATGCATCTCGATTATGAGAATTATCATCTTGGGACATTGTACGAAAGGTAGAAGCATATTTGGTTAATTAACTCTCATCTATCTTTTTTTAGACGTGATATTTATTCGGTGAAGCTATATTTTTTTTTTTTGTTTCTTTTAAATATAGTGACATATTTTATTGATTTTTTATCGATATTTGTATGTTTCACTTGAAAGAATTTTTGGATTTTTGTTTTTTTTTTTTTTTTTTTTTTTTTTTTTTTTTTTTTTTTTATTGCTTCGATCGCGAGAAAAACTCGAGAGATATTTTAAAAAAAATTACCGGAAACGATTTTGAACCAAAGCAATTCGTTGATAAATTAACAATGGAATGTTAATTTACCGAGGCGACGTTTCCAGGGAAATAATTTTTGCAAGGATAAGAGATAAAAATAAATAGAGAGGAGGAGAAAATAACTGATTAGACGCTTCGTGACAACTAACGATGATCTTTGGCCGTACTACCAACACATCGACGACCCGAGCGTTTCATCAAGCGAGCAACGCGCTATATTTCTTCTTTGACTTAGAAGCGCGTCTGATTACACCGTGCTGAGATTGATGAACTCCACTGGGAATGTAACGTATTGTTCAATCTTGCCGATGATAAACGAAGATAGTCATCGTCCTCGTGCTTAAACGTTGTTAGGATCGTATTTTAGTTTGTGTTCTCGAATTTTTATCTGTAATTTCGTTTTTTATGAATCAACCCACTGTGATTTTATAATTATTTTGCTGAAATAATTTTATTTCAATGTAAAACTACGAAATATCGAAATAAATCATCCCTTCTTAATAACTATATTACTACTTATAATTTTTCGACTTTTAATTTATCGTTTAATATCGTAATTGCCCAAGTTGATTATTATACTTTTATATTAACAAAAATAAAAAAATAAAAAAAAATTAGTTTTTGAAAGTGTTAAATTAGAAATCGAAAAAATTATAGGAAAAAATGTACCTTAAAATAGATAACAATAAGAGGCGAAGAACAGAGACAAAATAAAAAGTAGACGCGTAACGGAGAAAGTAATCCGATTTGTCGATAAATTTGATAAATAATTCTTCGGCCCGAATGGAAAAGTATTCCAATCGGCTTTCGTAAAATCGCAAAACTCGGTTAAATTATTCACGGCGCGCACGGCGTTTTTCTCGGCAGAGTTACTCGCGCGAAGATTTCGAATATCTCGCGGACGTGGGCACGGCACACGCGTAAGCTATACCTTTTGCCATTTTTTTTTTTATACTTACCGACGAGGGCTTGAGGAGGAGAGAAAAGGGGAAACGGGAGGAGGCGAGGAAGAGGGATACGTTACGAGTTCGAAAAGAATCGACAAACCACAAAACTCTTTCATAAATCTTTTCTCCTCCCGTGTGAGCAATCGCGCATTTTACGCGAGATATAATATGTAAATTTTTAATGCCGAAACCGAGGCAGAATAAAAAGAAAAAAAAAAATAAAATAAAATAAAATAAATAAATAGCTATAAGAGCCGAGGATGTATTAGGTCACGCTGTCGAGGTGTTTCCAAAACTCTTCAAAGGCGTTTTGTTTCGAAATTATCATGAAAGATTACTTCTTTCTTTGGAAAGAGAAGTTTAAAAAAAAAAATAATAATAATAATAATAAATAAAGAGAAGAGAATAACGCGGCGCAAAAGAGCTCGTAAATATTCGAAAGTCGCGCAACGCGTCAAAAACGAAATTCCACGTCGCGGTTGTGTCGAACGATCGAAGACGTCCCATATACCTGATGGCATTTCCGGATTTTCTGATTTACGCGCGGATAATGGACACCTGGAGCCATTAACAGAGCAGCTTAACGAGCTCTCCCTTTTCTCTTTCCCTTTCACTCTCTTTCGCTCGGTGACTCAGAAAACAAAACGAGTCTAGATGTATATGACGAACGCGATTTTTTTTTTTTTTTTTTTTTTTTTTTTTTTTTTTTTTTTCGTCGAATGTGACTAGACACGCGCGGTATCTTTCTATAAGCTCTCAACCACGTTGTATAATAAAAATAAGAAGAGCGTATATTCTTATGTATAAATAAACATAAGGAGTTCGGTTTCGCTCGTAAAAATAAGATAGACGAGGAGATTGTCTTCACATGGGGGACTAATTTGACCTTTTTTTTTTGTGCGTTGATAAATTAAGTCCACATTAAATTTTACGGCGCTGAAAACATTGTTTTTAATGGTATATCGTTTTCGCAATATTGCGATGCTTTGAAAAGGACTTTATTTTACCTATTTCCTAGAATAATAGAATGTTATTGCGTTAAATTGTTTCTCTTCCAGGTAAATTTCAATCCCCGTAAAAGTTTCATGTCTTCCTTGAGTTTTATCATTTGAATATATATATATATTTTTTTTTTTCTTTTTTCATTATTCGGTGATTCCAGAAAAATTAAATAGCTTTATTACATGCGACTCATTCGTTTTAATTATAGGTACGAATTTTCGTTTATTCTAACAATAATAATAAATACAATTTTGATTACGATATTATACGATCTTTGAAATAAAGTTAACGGCATTCAAAATTTATTTCGATATTTAAAAACAATTTTTTTATTCGATAATTAAATTATATAAATTTCCGATATAATTTAATTTAATATTACAGTTTGAATAAAATTTTTCGTTAATCTGCTAATGTAAATTTCAATATAACTACATTTAGTAATGGACGGCTATTCATTTATAGTTTAAATAATGAATGTTGTTAAATTAAAAGCGTTGATCTCGAATATGTATGTAAATTTATTTATTATCGAAAACAATATTCATTTAACTAGAAAATAACAATAATTTAAAAATATGAAATAATTTCCTAATATCCTAATTCCTAACATTTATGAAAAAAAAAATGACCATTAAACCAATATACGATGTCGTTTCCCTTAATTCAGCAGCAATAACTAAACGGTGCATATCGTAAATGATAATATAAAAAAATTGCATGCAAACGGGTTCTGCATAAATTAGTATACATCCCATAAGTGCACAGCGCATGTACATGCAGATGTATAAAAGTGATTTTCGTCATGAGAAATTGTAAATCGACCGAAGTAACGCATAATTTCGATCACGTAAGCGAGTTTGTAAATTCTCATAGCGTTCGTAAAAATCTCGCATGAGCATAAAAGCATCCGACGCCAGCGTCGCCGGATTAGCGCTCGCCTTCCAGCTTCTCCTTCGTCGGCCGAAAGAACGACACATTCTCCAATCCGACAAAGCGAACGACGCCGCATATTTTAAAGTAATAAAGTGCGCGACCGATCGAAAAAAAATTATTTAAATCGGTAGCAGTTTGAATTTAAATTTAATGCCGATGTGCGTACCCGTACACAAGTTAACAATCGTGGCACCGTCGAGAAATTCGAGAATAGCGCGGAATATTTTGGCAAAATAGGAACGTTTTAAAGAGATCTTTGCTCGAAAGATTTATTCGAACGGTCGATTTTATGGCAAGCGTTTCGAATAACTATTAAAATAATAAAAAAAGAAAAAGAAAAAGGAAAAAAGATCAAAGAAAAGAAAAAAAAAAAAAAAACGATTACCTTGAACGTGACAATAAAATATTAAATAAAAGCGTGAAGGCTTTTTTAGGGTTAACGTTCGAGTTCGGCTTTCTCCGATCGTTATTACGATTATTAATGCGAAATCATATAAAACATTTAGGAATTTAACTTTGTTTCACTTTGCATTGTAATTCAATTGGTTTATATTAAATAATATCACTTTTATATTCACGGCAATAATGAGTGCCTATTATAAATTTCTGTAACGTACCTCGTTTTCCGAATAAACGATTTTTATCCTTTTTTTGTCATTTTTTTTTATTTTTTTTTTTTATTCCGACGTATAAAATGTAATAGTTTGCACATTTTTTTCCATTTTTTTTTTAGTTGGAATCTATTAAATCGGCATGATTAAATTAATTTGTATATTTAAAGTATAAAAATATTACAATGATAAATTAATTCGATAAAAATTAAAAATCAATTGACATTATTTGATATGAAAACCTTTTAAAACAAAAATTAAAAATTTTACGCGAAAAACAATACAATAATAAAATGATTATCAGAATAATTTTAACAATGATAACAATGTTATCATTGGATATTAAAAAATTATCACACTTTCATAAAAATTTATATATTATAAAATTTCGCGATAAGAAATTTAATTTCGCAATTATATAGTGCAAGAATCGATTGAAAATAATAATTTTAATTGATAAACGAAAACCATATCTTTAACCCGCTACGGAAATATAACCATTGCACATAACGTAACGCGGCAATAATTCACATTCAATTAAATACGTAAATGAAAATACATAAGCGTAAATATACAGTCCCGGTACGTTAACTAATTTTCGTATATTATTACAAAGTCAGAAAAAATCAAAACTCATATTCTCGAACCCGCAACGAGTTTGCGACTATAAATTTACCGAAAGTAAAAAAAATAAAAGCAAAAGTCATTTCTCTCTCTCTCTCTCTCTCTCTCTCTTGCTTAGCTACCGAGTGTACATCAAGCGTTATATCCTTTAAATCTCATTTCCTTAATAATCCGTGAACTCGAGAAGGCGCAATACTTAGAAATACGTATACGTAAACATAAGTGCGCCGGCTGAAAGTGAGCGGCGTGCGGCGATAATAACCGGAAAGGCGTAAGAAAGAAGAAAGTCCAAGTGGTATATGTATATGCATAGACATTCGCTCGCGCAGATTTCAATATCATATCACATTTGTGCGCGAGAGCCATACCGGTAGCCGAGTAAGCCAACGGTCATTATTTTGCGGTCGCTCTTTCTCTCTCTCTCTCTCTTTCTCTCTCGCGCACGTGCGTTTTTGCGGTTATCCCTTCAATATTCGCGGGGGCGCTCGTTCGAAGAATAAAAAAAAATACATTTGCGTGGACGTGTACGCGTGTGTGCGAGCGCAATCGTCTCGACAATACGGACGATTGAACTCGCGCGACGAGGTGCGAGTTAATCTCGTTTTGCTTTTATGTGCACGCATATATACATTTGTATGTATATACGCATAAAGGAAATGGGAAAAAGAATAGGAGGTGAAGAAAGGAAAGGCCCAAGGTGAAGTTCAATTTACCTAGCCGACATCGCGAAACCGCGATCTCTATTTCTCTCTCTCTCTCTCTCTCTCTCACTCACTTGTGCTTTAATGACTTTTCCCATAGTAGCGAAAAGCCGAGAGAAAGCAAGATACACGCGGATAAACGTAGGGATGCGAGAGAGAAAGAGAGAGAGAGAGAGAGAGAGAGAGAGAGCGAACAAAGTGCCTTTGGTATTTTTCGAGTTCACCGAGGTATAATTGCTTTTATAGCATTGCATCGAGTGTAAAAACCTCGCTTCATTGATTTTCTTTTTTTTTTGTCTCTTATTTCGTTCTTTTTAGTCTTACACGTGTATGTGCATGTGTGTGTGTGTGTGTGTGTACATGTATATAGTAAAATTAGGTTGCACTTCTTCTGAAATCGTTGCTCATTTAAAGCCGTTGAATATACATACAATATATTTCGTTCGAATTTTAATCGAGTGCAGGCTCATAAGATCCTTTTACCGCAGAATTTACGCAAATTATACGTACAGATGTTGGTACATATATGTATTTCTGTATTAGCTATTATAATTAAATCATTGATCCGATTAAGTCGTCCGATGAGAAATAATTGTTTTTCGATAATATAATAATTATTAAAAAATACCATAGATTTTTATTTACATGGAAATAAAACTATTATAATTATCAAATGTCTTCATCGTAACGCTGTACAGTCTTAATAACATAGTATGAGTAACTTTAATAGTAATAGTAATACACTTTATTATTAAAGCATTGAATTTTCTTCAATAGCGAATTCCGCTTACAACGTTTTTGAAAACGTATCGCATGTTGCATAAAAGTCTTTTGCGAATCTTTAAATATTCAACATTACTTTATACATAGTACGCTGAATAAAAAATTACGCTTATTGACTTTTCCATTATCCTATTAGGAAAAAAATTAAAGATTCACTCGAATCGATAATTCCTCTAGTTTGAATAGGACAGAAAAGCCGTTTACCCCTTTTTCTTTTTCTTCTTTCGTCTTTGTATCGTAGTGCTTAAGGGTTTATATAATTCATCATTCATGTATACGGCTAAGCTCTCTTTCTCTTTTTCTCTCTCTCTCTCTCTCTCTCTCTCTCTCACTCTGTTGGGATCGCGGTATTGTATACGCGCGCATATATATATATATATATACGCGTACAGACGTACGCCCTGATATCTTAATACATTCGCTTCGCACTGAATTCAGTTGATTACAAATTCACCGTTACGTAACTGTAATAAAGCGTTATTCCCGTGTAATCCAACTATAACTCTATCAGACTAATTAAGGCACAAAGTGCCACTGGTAGCATAATAATTTAAAAGGCAATTTAAACAGTATTTGTCAACTGCATAAGAATTTTCTAATTGATTTGTTAATTCTAGGGAAAAATCAGTAAATAACGTTTATGCATTTTTATCATTGAAACGAGCCTATTTCATAATTCATTCTATTATTTTTCGATCTGTGGTAATTTAATTTTGAAAAATAAATGTTTTCTTTTATTTATTTATTTATTTATTATTGTTATTTATTTTATTTGATGCTATAATAGCTTTCTTTTATGCTTTTTATTTATTTTATAAATTATTTTTGATTAATTGATTATACTTTTATTAATTATTATAATGGATAAAATTCAAATAAAAAAATTAATATATTCTTCATATCGTACAAATAAAATTATTAAAATTATATGCGTACTTCAAATTGAATATATTTATAAAATTATTTCATCATAATAGATTTTCATTTTTAATTGATACTTTAAATTATCGGTAATTTTTAAGCACCTCTTTAAATTAATGACACACGACAATTTTTTGTTGATTTATTTAAATTCTATTATCATCAAATATTCAATTCATTTCATATTTAACTATTGAAAATTTTACACGCAAATAAATAATATATTCGACTAATTCGAATAAGTTGAACGAAAAAAAAGAAAACAAAGAGAGCAGTCCATTATCCATGTAACGCTCCAAATCGTAAAAAAATACGAAACTAAATTTTTTCAAAAAGCAAAAAAAAAAAAAAAAAGGACGCCGTTAAAATTAATTTGAAACAATGTAACTCGTTAATCAATTAAAACGCTGAACCGATACGTGTCGCGTTGCAATATCGGAACGCATAACGCAAAAAGAGAAAACATTGTCTTCCTCGGTAACTCGAGCCTCTCTCGAGTTCACTGCAAACGAAGAAGAATCGCTTAATAATCTCGCGATTCCATCATATAAAAGCGCGTTTATATCTCAACTACACATGTGTGTATATATATATATATATATATATATATATATATATGTATACGCACGTTTAACCCATTAATAAAAAGGAATCACAAAAGTCTCCAACAACAACAACAACGAGCTAGAGACGCGTATCTCGCTTTCATTCTCGTGAGAGATTTTTCAACGAGGGAGAGAAAAAGAGAGCAACGAAACAATAAAATAAGAAAAAAAAATCTCCACTAAATTTGACGCTCGAGCGTGTGTCATCTCTCGCGGGCGCACACATGCGGGCTCCCATGTTCTTCCTCTCCCTATCTCTCGCTCTCTTTCTTATCTCGAACTAGAGGTGCAGTCAAGGTTCCGAGGCTCTTGATTACAATCGAGACACACACATACACACACACACACACACACTTTCTCTTTCTCTCTCTCTCGCATTTATATATAAGCGTGCACGAGGAGATATCACACAATGAAGCGAAACGACGATCGACGAGAAGAGGACGACGCCGTCGACGAAGGCCCATTAAAGCTTGCCGATCGCCCGAGTTCGATTAGCTCTCGGGAGTAAAGAAAAAGTTCTCTCTCTCTCTCTCTCTCTCTCTCTCCCGCTTCTCTCTTCTATCTCTTCCCGCGGATATTGCACCTTCGTCTCGCGTACCTGCGCAACGAATTATAATGCGTCTGCGTTTATCGGAATCGGCTTGTATGAAAAGAAGAGATACAGCTTACGTACGTACGCACGTACGAGATCGCGCATAAGATCGTCCTTTTCTTTCTTTTTTCTTCTTTCTTTCTTTTTCACCTTCTTTTTTTTCTTTTTTTTTTTCGTTTCTTTTAAGGTGTATACACACTTTGATCATTTTGCGAAAAAGAATTTTTCGAAGGTGCGTGAGAGCGAGATAAGGTCGGCGGCGGGACTTGTCTTTTACATGAATCGACTTAGTTCGAAATTTTGCGAGATTTTAAACGCGATTTATTGAAAGATAAGAGCATATAAAATCGCGAAGCTTCTCGAATATACTTCTTGGAAAGTATAAATATTGCGCTGTATTTTTTATCCGATACCTTGATAAATTGGTATATCTCTCTTTAAGCCTTCGATAATGAGTTTTATATCGGATTTTTTTTTTCTTTTTTTTTTTTTTCAATTTGCAACAAAAATTATGTAAGAAATGCCTCGAGTAGGTTGATTCGATTAGCGTTTAAATTATAAATTTTTTGAAAACAATGTTCAATTGAATGTAACTTTATTTTTATATACATATGTAAGCACCTTGATTACTAAAGACAACCGAAATATTTATCGTATAAACAACCGAACTTGTTCTCATTTTATAGAACGCGAGCACGCGCGTACTTTTACTATATACAATAAGAACCGGGCATCAATGCGTTCGGTACCCTTACACATGTGTACGCACAAGTGCAGTGGACAGATAAAAATATACTTTCTCTCACATTTCCTCGCTCTTAAAACAATTACATTACATGAACATGTACACGCGTGCAAGATTGCACTCACTCGCGCGGTTGCCCTTTCGAAAAACGGCGATCCTCTTATGCCGTGTTTCTCGTGTATCGTGAATTATTTACCATAACATTTTCATCATACGTTGTCATTATATTCTCGCTAATGTAATTTCTACGTGCTACTCTCTCGCTCTCTCTGTTACTCATTCTTTTTCATCTATCTCAATTAATTATATTAATGTATAATCTAATAATGAAGTTATTATTCGTTAATTATGCATAAGTCTAAACCTCAATCATAATTTATAAATTGATTAATTAGAATAGATTGTTATTCGTGTTTTCGATTTTAAGATTCGATTCCCGTACACAAAATCATGTATGCTTCTGGATTTGATATCTGTATTAAAATTGTTTCTTATTATAAATACCGTGAATTTAAATATAATTTTGTGTCAATTAAAAATTTAATAAATTTTATTATCATAAATGTAGGTCCCAATAATTTTGAAATTATTATAATACTTTTTTTTCCAGTAAGAAAAAAAAAAAAAAAAAACAAAACACGTTATATTAAATCCAAGTCTTTATTTAAATTTTAAATAAAGCAGCTTAAACGCCAAAGGCTTTTGAAAATGAAGGGAAGAAAGAAAATGTCCAATGTGTACACACGCGCGACGTATTTTTTACCATTTAGATGAGTGCCCGAGCGCTTTTTTAATCTCCTGTGATGCTCCGTTAAGTCGTTCTCTTTATTACGCCATAAAGAGAGAAAGAGAAACAGAAAGAAGATGAGGGGAGGAGGGGGAGGGGGGGGGGGAGAAGAAGGAAAAAAAAGAAACGAGAGCTCTTACGGGTTTCTTTAATGCTCCTTGCCTCACTCTTTTCCTCATCTCTAGCTTATGTGGGCGTTTCTCGCACTTTACCTACAAAGCTAAATCCTATACTCATCCGATCTCTTTAAGTCAAGCGTAAGAGAAAAAATGCATATAAAGAAAAAGACAAACAGAGATAGAAACAGTTAAATCTACATCGTTCCTTACCGTAAATTGTAAACAAGTGGAGATAACTCGCTGTAATTTATTAGAATAAATAGTGTACGTTGAATAATTCTGGATTAATTTGATTAATGGCGCGGAATTGTTTATTGTGCCGATACCAAATTATACGAATGAGGGATAAAGTGAAATGGTCCAATTCGTACTTTGGCTTTCATTGGTTGTATTAAATGTGTGGAAAGACGGCAATACAATCATTTATTGTAAATTGTACTTCAATATTGTTATAATGTTAACGAATTATGAACATAAATACTTTATCAAATCATTTTAATGTAACGATAGATTAAAGTTTATGATTGCATAAAAATTGAGGAATTTTTAGAAAATTAAAATTTAAGTTTGAGGATTCATCAAAATAATATTTATACAAAAGTTTGTTTAATAATCCATAAATGAAACAATTTGAGACTGTAACTAGCAAGAATTGTAAGAACGTATTTCAAATAAAAATATTCCAGCTCCGATCACAATTTAATCTATAATAATTCGTATTGAAAAAGAAAATACAAGAGAGCAGAAAACCGCATGGAATAAAGTGAAAATTAAAGAGTCGTGGAAATGAGTACAAGAAACGGAAGATCGAGGCATAAGAGAAGGAAGAGAACAATAAGATCCATAGACAGTAGCCGTCTGCGCGTCCCACGCAAGAAAAATAAAGTAACGAAAATAGAAAGGAAACGAAGATAAAGAATAAGAGTAAAAGAGAGGGAATAAGAATTGAAGAAAAACAAGGAAAAATAGCGGGAGAAGAACCGCGGAGAAGAGGAGAGAATTAATATTGGTGCGAGAGACGACCGCACGTTTCTCTATACGCGTTTGAGCTCCTACACTTTTGTGCCGTTCTCCCGATGGGATTTATTAAGGCCGGACTCGTGATGGATGTCGGCGAGTCTCTTTTTCTTTCCTTCTCTCTTTCCCTCCTCTCTCTCTCTCTCTCTCTCTCTCTCTCTCTCTCTCTCACGGTCTGCCCGTCGCAGTGTGAATTCGATTGAATTTTTCCGCGGCATCGAGAAAAGAGTGGGACGGAGAAACGGACCGCGCGAATCATCGCGCCCGAGAGACACGATGAGAGCGAATTGCTCATTGTTTCTTTCCTCCTCCTCCTTCCCTTCTCTCTCTCTCTCTCTCTCTCTCTCCTCGTTTATTCTTCTGCGGAAATAACTCGGATTTCTTTGAGAACACGACTCGCCGCTACCGGAGTGATGGATTTCGCTGTTTGGCTATCTTAATTGATAAAGGATGTATAGCCGTGCCACGGAAATTGCCCCCTTGTATTGTGTTTGACCTTCGTTTATTTTCTCATTTAATCGGTAAATTAGGCTTGAAAGCAAAAACATTTTCGTCGACGTTTTCAATTTTCAAAAATTTTAATTTCATTCGCGTGATGTAAAAACGTCTCGAACCTTATCAACGACCTGTGCGCTTGTTGTTGGCATACGTTCGTGATGACGTTGAGGCCAAATAGTACAGATTTTATCTGCTTCATAAAGAAATGTACTATAAAACACACGCGATTTTAGATAATTTATTTTATACAACTATCGTGTTAATAAATAAAAGCCTCAGTTCTATACGTACCATGATTATCTTTTAAAGTTCAATCTTTCTTGAAAGTGTTTTTTTAAAAAAGCCGAAAAAAATTTAATGTACACAAACCTATACGTACACGAGTCGATAAGCGAAATCTATAAAAAAGCCGAAAGCGATGTCTCTAAAGCAAAGAAGAAAGAGAGAATAAAGATAGAAAGCCGTGGAAAAGAAGAAAGGAGGGAATTCGGATTGTTCGTGCACATTTTTCGCGAGCTCCGTACTTTCAAAGCAAAAATCTCGCTCTCCCGCATCTCTCCGAGTCAACTGTCTCTTATCCCTTTCTTCTCTTCTCTCTTACATAAGACATCAAATTATGTACTTTCAATAGAATTGTTAGCCGCTCGGCGCTTCTCATTGTTATACTTTCGTCTATACATACCTTTTCGCTTCTTTTTCGCTTTATTTGATCTTTTTTTCTCCTTTTCATCAGCGCGGTTGCATCCATGTTTTATTGCGACCGAAAAGGAGTTACATGAAGGAAGAAGAGAAGAAGCGCGCTGATGAAAAAAAAAAAAAACAAAAAAAAGAAGTCATACGCCCAATGGAAAGAAATCGAGATACGAAGATAAAAGGTAAGAAGAACGGAAGAAAAGAAGTACCAAGGTATAGACGTTTCGATTATTTCTCAGCGAGTGCCTATATGTATATATGTGCGTTCGCGTATGTATACGAAAAGGGAGAGAAAAAGAGAAGAGTGGAGGGAGGAGAAAAAGCCCCGGGCGCGAGATAAGCGTGAAAGGATCGCGCTCAAAAGCACAAGAGAGGCCCTAGTTCCACTTTGTTGACGAAAAGTAAAGGGTGAGTATAAGAGAGAGGGAAAGGGGGAGGAAAGGGAATATCTGCGGCCTCTGTAACTCGATCGGGATGTAATTGGTAAATCTACGTAGAAGAGCTATTGTCGAAGTTGGAGCAATCGGCGCAGAGGAAGTTCGTCGTCCTCGATGTCGTCGTGCTCGATTCACCGAACAGCCCACGGAATCCCTTGTATCCCTCCGTACATACACATACACATACACACACACACAACTATACGCAGACATAGCTACGATGTGCTACGTCGATGTACGACAACGTAAACTTCTCTTTTCGCTCGTTCTGAATTCGATAGGGGGAATCGAATGTGTCTGTGTGTGTGTGTATGTAAGTATTTTTTTTTTTTACGTTTCTTTTCTTTGCTTCTTTTTTCGGAAATAGTTGGTGAAAAGGTAGTTTCACGGAGGGGATATAGCGCGGGTAGTTTAGGATTGAAAGAAACTGCGGATTTCGGGTAAATTAAACCGGTGCTCTTTTGTGAGAATGCGCGCACGATACGAATCCGACGTTTTGCCTCGTCCGACAAAAGTTTGCTTATTTGAAAAGTTTTAATTTTGAACCGATGTTGTATTATCGGCGAGGATAAGTTTTAATGGATTGACATTTTGGTTTTCGAAAATTCAATAATTACCCAGTTTAATCTAAATGCTCAAGCGGGCGTTAAAAATAATTTAATTCGATGAATAATATACAGTTCGCGTAAATAATTATAAACATAGTTTTTTTTTTTTTTTTTTTTTTTTTTTTTTTTTTTTTTTTTTTTTTTTTTTTTTTTTTTTTTTTTTTTTTAATAAAATTTACAAAGTAATTATTTATATTAATATTTACAATTTTAATATAAGTTCTTTTATTTAATTATAAACATTTTTTTTTTAATTTAAAAAAATACAAAAATTTATAAATTTACGAGGAATTTAACATTTTTAAATTAAAATTTTCGAATTCGAATTTATATTGAATAAATACTGCAGCGACGCAGTAAAATAATTTAATACTGACTACCGCAAAATTTGCACGTTCATTCTCGGATCAGGGCAAGTCAAACCCTTTATAAAAGTCGAAAGCGAGTCTTTACACTACGTTTGCACATTATTACTTGGAACAACGATAAAATAGGCAATGAAAGAGAAAAAAAAAAAGATCGAAAAGTACCACCGTAGAAATTGAATAAACCGTCTTAAAGTTGAAAAGAGCTCGAGAAAAGGAAGGGAGGTGAAGGTATGTAACCTTAAACGGGCACGCGCGCGCACATACACTTACGCTTGCGCCAATTACCTACACCTATCATTTATGCATCGATGTACGTACGAGCGAGAAAACTCACCGATGGGGGTAAGATCAAGAAAAAGAGAAAAAGGTATAAAGGAAGAAGAATTAAAGCGAATAGAAGAATCGCGGCTGCAGGAGTGAGGAAAGCCAAACGAGTGGGCAAAGACCATCTACGTATCAGCAATCTGTGACAAGTTGGCGTAATGAGGGCTGTGCTCCTTCTTTGTAAAAGAAAGGGGGAGATGGAGAGAGAGGGAAAGGCCAATTATCGGGGTCCAAGTTTCCTTGCCCGTGGGCTCTTATGTAGCTCTCTAACGCTTTCTCTCTCTCTCTCTCTCTCTCTCTCGTTCTCTTTCTTTCCTTCTTTCTCCCCATCTCTCCATCTTTTTCCTCAAATATAACTGCAGTAATCCCCATTTAGAATATTATCCTTATGAATATACATAGAGATTCTCTCTCTCACTCTACCTTCCTAGAATATTTTCCATTCGTACTTCATTGATATTTGTTCGCTCTCGTCTTATTAAAATCACCTTACTTTGACGTGATTAAAAATAAAAAAATTTCATAAAAAAAATCTAATTAATTTATTCGAAAATAAATAAGAGCATAACGTTTTTTAAAAGACATGTAATTTATTATATCTTCAAAAAAAGGTGCTATTTTCAATATAAAAATATTAGAGATACTTGGAATTATTAAAAAATATTTAATTAATGATTACTTTTGTATTTGTTTTCTTCATTTTTTAAGATAACAAGCTTTCGCCTAAATAAAATCATCAATCAATATGCCAATCGATGGATCAGTCAATTGATCAATCAGCCGTTTTTTATTTACCAAAAGGTGAATCATCCGGTTAAACTTGCTTGTATTTTATTATATTATAGTATACGTTTCAACCTACGTGAATTTTTAAATTTTTAAATTTAATAAAGCTTACATTTATATTATTATAATTTTATGTAAATGGATGAGTCACTGGGACTAAATTAACTTCAAATATGCAACATTCTACGAAGTAATACAATTGAATTCAAAAAATTTTATACAGGATTATAACTAAGACATGAGTTCGAAGAATCGTATTAAAAAACAAAGAAAAAAAACAAAAAAAAAAAAAAAAAAAAGGAAAAACCTTACCACAAGGGAATAACGAAGGCAAAACGACGAAGAACGAAAGAAAAATAAGTTGCCCTAAGAGTGCAAGAATAACGAAGAACGCAAGGACACCGGGGAGAAAAATAAGCAAAGATAACGATTAAGAAAAAAGACAAGCTTGTAGAGAGCTGTATAGAGCTTGTGAGAGTAAAGAGACAGAAAGAGAGAGGAAACGAGCCGATCGCATTTCGATGGATATGTAACAAAACGAGCGAGCGTTAACATCGTCTGAGCGAAACACCTGTAATTAAGATATGTTAATCGCCATAGAAACATATATCCGCGAACATAATCAACGGAGCACCCAAGTTAACACGAACACATATCCATATATATATATATATATATATATATATATATATATATACATGATATGTATACAATATATGTATACGACAACATGAGAGCCATTAAGTTTTATTGCGAGGAACAAACTTCGATCTTTTTTCACATATCTTCGCTGTACTTGGATGAGAAGAAACTAAGCCGAGTTCTCGGTATATGGTATACGCTAAGAGAAATCATTTACTCTTTAATGCTTACTTTTTATATCGCGTGGAAAGGAATGGGAGAAAATAATTTCGCGATACCGTAAAACAACCTAAATTCAAAAGGTTTAATCGAACGTTTCACATGATGGGTAATGGCGTTGAATTGATTAGCTGAGAATGACGGTACTATTTGCAGACGCAAAATTCTTAAAAGACTTTGTATTAAAATTCAAACAAGCCGAAAGATTTGATTTTGTTATAAATTAATTGATCGTTTATCTATGGTCTGGTTTAATAGTTTCTTGTTTACGGACAATTAGAGATAGCTTATCTATAGAAGCATTGCGACTGTTCGAATAATATAACGAGTACAGACGTAATAACAATGTATATCCACAATAACAAGTTTAAATTAGACAAGTCGACGCTATCGTACAAGCAAACCTCGAGTTAAGAATCCGGCGAATAAAAAGGAAGTCATACAAGTCGACAGCCTCCTCCTTTCCTTCCGCACAAGACAAACTTCTCAGAGCCGATTTTGGGCAGAAATCTGCTTTTCAAATCGACTTAAAAAGTTCTAAGTGTTTCTCAAAGTAGATCGCCGTACCCACATAAACAAGCTGCGTGTCGAGAATGGAAGGGGAAAAGAAGCAGGAGGGTTGCGTTTTCCCCCCAAGGAAATTATATCGCGTATCCGAGCTAAAAAAAGGATAGAAATAAGGAAAGATATGTGGAACGGTATATAAAATCAGATGGGAATGAAAATTTTCTTATGTCTATCCTAAAGCGACGTTCTCTTACGGTATATAATCGCATAAAAAGTTCATTCGATAAACGTCACTTACACAAAGCCGAATAACGAAACTCATTCCCGCGATATTTTCCAATGTCACTTTATTTTTATTTTATCGCCTTTCACATTTAAGCGATCGCGCGCAAAAAAAAAAAAAGAGAGAAATAAAACAACCTAGCGAAATGACTCGCGGAGTTAGGTAAAATTGGTTGACTCGATTTGGTATCTCTGTATCAAAGTACAATCATTGTGGGTGAGAGAGAGAGAAAGAGAGAGAGAGAGATAAAAAAAATTGTAGGAAGTAATGCATGTGGCTGTATGTACATATGTATAGACGAAGGCAGACTTTAATACCTCTCTCTTTCTCTCTCTGTCTCTCTCTCTCTCTGGATCTTTTCGAGCGCAAGTACGCGCATACATATACCGAAGGGAGCTTAAGGGAAACGTGCTCGCAAAGTGGATCGGCCCGCTTAAAGTGAGAGGATCGCATATAGATAGACGCGCGCGCTGCTCTTTATGTATATGTATCTATATACGCAAGCGTATCTGTGCAACACTGGCACACGTGTATAAGAAAAGAGAGTAAAGAAAGAAAGTCGCTTTAGGTAAAGAGAGAAAGAAGAAACGTTATAAACGAAGCGAGCCCGCGAGCCTTTATCGAGAGTAGATTTCGTATGGGATGCAATCTTCCGATGCGATTTACATGATGTTTACTTGGAATTTTTCGGCACAGAGGTTGCGAAATGCTAAACAGCTTTTTTACTAATCGAACTGTTTACTTTGAAAGCCTAATTTTAAACACACGTATATTTTTCCTTTTATTTATTTATTTTTTTTTTTTCATTAAACATTGATTAAGAAAGTGCTCGGTCTGGTTCGTTAGCATTTATGTTTCCAACGACGATTGTAATCGTAAAAAAATTAAATAGGTATAATATGGTAAGGTTTAATATCGAAAAAATTAACAAAACAAACGAAGCGCACTCGCGTCAAAAAGTTTCTCCGTTCGTATAGCGCGCAAATTCGCACGCGGAGCCAAAGCCAACCCTCGGTTCGTTAGCTGACTCGTTTCGAAGCGGCGATTCGTCTGTGACTAATTGAAATATTCCTCGTGGTAAACTGGAGTCTCCTGTGCGAGGAATAAACGCATTTCGCTCTAGCTCGCGCTCGGAAGGAATGATTTGTCACTCGTAACGAATCTTAGATTACCCATCGGTTATGTGGAAAAGACGCAGGGGAGGAAAGAAAGAGAGTCGGAAAACGCTTTTGTCTCCGGCGATGGAAGGATGTGTATTATTCGAGCTGGTATCTCGCTCGCTAACGCGACTCCTCGCGTGTATACACGCGCTCGTTTATATATAGCTATTTACATACACGCACGCGTTTCTCGCGGTCCGATACGTGGACGAATCGATACATATATATATATATATATATATATATATATATATATATATATATAGCGTTGCCGCGGGATAGAATAACAAGAGACAGAGAGAGAGAGAGAGAGAGAGAGAGAGGGGGGGGGGAGAGAGAAGAGCGAACTACTATTTGTCCGCGGGCTAGCTGCATCGGACGAGGGGTATATCTTATTATATATGAGACCGATATATGGATCGAAGGGAGAATCGCAGTCGTCGACATTGTGTCGTATACCGCTGCGAGTTTTATGAGAATAATGTGATGAGTATAATGTGAGCGCGCGGTGATGCACTTCGTTGCCTTTGGGGGCTTCCTTATTGAAAAAATTATTTCGTTATGGTAATATTTTTTCCTTTCTTACAAGAGCTTGAGAAAATTTAGCCTCTACTGTTATTGTTTTTCATTTTTTTCTTTTTTTTTTTTCCTTTATTTCTTTTTATTTCCTTATTATTTATTTATAAGCGCTTTATGCGTACGGAGTTTGACTTTTGCGTAAAAAAAAAAAAGAAATTACTTTTGATCGTTTGAGGTACTAAATTTTATGCTACTTGGGATGAGTATTCTAATTTTTCGTATAAAATGGTTCGTTGAATTATTCGTAAAAAAAAAAAAAAAAAAAAAAAAAAAAAAAATCATTTACATAATTAGATTTTTCAACGAAAAATTAAACGTTCCTCAACGAATAGATATAATATTGTACAAATACTCGAAAACAAGCATAAGATTATCGAATAATAAAATGGTATCGAATAGCGAAAACTCGAGCAAATGATATAAACTAACATCATCGATTAGAATGATGTATAGACTCTAGAGTCTACTTCATTACAGCAACAGAACAGCGCTGTAGGAGCTTTCGTGCAAAATTCGTGCGCTTATCGATAATCTCGCGAATGAAATGTTTGCTTTTGAATAATTGTGCCATTTTGCGAATCAAGTATAAAGCCCATTTTTCTTTGTAATGTCATTGCATGGAAAATTAACGTGAAAATTAAAAACAAAAAAAAATTTTGAATTTTCTTAAACCGATGTTAAATATAATATCAAATATTTAATTTTCTTTTATCTGGAAATTGAAAAAAAAAGGGAATAAAATGTGAAAAAAAAAATTAGATGTACATTTGCATATGAAAGTTTTAAATATTCACATAATAAAATACAATAAATGTACCTTAGTCTATATATGCCGTTAATTTTTTATCAAGCAAATGATGGAATCTCGATTTGAAATGATACAAGCTGATAAATTGAAACTTTTTTTTCATAATATTATTATTCTTATATATCTCTTTTTACATAAAACTTTACAATATACCAATGTACAAAAATCAATAACTATAATAAATAATTACTAAATTTAATTTTGATTTTAAATGAATAAAAATACACTCTAAAATTATTCCAATTAGTTTTGAAAATTTTTAAATTATCGGTTAAATCGTCAAATTGAATTATATTTAAATATAATCTTCATAAAATAAGATTCTCATTTTATAAGTAATTCTTAATACTTATCGTTTTAAATTATTGTATACTCTGCGTATCGATCAACGAAATATCTTTCATAACGCACGTTGTGAAATATTTTAATACTAATATAACAATAAATATTAACCTTTCAAAAAGTACGATAAATATTTACACATTAAAATTTGACTAAATTTTACCATCGCACAAAGATAATTTTCTTTTATCTTGCTATGCATAAAACTTTTGTTTTAGACTAATCTTAAATTAATTCGTAATAAAAGTATAACATTCGTCCACAAGGATAACCTCCACAATTTCGATATAATTTTTTTTTGTTTTTCTTGTAATCTCTCGTCAAGCGTGCTTTTTTATTTGCACGGATAAAAATTGATCCAAAGAGATCGGTTCCAACACGAGTATCGACGTATCAGCGAAAGCAACGAAAAACGGAGTCGACCTTCGTCGGGTCCTCGAGTGCAGGCAAGCTTTGGCAAATCGATTTTTCTTTTTTCTTTGTATCTGTGCATACGTATACTCTCTTTTACTCATCACTTCTCCTATATCCTTGGCATTAAAGACCCGCTGATCAAAGGGGAAAACTGCGAGACGCGCCAACGTAGCAAAACGAACATAATGTAGCAGGTAAGGTACACGGATACGTGTATGTGTTTATATATATATATTTACGTACGTCTTTTGGTTCTATATGCACATTGAGGCTCTCTCTCTCTCTTATTCGCGTTGGCGTCGCGAGTCTTTCGGTCCAGAAAGCAAGAGCAACCGAGAGAGTGAGAGAGTGAACGAGTCTGGTTGATGGATTGCTTCGGCGATCTCTCGCCGTGTTCCAAAGTGATTGCATATCTCGGTGCTCATCTCGACTTCGATGAAGATCGATCGACGGCCATTAAAGCCGCTACAAATCTATATGTGCCGCGCCGCGCCGTATATACACGATTTGCATGTGCAAGACTGAGAGAGAGAGAGAGAGAGAGAGAGAAGGAGATGAATCGGCTATCCGTGAGATCGAAAGCGTAATTAGATCAGTCGATACCTCATTTGACCGACAATGGAATTAATACGAACATCCTTTTTCCCTCCTATCCTGTCTCCTTCCATCTCTCTTTTGCTTGTCTCTTCGTAATTGCTAGCGCAGCGCGGACTTTTGCCAGCCTCTTATCTTGCGAGATATGATGGCGCAGTTGTTAAGCTTCTAAGGTAAACCTATTTACTCCCGCTGTTTTTGTTTATTATTTTATAATTACGAGAGCTTTTAATGACTTCGTGAGTGGATATGCTATTCTAGTCTCATAATTTTTAACGATTTTTTTTTGAATTAAATTTTAATAAATTTTTGTAAGAAAAAAATATAAAAAAAAAATTGAAATAAGTAACATTTTTAATGATGTTTTAATAATTTCCATGTAATTTAAATAAAAAATAACAATATGAAAAGAAAATAGAAACTTCTTGTATTCGAATCATAATGCTATTACGTTGGAAAAGATTTGAAGAAAAATTATTTTTATTAACCATTACAATGTCACCAGATTATCTCTTTCCTCTTAATCTTTTACTTCATTACTTGAGAGAGTTCTCCTGAGTCAGCACCACCGTAATTGACGTTATTATTAAAAAGTTTAAATTTTCCTCAACTCCGGACGAACAAAAATAAAAAACTCAAAACTCATAAACACCTATCCGACAAATTATTTTAATTTTCTCTCGAATTATACTCTCGAGTGCATTTTACAAACTTATTGGCGGTATACACATACGTTGTAACTTTAACTTACGTTTATCGCAATTTTCTTTCGACTCCCTTTTATAAGTGTGCGCGCGCGCGTACACACGAACACACACATTCGCGCATACTTGGGCAATAATAATTTCCGAGTGGCCAATAATTCCGCGCGTTTTCTTGCGCAAACTTTACGCCGCGCGCGGTTTCTCATATATAACACTCGAACGCTCGGTGCAACAACGAGCGAGTTTTACGACGTAACGGCGGCAAGTATGCTTCTCATCATTAGTATATATACCCTTAGTTCGCACAACTTTACGCTGATAATATTCTATACCGAAAAACGAAAAGAAAAAAAAAAAAAAAGAAGAAAGAAAAAAACAGGAGTAATAAAACGTGCGCACGCGCCGATTAACTAGCGTTGTACGGCGCTTAATTCTTAAAATATTTTTGCTCGTCTATATACGCATGTGTGTGTGTATATATATATATATATATATATATGTAGGAATATATATATGTGCATACAAGGTGAAAATTAACACACGAAAGAACTCCCTTGAGGTCAGAGAGAAAGAGAAAGAGGGAAAGAAAGAGAAGTGTATATAGCGCACGCCAAGCCTGGTTACTTGGTAAGTGTTCCCGTTTTCTCGCTTTCTCGCTCTCCCTCCCTTCCTTCCCCCATTCTCTGTCTTCTTTCTCACTGCAGTTTTTTCCTTCGTTTCTCAAAGAGGGTACGCGATTATATTGCTATGAGTGCAGTGCGAAAATTCCTTCTTTACTGGTTAGTGCATTATAATTATAGACACTCGGTACCGTCGCAGGATAGCCTATGCGTTTTTTTTTCAACGCGATATATACGCGATTATATATCGACGTAAAACCCGGAAGAACTCATTTTCCTTTTTCATTTTCTTTTTTGAGCGACCTATTTTTTTTTTTTTAATGCTTAAAGAAAGGCCGCAAAATTTTAATTTGCAACCAATACCGTTTTACAAATGGTAGAATTCAACATGAAGTTAACCAACGAAATCATTTTGACTGCTTTTGATTTCGTTTAAAAATAAATTATATTTATAATAATAAATCTTTTAGAATTTAAAAAGCCATTGAAAATTAATTTTAAATACATTTATTTATGCATTAGTTATTCTTTCACAAAGCACTCGTTTTAACTAAGCTCTTTATCAATATATGTATATACTCGTATATATTAAATTTCAGTATTTTCAGTGTTAATGCAATTATTCTACAGTGTGTTGTGATACTATGAAATTAGAAATGTTATTATTGAAAATCCACTTTAGATCGTTGAAACGATGAATTTCATACACTTTTTATATGGATTCTTTGTCCAAAATTAATTTTAATCAAATTTCGGTAAAATTTCCAATCAATCAAAAAAAAAAAAAGAAAAAAAAAAAAAAAGAATTCGTCGATAAATTTACAAGGAAGAAAATTGTATTCAAAAAGATTTTACTTACTACTTAATAAAAAATATCGTCATCCCTTACGTGTATCCCAAACAACGTAAGCGAAAATATTTTGAAAGCTACTCTCATAGATCGGTAAAGTTATTACCTTATCAACGTTCGATTTACCTCTCGTCTTATTGGCTTTTCATTATCCCCGGCACTCACCTTAGGCTACAGCGCCGCCGTCTCTTTTTCTTCCTCGACTCTTGCGATATCATTTCTCTCGCGGGAGTTCTTTTCCCGTACGGCATGACACGGCAAAACACGGCGCGCTAGATTTTTTCGATCGCCGCGAGTAAATATTTGGTATAAGCATACAGCACGAAAAAAAAAGAAAATGAAAAAGAAAAAGAATAGGGTATCTTTAACCGATCGTCACATATCGAAATCTTTACGAGGTTGGGTAAACGGGCGCTAAGGTGTCCAATGCAAACCTCGCGTCGCTCGTTTACTTTTTCCACGCGGAACACGTGCTTCGAGTACGTATAAGCTGCGTTATAAAAATGATACTCTCGGTTTATGGCTTAATAAGAGATTTTCAATGTCGGTAAGGCTATACAGTCGAGCTTAGCCAAGGTATACTTTCGATTTTTGTTTCTTTCGTTATCTATATACATATATAAGTTTTCTTGCGTCTGCTTTAGTGTCTTTGCAATGAATGAAAGCGTGCGTTACTTTTTTTTTCATCATATCGCGAGTGAGCTTTTTTATCGAACAATCTTAATTATTTTATACGCGAGAGTCTATTGTTTTCATCGAATCGACTTACCAATTATAATGACGGAGTATAATTTCGCGTTTAATTGAAGCTGCGTTTTTTTTATTTTTCTTTTTACCGAGGTAAAGTTTTGACAAATCTACCCCACGATAAATTTACGGCGTATAAATAGATATAAGGGTGCCCCGCTAAATTAGTATTCACCGCTTATTATACACCCAAACTACCATATGTGCCGAATAAAGCCGAGACATTTAAACGCGATAGGTACTATTCTAAATCGCTTCATCTGAAATTATGGTACTTAGATCCCCGGCCATATTTTTATCGATTTTTCAAATTGAATCAAGCTTTAAAAGCCTCTCTTCTTTTTCTTTCATAAGCTTTCCTTTCATTTGCTTTTATTAACGATTATGCATGTCAAATTTCATATTTTTTATAATTATTTAAAAAAAAAAACACAAAAAAAAAAAACAAAACTTTGTGTAATTTTTGCCAGCTAGCGTATATCTAAATAAAAATGAGCTCTTATAAATAATAAAAGCTTAAGCATTGTCGTTAAACGAACGGTATTTACGTTAATGACATCGTTATCATCATTCGATTAAGGCACTTTAATATTCGAGCTTTATATACCGAAAATTACATCGGATGTATGGGTAACCGAACGTTTTACCATTCTATGCAGATTTCCGGAGCAAACGAGATGCGAGAAGCGGCGAACGCGCCCGTATATCCGTATATTTACGAGCTCGTAAGGAGCATTAAGGCCCATCCCTTGAAAAACGAAATTAATATTCACCGCTTATTATCTCGAGCTCTCGCTCGAGAGCATAGAAAGGGAGTAAAAGAGACGAGGCGCGGGACCATATGCACACGATGGAAAGCAAACGGCCCACTTTAAAACGGCTTCGAAATTGTCTCTTTTTCTTTTCTCTCTCTCTCTCTCTCTCTCTCTCTCTCTCTCGTAATGTATTCTTCAAGAAATTTTCGATTAGCAAGCAGAGAAAGGGCGAAGGATATAATCTCCTCTCTCGAGGGAGTAACTCTTTTTCCCTTTCTCTCTCCGTTTGAGTTTACATGTGCGTCTGTCGCGATAATCTAAATGCACGTGCGCGCATAATGAGCCCAGCTGTTTCTTTTCCGCGCAGTGTTTGTTCTTTTATCTCTCTCTCTCTCTCTCTCTCTCTCTACTTCTACCCCGCTCTTTCTAGCTGTATCGTATATCGCTCGTAAACGTATCCGCGAATATAACCGTATTATTATAAAAAAATTTCAAAATTTCATCCAAATCGTTACGTTAGGCTGCTCGATATTTACGTGCGAAGGCGCGTTATGTGGAAGAGAAAAAAATTTTCCTTTCCACGGCTTTCGCTAGCTATTTTTTGCCCTCTTTTCATCTTGTTGTCCTTATTCTTATTTGCCAGCGTCTCTTCGCCACGGATACCTTTGGCATCTGCTCGTTCGAGTTTTCTTTTAATACATTCCTTGTGCGTGAATGTATTTTTATACTGGTTTATTTTGAGCTTGGCTCTTTGATCTCTATTTTCTTTCTTTTATCTTTTTAAAGCTTCTTCTTTACATATTCTTCTTTAGTGTTTTGCCTTGGATCTTTCTTATTTTTTAATACAACGCGATCACGTAATAGATTATTGATTATTTTAATAAGCCAAGTTATATTTATTAACAAATAGAATATTTAAAATATTATTCCATGTAATAAACGCGTTGTAGTACGGAATGAAATTTATTCAAAAAACGCTATTAAAATTTTTCAAAGTACACTTCTTGCTTTAGAGATATTTTAAAGTGGATTTTATAAAAAGTTTTATCGAGCGACGTAGATTTTATAAAAATTGCTTTTAAAATATTCTTAAAAAATTATTCTCTAATTCGAATTTAAATTTGAATTTGTGAATTAGACTTTATATGCAAAATAAGCTCGAGAGTAAAAATAAAACGATTTATTTATACATAATTTTTAATAATTATTTAATAAAATATTCTTATTTATTATTAAAATTTCGTTTCTTTCTCGCCGATGCGATGTCTAATGGATTGTTACGACTTGGTCGTTGCAACGTTGATTAAAATTTTAACGAAATACAAGAGATATTAAATTAAACTAGTTTCAAGGTGAAATCTTTACCGAAGTTACTCAAAAAATGTCGAATTCTCGAAGAACTCGACTTATGCTTTTACTAAAATATCCAACTGAAAACATTTACATTAAAAGCTGGACAAAACCTTTTCCTCGCAATTCTAGTAGCACGCGACAAATAGAGTAGAATAATAATAAGAACTCGGAAGGTAATATCTCAGCTAAAATACCTCCCTTTCTCCGGCATACTTTACCAGCAAAGCTCTTTCGTCTTTTTCTTCTTCATTATCCATCTTTTCTCTCTTGCCTCCTACGCTATACGCTATACATACAGAGGTATATATTCGAATGTATAAGCATCTCGGGAATTTCTGGAAAGTCGGTACTGAGCGTTATTCGGGCCACCTGTTTTATCTCTCTTACTTTCTTCGTAGTTTAGCTGCGTTCTTCGTAGTGTATCCACCTCGAGATTAGAACCACGCGATTACTCTACTCCGTATACGCGGCAAGACGGAGAGAAAACAATCGCACGTATACAGTGTCGGAGTGTTATAATATCTACAAATATATACATATACATGTGTATGTGTGTGTGTGTGTGTGTGTATAAATATGCATATAAGTGTGCAGTGGAATACATCGTCGTTGTCGTAGTCGCGTCATCCGCGGGCGGTTATTTTCTCATAAGTTCCGCTCCACTTACCGACGCAAATAATAATGATAAGGTGGCAAGCGCGCAACTTTTCTCTCCCATCGCTCTATATGTCCGCGAGGAAAAGATAGAGAAAGAGAGAGAGACGGAGACAGAGAGAAACAAGAACAAGGAATTTCTTGTCTCTCTCTCTCTCTCTCTCTCTCTCTCTTTCTTTCATACAGCATGAGTTTTGTTCTAATTTGTTATTACGCTCGAGGCATTCACGGCTAACTTGATCTCTTCCCTTTTTTCTTCCTCTCTTATTCTATTCTTATTAAAAACAGAGAGTAGAAAAAATAAAATAGAGGAGAGAAGAGGGGGTGGCAGAGAGTAAGAGAGAGAGAGAGAGAGAGAGAGAGAGAGAGAGAGAAACATCGGTGGGAACTCGTTGGGCGGTTTTTCTCGCTATAATACGCGTGCGCCGCACGGAGACAAGTTTGTATAACGGTGCTTCGGTCGTTAGCCGACTCCGGGTTATACACATATGCACGCGCGCTCGTAATTATATATGCGCGAGATTAGCGTGAGCGATTATTGCTCCACTTTTTTTCAACTTATACGTATCCTCAGCTTTTTTGCAGATTTGTAAACGCGCATTTACAGTACCGTGAAACAAACAAAAATTTCAAGGGATGCAGGTTTTTTTTTTTTTTCCTCGTTCAGCTTTTATATGAACAAGGCTTGGGTTAATACGACAACGATAATAAGGAAATAGAAGCGCAAATATATTCGTATAGCGAATAAAATTATGTCTTCGCGCGTTAGCGCAAAAAATTATTCGAATAAAGAGATTTTGCAACAATATTGGTACTCTTTATAAAATGTACAGATAAACGTCATGCGTAATGTTTGCTATGTACGGACAATGCATTACTACCAATAAAAAAAAAACATAAAAAACAATACATTATTTTTCGTTTAATACTGCATGTTTTAATTATAAATTAAACGTAGGTCAATACTAAATAAATGTTCATTAAAATTTTTAGCGCTTTGCGAAAATTCTCTAACACGGAGAAGGGCCGACGTTTTGTTTTATTATTTATTAATATAAAGGAAGGAAAATTAAACACACAATGTTTTTCCTAGAGTCACAATAAATAAAAATTTATTGGGCTCGTAGCGCGAAAGTCATTAAATAAGTGTGCATATGTGAGTCGAATGTATATGTGCGTCTGCGCATGAGAGAAATTGGCAGTAAGCCGTCCGGAACTGTCCGGTGGCCGGATTGCGTGAAGCGATCGCAGCGAATTGATTTTTCGTTGCGCGAACGAAAATGTGAATAAAATATGACATTACCGCGTAATCAAGCGCGATGAGAATCGCGAACTGCGAAAAATGCGAGGAATATTCGAAGCGCGTTGAAATTAGACAAAGAAATCAATTACTTTAATCAAATCGAAAAGAAAAAACGCTCACGTCGAAAAAAATTCAACCGCTGTTCCTGCTTAACGATTTCAAGTAACACTGCGGAGTGCGCGAGTCGCGCTTTGCTGGAAGCTTCGACCGGCACACCCAATTTTACTTGTTTTTCGCGAAATTTGCTCGCGCAACTGTTTCGCATAAAAAAATCGATTTTTCCTTAACGACTCTAGATTGTTGAAATGTTACAAACATCTTATATTAATTAAAAGAATAACGCGCGTAAAATGAATCGTAATAATATTTAATAAATATTAAGATATATATGTTTTATTCGAAGGAACAAACGTTCTTATGTATATAAAAATAAAGCCAAAGACACTTATTTACTTTTATTAATGTAAATGTAAAAATTCCAGACCACATGAATTTCGAAAAAAAGAAAACAAAAAATGTGAATTTTAATAACGTTAACAAAATTCATGAGTTATTAAAAATTACAAAATTATGAAACAGGAATTATTGTCATAAATAAACGAGCGTATACCATATTGCTGCCAATTAAAACTACATATCGGTCCAATTACTTTCGTAAGCTTTAGACATTTAATTACTCAGTCGATCAAGTGCGTTATATTTCGCTATCAAAAACGAATCTTTTTTTTTCCTCGCCTCTTTATTTTTCCGAGCATATCGCAGCAGGTGTTGTGTGGTTAAAAAAAAAAAAAAAAAAAAAAAAGAAAAGAAAATCAATAAAAGTATCGAAAAGCTAAAAAAAAAAAAACAAAACCAAAAAACAAAAAAAAAAAAAAAAAAAAAAAAAAAAAATTCGTAAAGCTGAAACGTTCAGTTGTCACCGTGGGATAACTTGAAATTTCGCGTGTCGAAAATAATGGTACGAGTCCGCTTTGTGTCATTTACAGGTTGTACAATAACTGGACTGCTAAAACTCGGAAGTATATACACAAGCATACACGTGCGCGCATAGCTCTATACGTATACTCGTATGTATACACATATGTAACTACATATACATTAACGTATACTATGAAAACTATTTGCGAGTTTTACAAATGGTTTTGACTGCTCTCTCTCTCTCTCTCTTTCTCTCGATCTCTGTCTTTGAACTCGCGCAATCGATGAAATTACACGTTAACATCTTTATACGAAACTCGCGCTGCATCAGTCAGTGCCGTGAACTGCTACATGCGTCAATGATATTTGCCTTTTTATTCTCTCTATATCAACGACAATGCATGCCTTTCCGTTTTTTTTTTTTTTTTTCGTTCTTTTATTTGAAAAGAGAAAAGTATTGACAATGGCATTCGAAGTGAATGCACACGTGTTTTCGTTGATAACATAACGCTAAAATTGTCGAGAAATTTTGGTTGCGCGATTTTTCATTTTTTTTTTTATTTTAAATTACTCTTTTCAGTAAGCGGTCCATACAATATTAAATTTATATATTATTAATATTATTCTTTAATAAATTAAATGTTGGTTCAATCAATGGCTATTAAGTCTATATTACATGAATATCGAGAAATTAATCGCAGGACTCGTGTCGATTAGTTTTTATAACTTTAAATTAGCATACCGACCTAATGGTTAGTTTGATTAATGTCAACCAATTAACTATAATTCATTTAATTTTATATGCAAATCTAATTATTATCAAACAAGTGAGCAATTTAATCATGAGTTAGCAGTATTTCAGTAAAGTTAACAGCGTGTAATTAATAGAAGATATAAAAATCCAAAGGATGCGAGACATTTTTTACATAAATTCGTTTTGCTAAAATTCACATGCAAACTTTAATTACATTTACGAAGTTTCTTCTTTTTTTTTTTTTTTTTTTTCTCTTAATAACGCTCGTAAAGCAAATATATTTTTTTTCATTTTTATTTTTTTAATCCGTAAAAAACGAATCGACTGCTTCAAAATATTAATATCTTAATAAACGAATTTGGTATAAATTTACGTATAAAAAATCTATTTAAATCATACATATGCAAGATACTGTGAAATTATTCTGGGCGTGAAGAGGTAACAAATTTTGTTTATTTAATGCGTTGTTATTTTTCGAGCGATTATAATGTAGCGCTTAGTATTCACGCGCAAGCCGATTTTACACATAATTTAAAAAGATCGTTATTACGCGAATATATCTCACTTTTACATCAATATTCTATTCGTTTCATGGAGAGAAAGAGAAAAAAAGAGAGAGAGAGAGAGAGAGAGAGAGAGAGAGAAGGGGAGAAGAGGCGAGAAAAAAGTAAGTCCATATTTATCGCGCATACACATACATGTACCTTAGCGAATGTACGATCGAAATAAAAAAAAAAATAAATAAAATAAAATAATAAATAAAAGCTTACCCGCTCGTTATTTTTTACACCCCGATACATTCACGTACGTCGTAAAAATTCACATTTTAATTCCACGCGGCCGTCTTGAAATTAAATACTCTTATTACACATTGAGATTCGAAGGAGATGAAAAAAGAAAAGTGAGAGAAACATCGTATCGCGCCAGTCGCCGCCTTTGCTCGAACATTAAACAAACACGTACATGCGAACAAGTGTACGCGTCCATTGCATGATTAAATTAAAGCGTTAATTTTTTTGACTCGATCAATGGCAAAGGCATATAACAAAACGTTTAATTTTTCATCCAAAACAATAGTTACTAATGCGGCTAAGTATTGCAAAGAAATTAAAAAAAAGAAAGCGGCAAAAAAAAAAAAAATTAAAAAATAGAAAACACAATAGAAATGAGCATTGCTTGTTCTAGCTAATTAGTTATTAGAGTTGGCTACACTGTTAGCGTTCGAATCGATGAAATTGCACGTATAGGTATCTTTACACAAAAGGCAACGGCACGCGACATGTACCGATACTGTTTGCTCTTTCTATTCTTCTATATTCGTGACAATTTTATTCTATTTATTTTTTTTCTTTATTTTTCTGCAACAATGAAATTTATGGCTTTATTTTTCGTTGAAAAAGATGCGCGTTGTAAAACAAAAAAAAAAAAAAGCAAAAAAATTTGTTTTATTCAAAATACGATATAACGATGAACTCGTTAAATTTTTGTTATAGTTCTCTTTTGTTAATGTAAAAATATTGTTATACAAAAATAATAAAAAAAAGGCACAAAGATAAAAAAATTAATAATCATCAAATTATTTTCGCGCATTAATATTGAATACGAATTACAATTTGCTTCGATAAATGTTTTCTCACGTCGTAAATATGAAGGAAACTTTATAAGAAAAAATCTCAGTCTTAAATTAAATCATCCCTCAAAACCAGAGTTCGATAACTTCAACGATATAATTACGAATTTTTCTTTGCGTTCAAACGAGTACCTTGGATATACGCACACACATACACATACACACACATACGCACGCATATATATGCATATAAATAAAAAATCGGTCGATCAAATACCGGCTTTAAAACAGGTACACACAATACATCTGCCGATAAAGTCGAAAATTCATCTCGCGTCCATTTCGAAAAGCGGTGATACCTTTCGACGAGGAGCGAGAAAGTCCGCGCACCGAGGAACGTAAAAAATATCGAGCTAAGCGGTTCCACGTTCGACAAGCCTTATAATTTACTCCGACTCGCCATGGTTAAACACGCGCGTATATTATGGTATACGTACGCGTACGCGCGAAATCCACATCGACGCGTTCTCGGGGTACATCATTTGCGTAGAAGAAAAAATCAAGAGAAAGAGAAAGAGAAAGAGAAAGAGAGAGAGAGAGAGGAAAAGAGAAAATATACAGGATTCGAGGGGCCGGTGTACCGTGTGATTAAAAATCGCGTACGTACGCCGCAATAACAACACCGACGGAGAAGAAATTCGGCGAAGGAGATGAAGGAGACACCGAGGAAGTCGAACGGAAACGGGAAAAAAAAAAAAATAATAAAAGGAGAGAGCAGGTACGAGAGAAGAAACAAAAAAAAAGGCTCAACTTTGTGCGCTCTTTTTCTGCGTACGCGAATTACGGAGATGGAAATAAATTGACGTACCTAAACCATTTTCATACACCTTGCGATAATTTTATCCTTTGTTATTACTACTATTATTAACGTTTGTACGAAGATGGACGAGGAAAAGGCGAAGAAAAGTTGCTCTTTTAATTATTTGAAGGTGCGAAGTCATATATATACACATACTGTAGATGCATACGTATAAAAGCAGAGCTCAATCGCGCGTAGCTTCCTCTCGAGCAGCCTAGAATGCAGATAGCTCCGTGAGCACCATATATCCATATAAGTATATATATATATACGTATAACGATAGTAGAGGACAGAGTGAAAAGTGTGCATACACACACACACACACACAGAGAAGAGAGAGAGCAGAGAACCGCGCCTCGCTATAGATCTTCCGCTACGGCGCGCAGCCTCGAAGGACTATCTTCTCTCTTTCTTTCGCCCCCCCCCCCTTCTCTCTCTCCCTCTCTCCCTATCTCTCTCTCTCTCTCTTTCTCGTATGTACAAGTCAGCGAGAAGTAGAACCGGTTTCTCATTCTTGCTCTATTGAAATTCCGAGAGCGCGGCGCGTCCTTCTCGTTCTGCGTTTATGTGTCCGCGTTCGCTCGCGCGAGCGCGCGTATATATACAAGTGCTACTCCTCTTTCTATACGGAATAGCCAACGCCTGCGGTAATCGCGCGCGCGCGCGTGTCCTCAACCACGGTGTAAAAATTATCTGCTAAATTGTACTGGCTATATATATATATTATATCCACTCTCGATGCTAAGTTTGCTCGAGGGACAAGATTGTCGCGCGAGAATATATACGCCAAGATCGGAGATTCGAGTTGTGGAAAAATTTTTGAATTCTTTCAGGTGTGACGTTCGGTGCAATTAATTTAATAACGTATACGTTGCTCTATGATTGACAGGATTTAATCAGTTTTTGTGCGTTTTGAATTGATCAAAAGCGTTAATTACTTTTTCTTCATAAATGATCGACTAATGTTTATATGAAAGATGATTAAAATTTCGTAATTAATTATTAGTTGACATGAATATGGTTATTTTTGCAAGCTAAATCTTCGAAAATTGCGTTGTGGCCAAACATTTTAGATCCAAACATTATCTGTGTCATTCTTTGCAAGCATTTTAATTTTAGTTTTTATTAAAAATAAAACATTAAAATATTTTTAAACAAATAGAATCAACTTTACCATATAAATAGATAATATTCATCATAAATAATAATTCCTCGAAATTAAATACATTATTTTACTTTTACTCTTAACTTTTATTTCATTATTTCAATCTCGAAATAGACATATCATCGTAATTAAAATAAAAAACTATTTGCTTGTAAATATATATATATATATATATATATATATATATATACATACTTTTAATATAGATCGAGTGTGACTTCGAGTTTGTAAAAATAAATGAAACGCTGAAAAAATAATTCAATTTTGGAGTGAGTCTTATATAAGCTCCATATGTTTGCCTCGTATTTCCATTATTACCTCTTTCATCTCTTCCACTTTACATACATACACGCAACTACGTATATAAAGTAAAAAAGTCGAGCAAAAATTGTGTGGCGCAGTTGCCCCGATTCCCGAGTTTCGTCAACGTTACCATATAACTGCAAGATTTTCCACGCGATGCACATAGCGCGCTTATATACAACTATATAAACTTGGAAAAAGTCGAAATTGTTTCAACTTCTCAGTCCCGCATCTTCTCCTTCTTTCGTAAAAAGTGACTCTTCCTTCGTTCCTTCCACGTTATCCATCCGCATACATTCGTTCCTGCGATATAACTACGGTCGGAGTTTGCCCGAGTACGCGCTCCCACTTGTCGAGAGAGAGAGTTAGAGAGAGAGAGAGAGAGAGAGAGAGAGAGAGAAAGAGAGAGAGAGAGAGAAAGTTTTTACTATTTTTTAGAGCGAAAGAGAAAGAATGAATGCAGAGTATAGAATGAAAGATCGGGGTTAGTTGTGCCGCACGCGGATGTTGCGAGATTTTTTGATCTTCTGTGAAATTCGCACGCCGGCGGCTCTTCTCATGTCCATGTGTGCTCTTCTATTTGTATAAGTACATGTACTTATGTATGTACGCGAGCACTCGCTCGCACGCGCGCGGCTATATCGATTCGACCGACTTCGTGACTGCGGACTGTGCGCGTCCACGTATATATACATATATATATATACACATACGCACACATTTATATATATGTATTTGTACGTATGTCTTTGCGCGAGATATCATGCAAATGGCGCGTTCCTGCTTTTGAGGGGTTTGCATAAATAAAGCGCGATTGTGTGTATGCTCGCGCGCAAGCGTGTTTATGTGCCGTCGGGATAACCTCGCCTTCTTCTCATATGATTTTTGCTCTTGGCTTCTTTTTTTTTTTTTTTTTTTTTTTTTTTTTATTTTTCTGTGCACGCGCGCCCTCATTATATATGTATCCGCGTGGCGCGCGAGCTCTTGTTATGCGTTACCGGAAGACGCGGATTTCTCATGTCGTGTATTACATGTTAACGAGTATTCGGATACGCGCACGCGTACTCGGAGGATTATTTTTACGAAATTTATCCAGCTTTCCTCGTATATATGCACGATGAGCGCCGGTTATATGAGAATTTTACGCGTCGTCGAGAAATTCGCGATGAAAACGTTGGTGAATTCGTTAAGTCAAGCACTTGAAACTATTCGAAATTTGATATTTCGCATGTATGTTTCGCGTAATGTTTCTATTTTCCGCTTTTTCCTTAACAGAAAGCTGCAGGGAATTAAATCACGAAATAAAGCGGATATGGAACATTTGCTTTTAAAATGTCAACCTTGTATCTAGACCTTTCAAAAGATTTTAAACTTTTGATAAAAATAATATTGATCTATAAAATTTTTTAATTCAATCTAATGTACCTGATGCATTAGCACAACATTTTTTTTATTTAAAAATGATTCGATATATTATGATCGAAGTTTATTTTAATATTGAAATTAAATCTTATAGTATATAATAATTTTAATATTTTTTTTAAATCAAGAATATGCAATATCAAAGAGAATATAATTATGAAGGGAGTTTTTGTAAAAGTCTCTTATTACTTTTTATTTTAACGAAGTTTTCATCAAATTGTTACAGTAATTCAAAATTGAGTGAAAACTTTACGTAATGGAAAATTCATATAATTTCTAACGAACATAATTAAAATTTGACGACGCATCCGGTCGAAAATATGGATAAAAATGGGAGAAATAAAAGATTCGCGAAAGAAAGTTCCAAGTTAACGTTAGCAGGCTAAACTTCAAAATCTCAACGTTATTATGCATAACAAGAAGTTGACTTTCGAGCATAATTATGATAAACAGATAGAGCGAATATAGCCTAGGATAAAAAAAGGTGCCTTTGAAAAATTTCATATCGCTGACACAGCGGCGAACACGATGAAACGGTATGGCGTCGGGATTTATTACCTAATAGTCTTTAATTAAGAGATGCGATTACTCGGCTTGGACGAGTTAAGTAACTGGCTCGGTAGGTGTCCTCGATCATAATAATAAAAACTTTGCTCCGGTCGCACCCGATCGTGTATATATATATATATATGTATATATATTATATTTATAAGCGCTTACATATACGTATAAAATATCGGAGCGGCATGCGTAGGCGAAAAAATCGGTATCGACCGTATAGATCTAACCAACGTCTCGCCTTCTTTTCTTTATCATAAATCTCTTATACGCATTTATTATACGTACTTTCTGTTCGAACAATTTTTTTTTCTTTTCTTTTATTTATTTATTTCTTTTTTTATATAATGGTATGTCTACATACATCTGTCACTTGCAGTGAATTTCAATGACGAAATTTTTCTTTTCGAATTTTTTTTTTTCCTTTTTTTTTTTTTTTTTGCGTAATGGAATTGGTTAATCATTAAATTTGCATTTGGTAATGTGAATATAGATTATTCACGTAAAATTAATTAGGAATATTTTCTTTCTATGACCTATTTATTTATTAATTTTTTTTTTATTTTTCATCAAATATTTAAATTAACCGTTCTATTTTACCGTCATTTTTATAAACGACGTAACGTTTTGCAAAGCGTTCAAATACGAACGCATTATCGATTAATCTGAATGGATGACGTTGCCCAACAATATTGCTTAAAGATTTAAAAAAAAAAGATATATATATATATATATTTTTTTTTTTTATAAAATTGTCTTTAAAGTGAACATTTGCACGAAATATTTAAATGATATTTTAAAAATTTTCCAACAAATAATAAACCATAGATAAACAAAATAAACGAATCTTACGATAACCAATCTGGTTATTTTACTTCACAATTCCAAAAATCAATAAACCCTCGCCTAGAGAAGACGAGCATCGTAAACGGGAACCTCGTCGGTATTCCACGATTCGACGAGTTAGCTTGCCACGGCAGAGAGATCGAGCCTGGAAAGTCGGGATTGCGCTAAGAGCGCAGTACGCGTCTATGTATAACCAGCGCGTGTTCCCTCGCGATATCCAGTATGTAATTAACAAGAAATGTGAGGGATAGAGGTAAGAGAGGAGGGACTCTTTCGCCGCGTATGGCTGTAATCTCAAACGCAGGGATACAATGTGAAAGAGAAAGAGAGAGAGAGAGAGAGAGAGAGAGAGAGAGAGAGAAACAGAGAAAAGAGGTTTGGCGAAATGAGGATTAAAAGTGCGTCTGTTTTACTGCTACGATGAAACGATGCGAGTAAGAGAGGGAAAAGGTTACGCTCTATAATAAAGTCGCAATGATCACGACCGTCCGGTCTTGCGCTACGTGATTCTTTTGTGTTCGTTGTTGTACATACGATAAAAAAAAAACCGCTAACTTTGTGCGCGCATAAGTAAAGTTATATGTCGTCTTTTCTTTCTTTTTCTTTCCTTTTTTTTTTTTTTTTTTAATCGAAAAGAAAAACGAGAGGTTTCGATGAAAATAATAAATTATGCGTTAAGCTGGATAATCCTGTGTTGGATAATTACGGATATCATAAATGTCGAAGAGTTGTTTTTTTTTTTTTTTTTTTTTATTTTCTATTTCCTCTTTGACGTAGTCGCCGGAGAAAAATTTTTTTGAGACGTCTTTAGAAAAATAGCGACTCGTTTTTTCAAGTCACTTGGAGAGTTGCTTTTATACGCTGTAAAGAAATTGCGCTTGTTATTTAACTTCAAGCGCACGAATGAGGGAAGTTTTTTAAAAGTTTCGCGCGATTTTTATTGCCCTTAGTGAGCGTATAATATACCGACATATTTTATTAATATCGTGGGAAAATTTAACTTCCTTATTTTTATAATTTTATGATAAAATTTTTCAAATAAAATATTTTTATTTTAGGAAAAACAAAAGAAGAAATTATCAAGCGAGAGAACAAATAAGCACACTTAATGAAAGTTGTTTCGCTCTCATTTTGTATGACAAACTTCCAAACATACGAACAAACATCATCAATCCACGTTTGTATGAATAAAGAACCACAAAAAGAAAAAAAAAAAAAGAAAAAAAGAAAAAAATCCCATTGTCCAAGTGCACAACAGAAAAATAAAAAAAAAAGTGAATAAAAGAGGAAAATGATAAAAAAAAAAAAAAAAAAAAGAGCGAATGCTAGATACAGCAGCTGGCAAATAAGTTTCGAGGATATACCTCGGTGAAATGAGACAATTCTCCTCTTGCCTTCTGCGCGCCTCCGCGCATAATTTACCTCCGCGCCGAATTCGAAAGAAGAATTAGAGAAACCTCCCGCCAGCACGCGGAAAGACTGACGCGCGCGGTGAGATGATGAGAATATTTTCCGAGATAACTTTACCGGCTAGTGCCCTGCTCCCATATATAACGGCTCTTTTTTTTTTTGCTTTGTTTGCTCGAGCGCGCTCGGCATGGAAAGAAACGCGTAGGCATCTTGGCCGAATGCTTTAGAATTCCGGCGGGAGTGAAAAATAATGAAAAAGGAAAGGAAAAAGTCGGCCGGCTCACTTTCTTGATTAAATTACTCTGTCTCGCACTCGTATAATATGTACCGTTATATTCACTCCCGCGTTTTTCGCCGGACTCGCGCCGGACCGCAGAGAAAAGCTTGAATTTTTGTTCCTCCTCTCCCCTCTCTCCCTCTCTCTCTCTCTCTCTCTCTCTCTCTCTCTCTCACTTTTCCTCTTGATATATTTATATGTATATACATCAAGTCCTTGTATGTTTGAGTACATGTGTATATAATATATATAATGTGTGCATAACAGGGAAGCTGCTAATCCCCGCTGGAATAAAATCGTCGGTTT
The DNA here is from genome assembly GCA_949987625.1 of Chalcis sispes. Taxonomy (NCBI): domain Eukaryota; kingdom Metazoa; phylum Arthropoda; class Insecta; order Hymenoptera; family Chalcididae; genus Chalcis; species Chalcis sispes. Next base: position 72,595,942 of record OX465095.1, on the reverse strand, counting down.
GGCTAAATAAATTAGCCTTGCCTGCAAACTTTTACCCTTCATCTTGTCCTTTTTTTTTTTCTTTTTTTACTCACGAAATTTGTACTTATACGCATGGCTATCTTATGTCTTTATCTGATGTGTATGTAGATTTCAAAAATTACATCGTACTTTTTGAACATTTGTTTACACATCGTCTATCTTTTTATAAGGAAATAAAGAAAATTTTTTTTTTCTTTCAACACCGTTTATATAAACTCTAAATGAAGATACTTTAACCCTTTATTTAATTTAAAATTGTTTTTATTTCATTAAAAAATTTTAATAATTTTTATTATTTATTTATTTTTTTTATTATGTGTAGCTATGTTCGAATATTATTATGCAAATTAAAGTTCTACTTTACAAGCACAATTTAATACGCTTTTTTTTATCTTTTACTAAATTTAATTAAATTTCAACGAAAAAATCTCGTCCGCAAATTACAAAGAAAAAAAAAAAAAAAAAAAAAACAGCTATGTAAATTGTTTATTACTAAATTATTTTTAATACTTCTCTACTACAATTAAAATATTTCAAAGCTTACATAATTTAATTTAAAAATTAACTCAACTGTAATACGCGTTTCGATACTGTACAAAGTCCTTCGCGTACTTCTAATCGAACGGCTAATCCTGAACTCGAATTAAAGAAAACAACAACTGGAAACGCCTTATTTAAATAGAGGCTTGCTATTTTTTTCTCGTTTTTTATTTGTGCATGTTAACTCCTTCTTTCCCTACGAGCCCAGTTTTTTTTTTTTTTTTTCTTCTCTTTTTATTTACTCTCTCTTAGATGGGGAAAAAACATCACCTGAAAATTCACTCGCGTGTGGAATTCTTTTCTTTTTTTTTTTTCACTGTTTTTTTCTTACTCTTCTTCGTTATTGATCTAACTGACTATAAAAATATGTTATCTTTTGCTTATACAATTATATCAAAGTCAACATGGTTATGCTCAAAGTCGTGTTCTAACATTTTTAATTTAAATGATAAATATTTAAGCTTAAAAAGGTACAAATATATGTATAGAAAATAAAAAGAAAAAATATATATGTAAATATTATTTCGCTAATTTATACTTTATTTCTATTATAGTAAATATAAAAAACTAATTTTTGACGAAAATTTTGAATAATTATAAATATGAATATCCACTTTAAATAATTGTATATTTGAGAAAAATAATATTAACAACAATTTTATAATTAACAAATCACAATTTTTTCTGAACGTTTGCGAAATTATTGTACAATAATTTCATTGGTTGTTGAATATTTTGAATTTGTTTCCCCCTTAAATAATTTAGTTTTATTAGGATTTAGGCGTGGATGTTAATTTTGAATTTGAGACAAAAAAAAAAGAAAACGGCAAAATACACCTGCGGTTCGCTTATCCGTTTTTCATCACAATGCGAAAAAGAAGAAAAAACTTAGTTTAGAACTTAGTACAGTTACATCCAACGTAAAAATAACCAAAGCGCTCTAAATGAAATATAATCTGAAATCCCCGCGAGTTATCTTCTTTCCTCTCTCTATCGCTCCTATTTCTTCTACTTTACTAGCAACCCCTAATCCGTCTACGTCTCTTTCTATCGCGGCTTGCCCTGAATCCACGCGCGGCGTAAGAGAGAGAGAGAGAGAGAGAGAGAGAGAAAAAGAGAGGAGTAGTAGCGAAGGAGCGAGAGACGATGGCGTCGCGCGATGCAAATCTAAACGCGTCTATCCCTCTCATTTATCAGGATCATTTTCGGAAAGTCGCCGCCACGCGAAGGATGCAAAAGAGCATCCGAGAGAGGATAAAGTATATGGGAGAAAGGGAGAAAGCAAGCCGGCTTTTAAAAGAAGACAGACGAAAAGCAATCCAAGTTTCCGCGAGCGTTTATCTCCCAAACACCGACTGCACTTATCTTTCTTTCTCCTGGTCCTACGGCATTTCTCTCTCATTCTTTATACATATAAATGTGTGTATGCTTGTGTGCATACGTGTGCATGTATATATACAGATATATAAGCGACTTAGCCAATGTCTGCGTATATAAACAAATACCGCTATAAATTTGGCTTGGAACGAGAAAATTTATCGGAAAAAAAAGATTAATATAGAATGGAGTATGATATGTCGATGTATGAGTTTAAATTTAAATTTAAGGTTAAGGATATTGCAGTTCAGAATATTAAAAATATCGTATCGGTAATTTATAGAACTGATTCTTCATGCGAAATGATGTATAAGAAAAAAAAAAAAAAAATATATATATATATATATATATATATACATAAATCTATATGTGTGTATCGTAAAATAATCACATATTAAAACTAATAACTTTTTTTTTAATTTTATCTGAAATATTATTTGAACTTTTGGCTTCGATTGTTTTTTTGTATTTATTGCATTGTTGAATAAAAAAAAAGTTTTATTAAATCTATTAGTACGCATACCTACTTAATATTATTATTGTCAATAATGATTCATGCTGGTTACGTTAATTATCAACGATGAAAAATAAATCTTTCAAAATTTTAACGATAATTATTATTTTTTGTTCTCTTGTTTTTTTTTTTTTTTTTTTTTTGTAAATAAATTCCAAAATTCTTTGGGATCCCAACAAATTACGGTCTGTTTTTTTCTATCGCAAATCAACGAAAATAGAAAATAAGCTTTTAACCAGCCGTCGATCGATCAGAAATATCAAGGTGTATCCAATAGCTCGATTTCTCGAACGCGCGATGCAAACATACATTCGCAAAATCGGCATTGCGCACGCAAATTCAAAGTTATTCCCTGTCGGCTGATGTAACGTATTAATGACGGCAAGCGTTGGCGTAAAAACCCTGTCGACCAATTAGAGAGCGTCGATAGCTTGTAAAGGGAGAGAGACAGGTGAGTTGAATTTCAGCAACGTATTGATACGTGTCCGTATACATATCCGTATACGTTTAGCAGATTCCTCGCGAAATTTCATCTCAATTTTTGCGAAACGTTGTTTTAATAACCGGTATTTACAAGTCAAACAAAACTACGCGACGATCGCTTTACCTTTTTTTCCATTTTTTAGTTCCTTTAAATGCCACCACGTTGACGGTATAAGGAAAAATCAGCTGCGTCACGTAACGAAAGAGACGGATCCAGCGAGATCGGAAATATTTCATCGTAAGAACTCGTGCGAAATATAATCCTACCTGTATATATATATATATATATATATATATATACGTGCGACCTAATGCGACACAACACGCGCGTAGGATGAAAGAAAAAGGTACAACGAGAGTAAGACACACACGCGAACGGCGCGTATATACATATATATATATATATATATATATATTCAAATTTAATTCGCGTCATTAAAGACGTCCTCGCGCGAGTCTGCACTTATCTCGAGTCTTCGGTCGTGATTTTTCCTTTTTATTTTTCATTTTCTTTCTTTTTCATAATCTTTTTTGATTATAAAATTCTTGCGAACGCGCGCGACGGCTCACCGGGTGATTTCTTGGAATACTTTAAGCGACAGAAAATTTGCCAGGAATATCGGCAACACGCTATTCGCCCCACTTATGAATATGTATTAGATTTATTCATCGTCATTTTTTTGCGCGGATATTTTTAAACGGGAGGAAATTTGTCCTTTCCTTTTTTTTTTTTTTTTTTAACGTTCGGAAGATTGCCGTTTATTTTTTCTGGGTAGCGTTATGTTAAGGTAATATAATATTTGAATTAATTGTAGAAACGTTACCGATTATTAAAGTAAAATTTTGTCGAATTACGTTAACTTTTTTAATCGCATGCACGAACGAATTTCAGTAAAAGCATGTATTTCGTTAAAATAAAGTTTAAATTATGAATTTAATATTATTAAAGCCAGTAATTATTTATTAAAAATTTTCTCTATATACGTATATATGTTACATGTATATATATATGTTTTTATTTAATCAACCGAAATCGAAATAGTCACCTCCGTATATTCTTTGCACTTTGTGTCAACGTCGCGCCTTAACCACTATATATGCTTTTGTGTAAGAGCAAATCCTCACGATAGCGATATAAACCATAAAGATAAATTTCCGAGTATATATAGGACATAATAAAGATGAATTTTTTATTCCCAGCTTACACACACATTTATATATATATATATATATACGTTTGCGTATATTGATACATAAACGTGGCAAATCCGATTATCGTCTCTTTCGCTTTATTTACGAGCTTGCGATTAAGCTTACATTTCACGCGGCAGTCTTTCCAGCAGGTATGACGCGTTCTACGCGCTGTTAAAAGATATCTCACGGTGCAATAATGACTCCGATGCACTTAAGCTCGAGCATGTATGTGTGTGTGTGTGTGTGTGTGTAAAAGGTGAAAAACGCGCGAACGAACGATAATTGCTTTTGCCGATTCTTATTGAGAAAAGAGACGATAGTTTACACTTTCATGTTGACTTTTTGATAAATCTTATTTCTAACATTCAATTTCCTTTGCGAGCCTTATACTTTTACAACTCATAAACTTCGTTCGTTCTTAACAATGAACTCGGTTCTTTTATGTTTTTAAAAAATATATTTAATTTTATCTTCTAAATATACAAGCACTTATTTCTCTTATGTACAGAGATCATTATTCATAAATTTTCTTTGAAAAAAAAAAAACAAAAAAAAAAAAAAAAAAAATATAGCATTAAATTGTTTATTGTAAAAGAGAGAGATTTTTTTATCGTTAAACCCATAACCCATAACGTTCCAATTACCCACACAAATCAACTCTCGAAATATTTTTCTTGCAGTAAAAACTTGCTTAAAGGGCGTTATATCGTATCGAAATTATGATCTACTAATACGAATTTCGAACAGGAGGAGAAGGAAGGTAGACAAAAAATACGAGACACATAGCGAGGTATATTTGCACATAAACGTACACATGTCACCAAAAGTTGTCCACTCGTTACTTTTATCCTGATTTTGTAACATTTGGTCTCCAAGATAAATAACGTATATAAGAACGGGTACATCAATACGCGAGAATAATTCAAAATTGACGGCGCATTTCCGCTTTAATTCATCGAAATGGCCGATCTGAGTAAAAAGGATAACGAAAAATGCGCGAGTATAGAACAACGCAAGAGAGCAATATTATACGGATAACGCGTCGAGCGACCGAGTTTCGTGAAGGTAGACAGGTAGAAGCAAGGCTTATACAAGTTGACACGCTTGTAAATGTGTACGCAAAAGTGTACACCGAAGCGCATCAAAAAGCCAAACCGGCGACGCAGGTACGAAACTGTCGGCGTACTTTCTATCCCCGACTTCGCGCGTATTGATACTTCACAATAAAAACAATTAGGGCTCCGCGAAGATAAAAAATAAAGGTGGGTATCTCGCGCCTCGACAACTCTCGGCCTTGGGATCTTTCTTTCTCTCCACTTCTTTCTTTGGCTTTATACCTTTTTTTATTTCATCTCCTTGCATCATTTTGTTCATTTTTTTTTTTCTTCCTTGGTCTTGTTTTATTTTCGTTCGCTCATTTTTTCTTTCTTCTCGCGCGGTTTCCCCTTCGCTCTCGGCTTTCTCGCTTATTTTTTTTTTTTTTTTTTTTTTTTTTTTTTTTTTTTTTTTTCGGTCCGCAGAGCTCACTTCGTGTATTCGTTATCGCGACGCGCAAAAGTTTTATCTTTTTCGACAACGGAAACATTCATTAAAGAACATTTTGAAATGGTAATGCCGTAGGGAATGAAAATATTCGCGGGATGTATACAAAAATCAGCGCGAAATTATCAGACGTAATTATGCCTTTTTTCTCACCCTTTTATTTTTCTTCTCCGACTCGAGAAAATTTTTTTTTTTTTTTTTTTTTTAATTTATGCAAATTAAATGAGATCGAGGATAGGCGTTTGTAATCATTTTTTTAACAAGTCGCATTGTTTTTTTTACATTAAATCGATAGTTTGTCTTAATGATACAGTTAAATAAATAAAATTAAATACATTTAGAATAAAATGTTTAGCTATCGTAATTTTAAAAGACTATCTTTGACGTTTATGCAAACCCAATAAGTTTTGACGATTCTTGCGAAAAATATTAATTTATGGCTATCGGCGCTAATATTCGCAAAATAATTTGTGAGTCTATAATAATTTTTAATTTTACGTTTTAATAATGAAAAATATGTCAACGAAAATAGCAGCGATATGAATTTTTTATTTATAACAATCGGTCGGCATTCGCGCTGCTCGAAATATTTTATTTTACCCACAATTTTAGTTAAAATTAGTTATTAAATTTATCAATATTATAATTAAATTATCTATATAACTTGATCGAAGCGATATACTTTTCAATAACATATACCTAGTTCGCTAAATTTTAATTAAAGTTATCAAGTTATGAGATAATAACTCATTTCATTAATGCTTTATTATGAAATCTGTATAGCCAGTAACTATACGTATATCTAATAACGCATTGTTTACTACTAAAGAAAATTTTTTAACAACCGTAGATTAAGGTAGCGTTAGAAAAAATTTCCTTCGTACAACACAATCGAACAATCGTCTACGAATTACATGTCTATATGTTATACACGATCATCCAATCAGAAGATTATAATATGTAAGCCCAGTCGATTAACTCAATATTCAACGATTTAAAATTATTCTATTATTAAGGGACAAAAAAAAAAAAAAAACTTAAAATTAACGCATCAACCTTTACATTAAAGGTATAAGAGCTGCATAGTTATTCTCTCTTTCTTTCGTGCTTATATTCGTAACCGCGTGAGCATAAATCCGTTAAGCTACGATTAAATCAAGCGCGAGGAAAGTTATCCGATACGTACCAAAGTATATTTCGCGCGGACACGTACGTATAATGAATATAAATACATATTGGAAAGACGCGGCGTTTGCAAAGGGATGCATCGTTCAAAAAGTGATGCACATGTAAATACTCGACTCTCGTGTATGCGCACAGAAGGGCAAAATATACGGCCAAAATAAGCAGCAGCGCAATTGGCCGCGTAATTTAATCCACGTGGCAAATGATGGTAATAAAGGCTTGCGGATCTCTCCATCGGGATTATTATCGCACTCCGAGCGCTCTACTTAATAATTGCATAATCGTGGCAAGCAGCGCGCGCAAGCTCACCTATACGATGAGCTCGTCGAAAAAAAATTTTTTCATCCGCGGCAACGCATAATAATCTAACCTGTGCGCCCTGTGTCCGAGGGATAACTCGATGCGTGTAACTCGATGCTAAGAGAATTGTTTAACGGGTTGCGATACGTAAAGTCGAAAAAAATCCGCTCCTTTTTCTCCGGCTTAAGAGAGATTTTTTTTTTTTTTTTTGATGAAAATAAGTCATTAATCGAAAAATATTTAGATCGTAATAAATTATCGTAATGAATTATATAATTTAACGATAAATATTTATTTTTAAATGCTACAAATTTTTGATAATAAATTAATAAGTTTAGAACTACATAATTTATCATTGGAATTAAAATTTAAAGTAATTATATTTTCATTATGCATATTTAAGTGAAGCTATAAATAAAATATCGACATTTTAAAATAGTTGTTATAGAAAAAAAAAGATTATACTCGCTGATGTTAAAGTTCTAGAAAAAATTGTCCAGCTAGAGCTAAAATCAGCTCTGAAATCTAATAAAATTTTTTAAATTGCACTGGAGTGCAGGAGATAAAACTATGTTATGCCTTAATTATTTGTCTTGCAATCAATGTTTTATACATCTACCGCGTAATCACTATTGATTAAAAGAAAATAAATGGAATTTAATCGATTTTAAATTAATATATATATAAATAAAAAAATTAAAAAATAAAAAAAAGAAAAAAAACGACCTCTGATAAAATATTAAAAAAAATGTTGATCAAATATTTATAAAAATAAAATATTTCATTATTATTATTTCACATTACTATTGTTTATTGTTTTATCTTGATATTATTAATAAATTACAAAAAAATTAATATATCATATTAATAAAAATGATTGTTTAATTTTTTTTTTTTTTTTTTCAATATTTATATAATAATATTTACGTAATAAAATAATTTTCGCAAAAAAATTAAAATTTTAAAAGAATTGTAAAAATTAAGAAAATATTTGTTAAAAATACGCGAGCGCGTATTTTTTATGATCATTCAATGCTAGTCTGACCGGAAAATATGTAACCAAGGCCGTGCTTTAAAAAAAAAAATTTGAATTTTTTTTTCGAATCGCAAAATTCAAAAGTTTTGGGGAATCGGTCATAGATCGCCGAGGACTTTGGTATATCGCAACAATCGGGCAGCGGTTAGTATAAGAAGAGCCAAGCATTAAACTCGATATCGGTGTGCGCTTAACAGGTCGTTCGCGCCGAGGAGCTTACACATATACACGCGCGCACACGCTTACGGCTTTCAGGACAAGTTCCGAGAGGTAACTACGTCGCCGGAGTAATATCGCGACGAGCTCGCGCCAAGTAGATTATCTCTCGAATCACGCCGGCGGACTTTGTTTCTCTCTCTCTCTCTCTCTCTCGCTCTATATTTCGCGTAAACTCGACACGTATGTGCGCGCGGACTCGCGCCTCCGGTGTATTTATACCTGCACAAGTGTGTATACAACATCGAAATCTGAACGTCAACGAGATCGAAGTTTAGGAAACTAGATTTCCCCGTCTGCATATAGCGAGAGTGTTGAGAAAAGCGCTAATCGATAAACACGCCCGTCGACTTGATTCACTTTTAATCGAATTCCTTATGCGATTTTGATGCTTCCTCGTTGGTCGATTTGACGCTTTTCAACTTTTCTACGAGGCGAACTTCATCTGCTTGTATATACACCGACGCTGCGTCAGCTTTCTATTAAAATATTCAAAATATATTGTATAATTTTGTCATCTAATCAAGATATCGCAAGCGCAACGTGAGAAATCTTACAAGGACGCGTATAAAAGTTTATCGCAAACAGTAAAACACAATATATACTAGTATATAATATATATTCAAAAAGGGTAAACGGAAAAGAACACAAATCTTATCGAGACGCCATCCTCGATTTATTTCCGTTCGGCCGTTCGTATATGTGCGTGCATATACGAAAAAGTTCAAAAAGAGCAGCGCACGCGTGTGCTTTATAACCTCCTCTCTTATAAATTCAACTCGAATGCTTTATTATCTCGAATGTATAAAGAAAATAATGCATCCCGACACTCGGATAAACAATATCTGTTAAGTACGCATATATATATATATCTCTCTCTCGCGAATGTACGTGTAAGTCGTTTGAATAACGAGTTTAAAAGCCTCGATAACAATTTTTTTATTTATTTATTTATTTATTTTTTTTTTTTTTGTTTTTTTTTTTTTAAACCGACATGGGGTAACGTCGACGAGGGCAGACGTATACAGCGTAATATAAAGTCAAAGAGCGACTGGGGGCGATAAAATAAAGCAATAACTCGTTTTCGTCAAACGGCAGCGAAAAAGCGCGATAATGAAATCAAGCGTACACACACCGCAAAATGCGATTCGTATCCCGGCTTCTTTTGAACCCATCGGATGTCTTATCGACCCTCGGAAATTCTCTCTCACTCCCATCGTGCCTCGTCGATTCTCCTTTCTTTTAAAAACGCGTTCGTTTTCATTTTTATTTCTCTTCACTCACCGTTTTTTCTTTTTTTTTTTTTTTTTTTCTTTTTTCTTTTTTGTTTTGTGCGTGGCGAAAGAAGAAAGAAGAAATAAGCCGGAGGAAAAGGAGTGTACGAACAAAAAACGTACTCGAGATGCTTCATCTCTTTTAGAGACACGAAGAAGATGCATAGCTGAAAGAAAGGCGCTGTGTCCCGAGGACTGGATTAGATTAATTAAATTGCCGCGATGACACACCCGAAGAAATATTTAGAGCTTCGTGAGCGAACGTTTTCTCTTTTTTTTTTTTTGTTTTTTTTTTTTTTTTTGTTTTTTCTTTACGAGCTTCGTCACCTTGCTCGAACAAAGTTGGTTACATTGGCTCGTTTAATGTTATTTAGTATGCTTTCATCGCGTGAAATTACGTAGGCGGATTAACGGTTTTATTATTATAAATTTTTTTTTAATATTCTATCAATTTATATATATATATATATATTTAATTAAATTATTAATCATCAAATTTACCATAAAATATTTATGATTAATGAATATATTTCGTTATTTGATCAGGTATACCTTAATATTAACTAACAAATTTTTGTCTAGAAACAAAGACAATAGTTTTGATAAATTTATAATTTTAACATATTGAAGAAGTCAAATTTTAATCAAACATTTTATAACAGTATTTACTTTGCACAGTAATACCATGTATTACAGCTGATATTGTTAGTGCGAAAGCATTTACAATTTAATATGAACTAATATCCTTATAACTACGATTTTGATCCATATTCGTGTTGAACGATATAATCTCGATGGTATTGTTAATACAATAATTCTAATTCTCGTTTTAAATGGAAGTATTATAAAATAATAGTAATTTGATCAAATTTAATAAACTTTTAAAAAATATAATTATTTTATTCGGCAACCATACATTCCATTATAATTAGTTATTTACTTTTTCGACAAATTAAAAACTTCTGTTTTATAATTGAAACGCCATCGATGTAAAATGTGTAAATTTTATTCACGAATGACGAAGAAAAAAAATAAAGAAAAAAAATGATAAATGTGAATGTTAAAAAATGCTTCAAGTACAACAGCATGTATGTATTTTGATTGATTTAAGCCTTCGTCAATCTTATTATTTTACATATACTGTTAGCAAATAAAGTCACTCTAACGGAATTAATGCCTGTTACGGATGATTGAATTTCATTATAACAGGTGTACGCTGTCGCAGGTCAACCGATTGTTTCTTACTCACCCTATTGTCCATCAACTTATATTTTATTACTTTTATGGTAAATATAGCACATAGTAAACAACATTTATATGCATGTATATGTATGGGTATGTGTATGTGTATGTGTGTGTCTGAGTAGGCGATGCGCGAATATCAAATAAACGCTCAGCGTTTAAGATTAATTTTTTTCTTTAAATAAGATAATTTTGTTAAAAATGCATCTTTATAATTTTCATGCCAACTTAATTCATGAATGATCGATCGCGCCACTTAATAAAAATTAATTGCTTTTTTTTGGCTGCAATAAAACGTAAATTTTATAACAATATTTCAATGAAAATTTTATATAAAATTACTCAAAAAATCATTTTTATATTTTAATGTAAATAATTCAAAGTAAAAAATTCAACTGAACGGGAAATATTGTACGAAAAACTATCGTAAACAGCAGAGGATCAAGTTGATAAAAGCGCACCTTGCGTAACCCGAATTCAAAAGACAGCTGAACCACGATCAGGCATTCCGCATTAAATCGAAGAGGACGGCTGCCGGTGCGGCAAACGATTCCTTGCAATATTTTCAACGCGTGTCACTCTTTCCCTCCTCCTTGATCGTCGTCGTCGTCGTCATCATCATTATCATTGGTATCCAGCAGCAGCAGCAGCATCTGCCGTTGCGAGTCTGGAGCACATATGAGAATACACAGCGACACGAAAGGCAGAGAGAGAGAGAGAGAGAGAGAGAGAGAGAGAGAGAGGACGAACAAGGACAGATGGAAAAGAAGCCAAGAGGAGGCTGCACGCGCGCGACATGTGGCAGGAGAGCAAGAGAGAAAGAGAGAGAGAGAGAGATAGAGAGAAGAGAGGCGCGAGAGATCCGATCCCCGAGAGCAGTTCACGTCAGATGCAACCAAGGAGAACACCCACGGCAAGTCACCACCGAGCCTGCAGTTCTCCGTCAAGAGAAAGATAGCAAGAGAGAGAGAGAGAGAGAGAGAGAGAGTTTCAGACGTTGTCGTCGTCGCGTGGCTTATTGCTAAATGGAAGTGTCTGCGGCATATCCAGAACGGAGAGATGCCATCCGCACCGGAGGATCGCTGCGCGGCATGCCAACCGAGCTTAATACATATATATATGTAAACGTATATGTATATGTATACAAACGACTCGCTTTTGCTTTTGCTTATTGGCGAATTGATCGACGCATTTAACGGCGCATTAGGCAGCTTGAATTCGCTCGCTTTCCAACGACGCCGTGGCAATGTGTAACGTCCCGTAAATAAGCGAAATTAGTTCGCGCGCACGCGTACAAACAGATCTGGGCCCTTATATATGCGAACTCGTGAGCAATGAATCCGCGTGTTTCAGGCTATATCGAGCGCACGCGTTTTAATTAAATTACGATTCGCCAGCTTCGCGCGAAATTTTTCGTATCGCGTGAAATGCTTGTTTTTTTTTTTTTCTTTACTTTTCATTGGCTTCGGGACCTTTTATTTTTGTTATTTTTTTTTGTTTTTACTCCGATGAAAACTGTAAATGCTGCCTCGAGTGCTTACACATGAATAGTCGACTGCTGCATACCTACGACTGTGGATTAATAAAATTTTAGCATTTTGAGGGGCATGTGATTATGAATACTACGATAGCTGCTCGGTAAAGCTCTCGTATGTAAATGAAGATACCAAGGCTTGATCGCGCGTAAACGATTTGATTTGTTCAAAAAAAAAAAAAAATATATTCATCGATTTGAAAAATTAATATGAAAGAAACATCAATCGCATATCTAACATTCTTTGTTAGCGATCGTTTAAATTTAATTGTGTATATTTATGCAATTTGAAGAATTTAAATAACCTAAAAAAAATTAGGATTTATTACAATACCTAAAAAACATGTGCGCTTAAGGAGATTTTGAACTGCACAATAATTTCACGAGAAAATAGAAAGCACTGGCATTTTTAATTTACTTTTTCATATGTAGATGTAGAATATTTTATCATCGAGATTTTAAAAGTTTATTTACTTAATTTATCGACAATTTAAAATTTATCGATAAAAAAATGATGCAATTTATCCTTTGATATTTAAATAGAGGTTTATAAACAAGTATTTAATTATTAAAATATTCCAAACTCAAAGAAGAAGAAGAAGTTAAGTGCTTCATTATATTTTAATTCTAGTCGTCTAAAAATCGACTTTATTGATTTAAATGTTTAAAAAAAAAAAAAATATATATATATATATAACGGTTAAACTGATAAGCTAATTAAAAAAATTGATTTATAACTTTTTCATTATTAATTACCGTTTTCTTTGATACAACGACATTATATATCAATTTATTGAAAAAACTTTTGCTGTAAAGCTGGAAAAAAATTATTAATTAAGATAAATGCTGTTTGTTAAAGTATTATGATTCTCTCGTTTGATATTATTAAATAAATAACTGTAATAATTTTAATAAAACATTTATAAAGTCAAATTTTTTATATTATTAATTTTTTGTTTGAAACTGCATAAGTAGAACATAAAATTATGGAGAAGTTTAAAGATTTATACCGTAAAATGAATATTAAGAATAACAGCTATTAATTAAATCAGTATATAAATACTGCATTGATAATATAAACAAGTTTTTTAATATTCCATGATGATTGTTTTACGTCAAAACGGTTATTTATCAAAAAAAGTGTTACTTTCTTGCTGATGAATGCATTAAAGTAGAAGTAAATTTATTCGTACGATAACTAACGATTTATAACTTTTTTGACATATGATTAACTTTAGGTGACTTTCTTCTTACTCATTCTTTATTTTTATACAAGAAATGCCAAACCGCGTACAATCGAATGCATATCGAATACATTTCTTGAACGCAATCCTTGACATATTATGTTTAAAAATTGCCTTTTTCGCTTCAAGCGTAAGTTTCAAGCTGCATATAAAGCAGGCAGCGAGCATCAAACAAGCGAAATTAAATTGCGTATAAGGGCTCAAACTCACTGTAAGGGTGAAAAAGAGAAAGCGCGCGAGAGAGAGAGAGAGAGAGAGAGAGAGAAGAGTTAGCCAGGTTTACGGTCGTCTGAAGTTTAAGACCGAAATATGTCGCGCGCAGCAGCTCGTCGCTTTATACATCCCCCTTTCCCTCTTTCGCGCAAAGTGAGCCAAATAGAATTTTATGGTCGTACGAAAGGATATATATAAGTATACACCTTGTGCAGCTCGATAAACTACAAGCTTGCACACTTACCGCGGTAGTACAACTTCCGGATTTAGTTTCCGGAAGCTTTATTATACGTTTATACTTACGCGTAACACAAAGCGCGAAAAAAAAAAAATGATACGTACACGGCGATAACACGGATAACTGCATCGTTATTACCGATTTCGTGATCGTAATTACTTTGAAAAGTTTTAGGATGACGATTAACACTGCTGCGATTTTAATGCGTTAAATAAGCTATTTGAAAAATATTAATCGGTATCGATCGGATTACTCCTTTTGTTAAAATTTCGTTTAATGAACTTTCGGAGATGCATATCAATTAAACATCGGATACAAACTTAATTGCAAGGGACGGAAATAATTTGTTTTACATTCGAAGCTCATTTTAGATTATGGAAAATGAGCGGAAAATAAAAAAAAAAGCAAAAAAGAGGTTAGTTTTTTTCTCGTTCACCCGGACATAATTCAAACGCGAAGAGATTAATATTTTTGTTATGAGTGACGCACATTATTTCTCGAAAGAGAGAGAGAGAGAAAGAGAGAGAGAGAGAGTGACACTGATAAATGAGCTCCCGCTGTCGCATATTTTTAACACTTTTACATGTTGGCAATACAGATTTTTCATATTTTTACCGTGAAATATCAAACACCTTAACGCTTTGAAGAACCGTGACACAACCATATGTTACACGTGTTTGATTGACTTTTGATTATTTTTCATTATTTTTGGCGTTTAGATTTTTATTTGCTTAGAGTATAAATTGATCTGCGCCAAGCACCCGTGTACAAAGACTAAATTTTGAACTAGTTTAAGTAACATAACAAGCGGATTGTCATTTCAAAATATTGTACACGAATCATTACATCAATTCTTAAAGGGCTTTTAATTAATTACTACTCATGCGTCAAAGCTTACATCGCGTCGAAAATGAACACAACATAGTTGTTATCGCGTAGCTTTTGAACGATTAATATAAAAATTATCACGCGTCAAAAACAATTATTAATTATGAAGGATAAAAAAACATAAACTAAAGAAGTTAGAGAGCTACTACGCTCGAGTACGTAATCCCAAGACTATGCAAAATTGTGTTTGCCAAAATATTTTTCAATCTCGTCTTTCCATCAATCTCCGCTTTGACTTTCTCTCTTATATAGGCTTCATGCGCTTGTAAAAAGGGTCTCCCAGTACTTGGAGTTTTACGGGCCAAAAATCGGTTGAAGCGGCTTCTTTACTTTTTCCTCCTCATTTTTCCAGAAGAAGATGGAGAAGAAAAAGAAGAAGAAGAAGAAGAAGAAGCTATACGTTTACCGACGGCAAACATATTCTAATACGATGCAAGCTCTTCTCCGTAATACTCTTCTCTTTGCACTCCTCTTCTCCACTCCCGTTCCCTCTTCCCTATCTAAGCGCGAAGGAAAAAGAGACGAGAGAATACACGAGGTTGCTGCCGTTGCTGATGCATTGCCGCTGACTATATGCAACGATCGAGGCTAACGCGGTAAACACCTTGTCACCGTCGGCTATATAATATTTCAGCCGGACTGCTGTATGATGGGCGCGCTAGCAAGGATGCGCCGATGTGAAAGTGTCGATGAAAAAGCAAAGAAGAAGAAGAAGAAGGAGGAGGAAAGAGACGACGCAAGAGCATGACGAGTTTTCGTTTCCTTTGAAACGCTTAGAATTTACCTAATGTTTAATACATATAGCTGATGTTTAAGAATACGCGTTGGACCTTTTCATAAAAGCTAATTATTATCGATTATTAAACGGTGTATTATACCGAATACAATCGTGTTCTCCTCCTCTCTCGTGAAGCTCGCTGGCTTTATTCGTTACAATCACGTAAATCGTTCGTTTATTTATTTATTTAATTAATTTTTATATTAAATTCTACCATGTAAATGAAAGATTGACGAAATTGTAAAGAGTGAGATTGATTTCGTTTCAACGATGTAACGCGGATTTCCTTCCGTTTTATTTTTAAAAAATACTATTGTAGCGTAAAACTGAATTTCTTATTTTTTGTTTTCCATAATTAAATAAACGGTCGTATAATATTCATGAACCAATTGGTAAAATATTAATAAATATATATATATATATATATAATGAAATTTTTCAATAAAAATGTTACATTAATTTCGAATGATATTTTTTCACAAAGATCTCGTTACAAAATCAACATAGAGTATCCAAAAAAATTATAATTTAAAAAAAAGCGCACATCCACGGATCGTTTACGTATATACACACAATCTGCAATGCAAATAAAAACGATAATAAGAAAAAACTTTTCCTCTCTTTTTCCCTCGTAATTCCTTCACTTTGACCTTTTGCCATTCCGCTTGAATCAAAGCACTCATTTCGCCGGCGTACAGATACCGTCACACTTGACTCTTTTTCACGGCGCGCGTACGTATAGTACATACGTACACCTCGAGCTAACGGCTATACGGACGTCTTTTTCGCGCTTACCGGCTTCCCTATCTCCTAAAAGACACTCGGCATATTCTGAAAGATGAAAGCGAAATAATGCGGCGCATCTAAGCGACCGAATATAGACGCTCTCGACACTTTCCTTCTCCTCCTCGTTTCTTCGTCGTTTTCGTCGTTGTGTCGCGTCGTCGCGCATACGCCCATCAGCATTTGTTTTCAAACGTTGAACGCGCTGCAAAAGAGCATCTATCTCCTTTCGCAAGCGGTACCTTCTTCTCTTTCTTTTTTCCGACGGCTTTGCCCTCTACCGGGTATTTCGTTTGTGCTCCATAAATCGCATAAAAGAAAACAAGGGGGAGAGAGAGAGAGAGGGAGGGGGGGGGGAGAGAGAGGAGGAGGAGAGGATGCTAATAAACGAGCAAAAATAAAAAGAGAGCCGGAAGCTGCGTCAAAGAGAAAACGAGAGAGGGTAAGAGGGTATTTAAACGGCTCTCGCGAGCGGGGCCTTTGACACTTTGTTTTCTCCATTTTTCGGTCGACCGTCGACGGCTCGCCGCTCGTTCGCGCTTTGACAATTTAACCGCGCGCGCGCGCGCGAACTTTGCTCCGCGTAATGATACCGTGCGTTATTACTATGTGTTTTCAACGCGGAAAAATTATTTCCGCGATTACTCGGCGCGCGAGCGGCCGTTGGATGGGAAGGAAGGAAAAAGTCGACGGCTCATAAAAGCTATTATATATAACGCGGCATTGTCTTTACGGTTAATTATACCGAAGGATGAAGGAAAAGAAAAATTTATTTTTTTTTTTTTTATAAAATTGTCAATTTTGACTTGGTCTCAAAGTAATAAATCAATCTAGTTTTTTGGTTTTTTTTTGTTAATTTTTTTTTTTTTTTTTTTTTTTTTTATTGCCTTATTTTTGTCCGAATTTTAATTATGCTCGCTTATTAATTTTTACGTTTTTTTTTTTTTTTTTTTTTTTTAAAACAATAATAAATTTTGTCCATGCCATAACATTGATTTATAAAAGTGCAATCGCCGGGTCTTTTTTTATGAATAAATTCGTGACGTTACAATTCAAAACAGCAATCCTGAGCAATATCGAGTTGCAATCTCGACAGTTCCCGCGGAACATATTTCCACGGAGTAATTAATTGCGACGAACGAACTCGATACTTTCTCTCTCTCTCTCTCTCTCTCTCTCTCTCTTTCTCTCTTTGCTTTTACTCTTCATATGGTTAAACTACTTCTACATTGATAAAAATACAAATCACCTCCACTGTGGTAATTAATATTTCGAATGAAATTATTTATCGAACTCAAGTTATTATTACAACGGTGTGTATTGTGTAGCGCAATCTGTCTACACACAAACACCGGCAATGAAATTCACAAGGTACGCGCGGTGCATTGCACCTATCGGAAAAAAAAAATTTTTAAATATCGCTTAGTAATAACAACAATGCAAGCTTTTACACTCTCTTCTCGAGCGATTCCCTTCACTTTTCCGTGCACGCTTGCACTCGTGCACTTGATACATTATACATATATGTATACATAATAATATACTACCGAGTCTAAAGGTTTGGGCGAAGAGAAAAACTGGCCGGCATAAAGTCGAACGGGTAAAGAAACGCGAAAATCTCGAGACACGATAATGCGATTCGTTCCTGAGGCGCTCGTTAAGCATCGCGTAAAAGTGTCGAAAAGAATAGTTTTTCCCTTCGATTCCCGCAAAACCCGTAGCCTCGCGATTCCTCGCTCGTTCTTGTTTTTGCCGATTATTTTCCACGTTTTCGTGCGTCTTATACTGGCTTATGCGATACCTTGAACGATAATCTATTGAAAAATACTCGTCTCACATTCCTAACACAGCTATACATTCAAAAAAATCAACGACTTAATTTATTTACACCTCAATCATTAAACAACTTGCTTCGATTTATTATTTCTATTTCGTAAAATACCATCGCTATTTTTTGATTTTTATTTTACTCTTTGCGTGTAATCTCTCGCAGCTCGGCCATCCGTGTCGAGCAAAGCAAGAAACGAATCCACCGGCAATAAGAAGTGTACGAAAGCCGTAGATGGGATAGAAATTAGACACCGGACGAGCGATACCAACGGCTCGATCTCTCGAGCGGCGATTCTCGCGAAAAGCATAAAAATCGAAGGAAATAAAAAAAGAGAAATATCGGCGTTCGGCGCTTCATACACCGAGTGCATTGTGCTTTCATAATAAGGAACAAAGGTTGCTTTTTGAGAAAAGTCAAATGTGCAACGCGGCACGTTACGAGCCATTTTTTTTATGAATCCGGCGTTACCTGGCTGACCAATCAACGGCTATCGCGTGAATATCGCTATTGGCGTGCAGTTGTATCGCGTGAGGCGCTCGCGTATCGTTGGGCCTTTGTGCATTCAACGATGACAAGAGAGCAATAGTACCGCGACGTTTGTTAGTTTATTTGTTTGGCGAGAGGGTGAATTGGAAACTTTTTTTTTTTTTTTTCTTTTCATTCTATTTTGCGAGACGTTCGAATAATAAACACACGTTTTCGTTTGAATAATTTTTATTCTTTGTTTGAAGTTACAATTATTTTACGTTAATTAATGTTGAATATTGTTTATACTTTGCCAATAAGCTATATTGATCGGTTAAAAAATTATGCCATTTATTGATGAATTTTTTCAATTGGAAAAAATTTAAATGAGCTTAAATTGGTTAAGATTTATTTACGTGATTAATTAATAAATTGAAATAATTATTTTAAAAAGTTCTTCAAGAAAAATGGCGAATACCAAGTATTTGATATTTTAAAAAATTTTAATACACAATTTTTTATCTTAAAACCCAATCATACGTGTTTTTAACAGATAAAATCTTATATTATTTTTCTACAACGTAAGTTTTTAGCACACCTTATTAAAGATTAGAGGCACGAGGCATAATTCCGCACGAAAATAAATAACTTTAAAACCCGTGTAATATCTCGTTAATATTCCACTTAATAAGAAAAATTATTGCAACATTGATCGATTCGGTGTATGTTAAAAAAAAAAAAAAAAAAAAAAATTAATAAATGAATAAATAAATAAAAATAAAAATCGTATAAATTATATGGTTAATCAATATATCCGAAATTATCAAAGCCGACACGTTACACATTATCGATAAAATTGGGCTAATCTATCGTTCAAGACTTTTAACCATCGTACATAATAAATTGCGGGTAACTTGCAACGCTTCGGCAAAAGAAAACAGATAACACAATTAAGAAACTTCTCTCGAGCGAACTTTGCCGTACACGTACATAAGCTCACGCCCACTCTTATGATGCGATACTAACACAAGTATATATACGTAAGTGTTCCATACTACTCACGTTGTTCTTAACGTTATAAATTAACGATACAAATTATTTCGCCCGGTTAACCTTTTTTGTATAAACCCCTTTGAGCGTGGCGGCGCGCTTTCCTCATTATGCAAATTTCATCCGGCACAATAAGCGCCCGCATATATACACAAATTTATATATACATATATACTACTATGATCAAAAAGTAAGACCAATTTTCAATTTAAATATATATATATATATATATATATATATATATATATATATATATATATATATATACAAACAAACAAACAGACATACGTATAGATAATCTTATAGAGAAAGCTAAAAAATCAGAGAGGGAAGCAAAGAGGAAGGGAGAGAAGGGGGGAGGGGAGAGGTTGGTTGCATTCCCTTTTTTCTCTATTAATAAAGCGGGATCTGAGCCAGACCACTACTAAGCGTCCAATCTCTCGCAAGACGAGGGCAAGGAGAAAAAAGTTTATAAGCTGCAGCGGCGAGCGCGCACATCGGGGCAGGAGATGAAAATTCCATCAGATATAAAAGCCTCGGCAGATTGCTGCAGTTGCGCCGTATAGGAATAAACGAAAACGAAAAAAGTTGCGCGAGCGAGGAAATAAGCCCACGTGTATATATATATATATATATATATATATATATATATATATATATATCGCCGTTTACCGCACGGTGTATATATTTGTGTGTGTACGTTTACTTGAACACGTATTATATATCCAAACGCGCACGTGAACGTGTAAGGTCGAGGAAAACAATCGAGCGATGGGGACAAGATCTCGCGGGGCTCACGCCGCCGCCGTTAAATATATCGGCGAAAGTAGGAGAGAGGGAGAGAGAAAAAGAGACTATGGAAGGGGTTAAACGTTAGTACGCGACCTTTTACTCATGCCGCTAACTGTGCTATATACGTATGTGTATATGTATACCGACATCCCACTCTGTCTCTCTTTTCTTCCGAGCGCAAAAGATATAAGGTGCGCGAGGAGCGAAAGAGAGAACGGATCGAGACGCAATATACCGCTGCCTATATATAGATGAATGAATAACTCGAACGACGGACCCCGCCCGTCTCTCTCTCTCTTTCTCTCTCTCTCTCTCTCTTTCAACTATATCTTAACCTAAACCGCTATTAGAGAGAGAGAGAGAGAGAAAGAGAGGGAGAGAGAGGATGGCGAACCGCATCAAATCGTGTTGTACTCGTGGATCGTTCGTGGGATTTCTTTACTTTTTTACTAGTTTTTCTTTCTTTATATTTTTTTTTTTTTTTGTTTATTTCTTTTTTTTTTCAAATGGATTTTGCGGAGAAATAGAAATATAGAATTTCGATGGTTCGATCGTTACGGAAACGCGCAAGGATTTTTTCACGTTGTTTCGCGGTTAATTCGGTGGTTAATCGCGAGAGAATTTCGTAATACGCAAATGTTCAATTAGTTTTAAAATTTTTTCTTTTTTTAATAAAAGGCACTTTTCTTTTTCGCATTGCCGGTATACCTATGATATAATATACCGGTTGCCAATACTCTTATACAATAAATTTTTATAAACACGAGATCGACCTACATCCGTTCGGGCATTAAATGTTATATCGTTTGGAAATTGATTGTATCTTGTGAGAAAATTAATCGGTTGTATAATTAAGAAAGTGCATTTTTTCATTTGAGGTTATTCAAATAAACGTAGCGAAACAGTCCGTAAATTAATAAAATTAATTACCGTTAAGATTTGTTAAAATATTTTTAAAATTAAATATTATTTATCTTGAGCAATAAGATATGCAGGTCTTGAAAATTTTCAGCAAAGCAATTTTCTGCGAGCCGTTAATGCTCGTTATCTCTGTGTGATAAGGTAACGTGTTCTCATTCTATTTATTAGGAACGTGAAATCGTTATGATAATCTCGTTGTACGATGAAAGCGGGGCAGAAAATATTTCGCGCTTTGAAGTCAAAAGGTTTTAATTAAGTATTAGTCTCTTTTGCATTCGTTAAACAAGCTTTTCTGATACATAATATTATTACTTTAATCTCGAATTTCGTACGAAAATATAATTAAATTAATATAAGCATTAATTAAGCATAAATTTCGAAAAAGAGAAACAAAAAATTAAATAAATGTTTTTACTTTTTTATAATGCGTCGTTTAAAATCTCATTACTAATTTTTTTCCATCAAAAGGAAAATTCTTTTGCGACATACCTTAACATTCGTATACACGTTTCTATTTCATTACTCAACGCATTGCTCAAAAAAACTAGAAATTTACGCCCAATTATACACACTGTGTGCTGTACGTATGAAACTTTAATTTCTGCAATTTAACCCCCGCAACCCTCGAAGATTTTAATAACATTCTCCTCATAATATCTCATCATAAGCGAAGGTTACGCTCGGCAATTTGCTCGATGTTTAATTTTTTTTTCCCCGCGACTAGACTTGTGAAACTCTCGACTCGAAAAACGTCGACTCTATCAAAGAATGAGAGAAAGAGTGCCGAGAAATAGTTTTTGCTTCCCCACCCCTTCCTTCCTACCACCCCAAAAAAAAAAAAAAAAAAAAAAAAAAAAAAAAAAAAAAAAGAAAAAGTTTAAAGAAAAAAGTTCTCATTAAAAAATTCGCGCAATTTCCGCGAGAACGTAGGAAACGACAAAGTCGTCGGTCGACTTTCTTAGCGCGACCGAGCGACGGATAGAAAACGGGACTGGATATTGTTGCACGCGAGTGTAAATGTACAACCTGCATGCATACGTATATGTATATACATAGCGCTTGCGCTCAGAAATACGGTGCTTCGAATAATCCTATATGGCTGCAGGTACACACAAACTGATAAATAGCGGCGAGTTTAACGCGAAGTCGCGCGTACGTTATGCTATCTATCTCTCTTTTCTTTCTGGATGAAAGATAGAGCCAGAGAGAGAGAGAGAGAGAGAAAGATAGATACCAAGTCGGTATTATGCGAACAATGAACGGGAGTTCGAGATCTTACGAGGGCAGCGAGAAGTGAGATTTGCAAACGAGATAATCCGGCATAAATTACCCATATCGTCCCTCTTTCTTCGTATGTGTAAGTGTACACATTTGAAATATTCCAACGATATTAGTTCACCGTACACTCGTGGATCCGTATCGGTAAATATCTATATCGCGGTTTGAAATTTTTTTTTCCTCTATAAGACATGCAAAGTTACCGTAAAGGAGCTAGAACTCGTTTCATTTTAGCGAAAAATTTTGAATAAAATTGTTATTATTGTAAGATGTTTACGCGCTTTAACAATAAACAATATATAAATTCGTAATAAAGGTTGAAAATTATTTTTAGTTTCATTAAAATATACAGGCCGCTTTTATCGAGAAAATAC
This sequence comes from Chalcis sispes, assembly GCA_949987625.1. Taxonomy (NCBI): domain Eukaryota; kingdom Metazoa; phylum Arthropoda; class Insecta; order Hymenoptera; family Chalcididae; genus Chalcis; species Chalcis sispes. The sequence goes on along the minus strand of OX465095.1, from coordinate 72,572,629 downwards.
ACGAATAAACTTCATTACACTCGCGATGTTATCTCAAATTCCGGTAATCATAAAATATAAATCGAAAGAATATCGATAAGTAATTTTTGTTTGATCGAATAATAAACACGTGCTTATGTTCGTGTAGATTAACATGAGTGCACTCGGCAATACGCGAATAGAGTTATAGATTGATTCGTTTGCTTTTACGAGGCTTATTGTTGTTTGTTTGATAATACGCGAGATTTTTATTATCTCATATTTTCCGCGCGTACATTGCATTATCGCGTTTTACTTATGCCGCACATTCGCGAGTTTATTTGTACATATACATATATACTTACGAATATGTGTACATACACGTATACGTACATATACAAGCTTGAATAACTTATATACGTGAATTGCTTTGACAGTTTCGCAATTAATTAACTAGCTTCACTTGCTGCAAATAGAATAGCCGTGCCCCGATTACGTATTGTTACAGATCGGAGATAATTAATACGCGCAGCTGTAATATACACGGGCTGTGTGTGCTCTCTTGTTTTTGTTTATACCAAATTCATAATACTTCGTATGACTTTGATACGCAAGTTATTTTCGAACGAATAATTAATTCAAAATATCGGTTGTTTTAGGTAGATTAATTTTTGGAACCATTCGCTAATAACTAATATTTACTAATTTAAAACGTATCCCGACGACAATGAGGAAATAATCGATCAACAATACGGCAAACTCCTTCATTTCCGTCGCGTAACCAAAAATCCAACCAATTTTGTATAAATATCTTTAAACGTATATATATATATATATCTTTAAAGACCGAATACGAAGTAAACTTTGTACAACGACATCAATGCCGGTTGTAACAATATCGTTTTCGCTCTCTTTATAAACGCGCAACTATTCTTAAACAGAGAATGCAAAGAAATACACAGAATAAGTACGAGAGAGAGAGAGAGAGAGAAAGAGAGAACGAGAGACAGTCTCTCGACCGTTTCTCGAGTTTGCGCGCGTATCGTGAACTTTGGTAGCGAGGTAAACGCGCCAGTGGTCCTTCCGTCGCACACGCTACATGTATATATAAATATAGGAGTTTGTTATAAAGCCGAGAGTAAAAGGGAGATAGAAAATGCCCGAGAGACACAGGGACAGAAGTTTCCGAGATGTACCCCGCGAGAGAAGAAAGAGACTTACACATACATACACATTTATATGTATATATATATATATATATATATATATATACATACGCGCGAGCTCGCGCTCAGGAGAGGAGTCGTCCCTCCGCGCGATGCTCTGGATCGTCCTTGTGACGCCGTACGTGTGCGCGTGCGAGAGATGCACCGAGGTCGCACGAGCACGAGCGAACGGAGCAAGAAGCGAAGAAGTTGGTGGGTGACGGAACGCAAGCCGCGTACGTACGTATACGTACCAATATATATATATATATAGGTACGCTTCGGTGAAAACGCCGACGGTGAAGAGGGTGAAGTTTGTCGTTTAGGAGGATGGATGAAGAGAGAGAGAGAGAAAGAGAAAGAGGGGGGGGGGGGGTGAGACACATTGTGGAGTCAAGGTAATGGAAGGCTTTTGCTTTTTTACGGACTAAAAAGAAAGGGTCTAACGTATACACGTCGTACATAAGATGCGCTTAGGGATTAAAATAGAATTTTTTTTAGATAAAAGCAATATTGTTGATTCTTTTTTTTTCCTTCTTTTTCCATTTCATTTTAATTAATTTAAATTTATCGTTATTTAAAAAAAAAAAGACAACTTGAATAAAAATTTCTCAGCCTATTGTACAATTGGCTTATTAGAGTTTACAATTAAAGACGTTTACGCTTAATTTTATAAACGTCAGCGTATACACATAAAATGTAAAATCATTATTGTAAATTCAAATCTTTATTGAAGAAAAAGTTGGAAAATTTGTTTTTAAAATTGATCGTTATGAAAGTCGTTGAATATTAAAGTATTTCAGTATTAAAATAAATTCAACAAGTATATAACCTGTCGTTATAACAGGTGTGGAGTGATTCTTAAATGCATTATTTTATGTCCGAAGGCATCTTTGATGATTTTGTTTACTTTTAGTTAGTTTGAGTATAATATTATTGCATTCTTTAATTCGATGTAAAATTAAAATTAATTAAAACTTTTAAAACTTAAAATCTTTCATATTCCATTTCGTATAAAAGATAAAAAAAAAACATTATTATTTTTAACAAGTCTATGACAATTAAAATAAAAATACGAACAATTTTTAGATCAAAATAGAGGTTCAAGGTACCAGAATGAACTTTCGGACTAATGTTCTAAATTAACGTTATTAATCTCTAATAAACTTAACTTATGCCAACAATTTAAATAATAACGAGAAAATTCTTCATTTCCGCATATTTTTCTAATATGATGAGTTCATTAAAAAAAAAAAAAAAAAAAAGAAAGAAAAAAACGGAAAAACGAGCAACGAAAGTTGAACGTATTTTTTTTTTAACAATAGCGTCATATTATAATTTTATTGTTGACGTCCTTCGCATCGTTGTTATAACGACTCGCATCCTTAATGTAGTATAAGCATGGAAATGGAAAGAAAAATAAAATACCACAGCATGTCAAACGAAGACATAGGTACATGCACAATCCGCACTGGAGACAACGACCTTCCGGAAATTTCTTCTCGACGCGATGTACACGCACTCGTAGTTTCCCATCCTTGCCGTACGGTACGTGCATATATATATATATATATATATATATATACCGCACATACTCATGCTCTCTCTCTCTCTGGTGCTCAAAAAGTAAAAATATAAAGCAAGTCGTCGGGGCCACGCGAGTGCGATGGACTCTCTCTCTCTCTCTCTCTCTCTCTCTCTTCTGCTCGCGCGCTAGAAGGGGCCCCGCCCGGTTATGTGCGCCTTTCTAACGTATCTTATATGTGCGTGTTGCTGCTCCTGCTGGTTGTTGTTGCTGCTGCTGCTGCTGCTGCCGGTGCCGAGCCTGCATATATAAACTCGCCCGCGCGACTTTCTCAAGGAGGAGAAGGAGACGATGCCAGCCGGGAGGATAGAGTGCCCTGGAGAAAATCACTGCCTTTCCTATATCCCTCTCTTTCTCTCTCTCTCTCTCTCTCTCTCCCTCTCTAGCTATAGATGCATGCTTTCGATGTGTGCGCGCGTATGTGTGGTACTCTGTAACTCCAACCAGTTTGTCTTCTTTTTTGACTGCCGTTGCTTCTACTGCGCGCTTCTTCTTGTTTTTCATACATCTATAGTATATGCTCGATGAGGAGGCCGCTTCTTGCTGAATCTCTCGCTCTAATTTTTTTTTTTTTTTTTTTTCTTTCGGCTCGCGCTCGCGCAGCGTTGCGATATGTGCGCGAGTGTATACGCGTGGACGTTCGTTTTTATGCTGTATGGATTGTATATACCTGAGATGTTTTATACACATGTTGAACCGTAAGTTTTAAGATAATTTGAAGCGTTGTTTGTAAATTTTATAATTTTTTTTTTTTTTTTTTTTTTTTTTTTTCAATTTAAAACTCAAGTACGCAAAGAAGACATTACGAAATATCAAAGCTTTACCTGTGTGGATACTCGAATATTGAGCAAGTATCTGTTCTAACAATTCTTAAAAGTTTAAAAATTAAACAACCTATAACCGTCATTGTATTTTTCAATAGCATCGAACAAGTTAGCTATATTTTTTAGTGTCGAGAATGAGGAAAAAAAAAAAACTTGAAAAATCTATCTCGCTTTACCAAACTATAATTTTGTCGACATTTGGACGGCAATTTTCTCGTAAAGCATATATAAAATACTTTGTTTTTTACAAAGTGAAAAATTCACGAAGAGCAACCTAGCTATTATATGTTACTAGAATACCTAGCAAAATTAAAAATAACGCGTCAAAAAATCGTGTAAAAATTTTCAAAAGAAAAGCCGCGGTTTAACCGTATATATACCTTGAGAATTCTAGGACAGAAAAAATCATAACAATCTCACCGTTCTCTCACCTTAGCTCCAGCTTCCATTCTTTCTCTCTCTCTCTCTCTCTCTCTCTCTCTCTGTCTCTCTCTCCTCCAACGTCTTTCTCTTTCTTTCCATTATGCGCTCGCTTGTAACGTGTTCATGCGCTCGCGCGCGCGCGCGACTTCCTTATCGCGCGATGCAACTGAGAGAGCGAACGCGCGTGCGCAATTGAAATTTCGAAAGGGCCGGGCGGGAAATATTTTACGGGATGGAATTAACGAGAAGACGATGATACGATTATGATAGGAGAAACGAGACAAGCAACAACCGCATTGTTGTTTCCGTTTCCTCTTTGCGTATATAAAATACATAAGCAAAGCCGGCGGTTGTAAGCCTCGCCTTCTTCGCACGACCGCGTAACTCCGACGTTGCGTCGACCAAATCGCGAGTGAAAATTGCGCTACTAGCTACCTCGACTTGTAATTTCTGCGTTTCTATGCGTGTACGCGGGTATGCTTATATATTTACGAGCGCGCGCGACCGGTAATGAGATTTTTGTCGACGTTGCTTGAATTCTTCCATTTTTTTTTCTTCTACTTCTTCTTCTTCTTCTTTTTCTTCTTCTTCTTTTCTTTCTTTTTCCATCGTGTAATTGAATCTTACCGTGTTTTATCTGTTGATGAGTTCATTTCGATCAGGAAAAAAGGTTTCGGCGAAGCGATAGGTTACTCTGATTTCTTTAATTTGATCAATTTCTTTGTGTTTGCCAAGTCGATAAGTTTCGTAAGAAAGGATTAGCATATCAGATTAAATTTCGTTCTTTTATTATGAGAATGAAAAAGTGAGATACCTCGATGGATATTCACAGCGTGAGTTATTAATGCGGAGGAAAAATTCGTATATATGAAATTGATGTTTGGCGTTTTAAAAAGCAAAATAAGGTTAATAAATTTATTATTACGTCTATCGTCTTGATGCCTCTTAAATTATATCGAAAAATTATTTATTATCGTTTACGTAATGAATACAAATAATAAAATTTAAACTAACGTTTATTAAAGTTTATATTTATTTATTAAAATTAACAAGGTAAGGAATTTTAAAAGGAAAGAAAATTAAGAGCAACGCACAAAATCATAACGACGTTTGGCTAAACGTTTACACGGTGTGTAATATACGTTCACGAGCAAGTTTCTAGTTTAATGCAGTTATAATCAGAATTTTCCGCCCTCGGCGAACGGTTAATTTTAATTGAAATCATCAAGCTATTTAAATATAAAATAAAATCAACGAATTTAAATTAAACTAAAATTTAAAAAAAATGTCAAAAATAAAAGAAACGGTTATTAAATTTAGGTTGCTCGCTTGAAAGTTTAAAAAAAAAAAGGACAAAAAAAAAAAAAAAAAAAAAAGAAAAAGAAAAAAAAAAGAAAAAATACAAGGATAAGGCCAACGAGATTCAAAGTCAAAGTGCGATAGCGAGAGCAACATTTATTACGAAATAGTCGCGCGCGAGCGCAAAAATGTATGGAAACGGGCTCCGCGCTGCACAAGTATATCTTTGAAATTACAGTTACGGAACGAGAAACTACTTTCCGGTGCTCGAGCGGTTACTTTTCTCCCGATGCTAATTAAAGTGTCCGTTGCGTGTTCCAAATTAAAGTATGAACTGTCGTCTTATTTCTTATACCTCCCCTACATACTCAAGTAATTGACTCCGCTCACTCGTAACTATCGCTTACTCGCTAGTATATGTACCATATATATATATATATATATATATATATATATATATACGAAGAAGCGCAGAAATACGCAGAATACAGCGCGACACAATGAAACGTAGCAAAAGAAGAAAAAAAAAAAAGAATGGCGAAATTGGAAAATGAAAAAAAGGACGGAAGAAAGAATGTAAGAGACGGAAAGAGGCCAGTATGCCACTATAGTTTCGGATGTACATGTCTGTGTACGGAGGTACTTTTTCGTATTATATTCGCGTTAGTTGGAACAAGCGACGCTCCGTTTGATTGCAAAGGGAGCATTTATAAAAAGAAAAGAATGCGCTTTAAAATAAGTGAGCAGATAATTAAACGAATGGAAATATCGTTAGTTCAAGCATTTCAAATTATGATAAGCGGTCGCTATATCATCTATGATTTTTTAATCAAAACACAAGGTAATAATTAATAAGAAACGTTAAAATAAACAAAATTGAATCACGATGCATTATATTTATGAAAAAGCAAAAATGCGCTTTCAAATAAATAAGCACAGTGTAGCGATATCATTTTTTTATCTCATTATGCAGACCTCGAACTAAAAGTATAAAAAGATCGAAGAGCCGAGCAAATGAAAACAGAAGAAAAAAACTATATACCAGCACCGTATCTTCACGATTTAAACGCGTATCGCGACTGAGACAGAGAAATAGAGAGAGAAAAAAAAGAAAAAGAGAGGAAATCCGCGAATCGAAAGAAGGAAAAAAAAAAGTAAAAAATCTTCCCACATCGAATTCGGTCGGGCGTAAACTCGCAGCTGCACCTTATAGAGATCGTATAATGCATAAAATTTTCGAACCCTCGCATTCTCTCGCGGTCTTATTTTCTTCTGTCTCTCTCTCTCTCTCTCTTTCTCTCTCTAACGTCACGAAGATAGCTTTCCCATCTATGCGGCGTAAATTATACATATTTCTCTGCAGGGATATATACATACAAGCACAAGTGCACAAATAAAATGCACGCGGCGATCTCGCTTATGTATGTATTGTAACGTACGGCTCTATGCATACCTTGCGTCCTCCTCTTTTACACTTTGCAAATAAGGCAGAGAGCTAAAATTTTTCGTAAGGGCTGTCGCTGCTACTGCCGCTGCTTTGTTTTACCCCTTTCCTCCCTGTCCCATCTATCGCTCTTTCTCTCTACATTTTTTTCTACTTTCGCTTTGTCTTTGATACAAGCGCGCGTGTTTGCATATATTTGCTAGATAAAAGCGCGAGTATACGAGGAAGCGAACTGTTAATTTGTCCTTTGTTGCGCGCGTTCAATGAGGTCGTTTTGGCTCGTGCTCCAAAGATTTTATACGGCGGAGATTGCATAATAATCGTCGGAATGATATCCGTTTATCTCCGTTGAAATTTTAATGGAGGACGTGTACACTCGTTTCCATTACAAGTAATTTTACATTCTTTTTCTTATTTTAATATATACTCGTATATATATAATACACACACATAAATATATGTATAATTGAAATTTCAATAATGATTTATCCAAACGGATATCATTTTTAATCAGGGTAAATAAATAAAACTTCAACGATATTGCGACATTACGGCAAAACGATATTTCATACAAAAATTATTAAATCATAATATCTTCTTAGCTGCTAAATCAACGCTTGCAATATTAACTTTACGGATATGTATATATACATACATATATATATATATATATATATATAATAATTAATCGCTCGTACAATAAATCGAGCAAGTGACAAGGCTCGCGCGCGTACCTTTTTAAACTTGTAGTGTATGTCACCTTGCGTATGGGCACGAGGAACAAAAGAAACAAGACATTAAAAGAGATAACCGGCAATATATTGTGGAACGACTTTTACCAAGCCTTTCGTATAGATGTATCTTGCTCGTGCAGAAAGTATAGAAAAGAACGGGGCAATATCGATAAAAATTTTTTTTTTCAATCTATAATGGTTTAATATCATTAAGCTCGGCTTTTTTATTAATTAAATTTTCTAGCTTTTTTTGTTTTGTTTTTTGTTTTTTTTTTTGTTTTTTTTGTTTTTTTTTTTTTTTTTTTTGTTTTTTAATAAAAGACCGACTAAACGCGAAATAACAATTTTTCATCCAATATTTTTTATGTTTCATTTTAATTTAATAAATCTTTGGTTCGGATTATATAAACTTGAAACTCGAACTCGAAAAGAACCAAAAAATATTTTTCGCGCTCATAAAGAATCATGTTACGATAAAAAAATTTTTCTCCGATTAACTTAATTAATAGTTCATTCAACTTATCGTTAAAAGATCATTTTCTGTACACATAAGAGTATATAGTATAACCTAATTATATGTGGTACAATTTTTAGCATACAAATCGCTTAATTTAGTTAAAAAGAAAAAAGAAAAAGAAAAAGAAAAAGAAAAATTCAGACGATCTTAACGTTAAATGATAAATATAAGCTTGCACATATTGCGGATAAATGTACGTGTAAATACCTCTAGCGATAGCTAACATATTAACCACACCTCTCTCTTTCTCTCTCTCTCTCTCTCTCTCTCTCTCACTACAAATTTTTCTCAAAAACTTAAGAAGGCCAAATTACTAATTTAAGTTTATTATAGGTGTACACTTAATTTTAAATACCCAAGCCATCGTAGTAACATTATTTAAAAATTGAAAAAACACGATGGCCGCCTTTACCTCGGTAATATAATTATGAACGTAACGTATTTTCTATTACAGTTTGCTTGCGATTAAAAACGAGAGAAAAAAAAAATAAATTAAAAACGCGATCGATCTAACGCATAATTCTATATCCTCTGCTATGAAAAAAATAAATAAACAGTTCGTTGAAATCGCGCGTTCGCATGGACTGTTAAGTCAAGTATAGAAATTCGCGCGAAACCGTCCAAGGTTCGATATACGAAATTTGAAAGTAGATATATAATATATGTATCTTCGCGCGTATAATCGTAACGTGTTGACTTGCGCGTTTCAAAAGAGCCGCGAGAAAATTCTGTTTTGACTTGCGCATGTGAATAAATTTTTTTACGCATATGTCGACGTTTGAGGAAAAAAAAAAAAAAAAGAAGAAAAAGCAGCAAAAGTAAAGAATAAAAAAAGGAAAAATAAAGAGGTTGGGCGAGTTGCAGTAAACTGCGGGAGAGATCTAGGCGTATCCTCTCTTTCGTTCTTTCTCTTCGTAGCCGAGGAAATTGCGGTAACGGCTTGGAGAAGGAAATTAACGTCGCCCTCCTTTCGCGAAAGCCCTCGCGGAATAAAGATACCCGCCTGCGTACCCGAGAGAAAGAGAGAGAGAGAGAGAGAGAGAGAGAGAGAGAGAGATGTGGCGCGTTTATATATCTAGGCGTGTGCAGCGGATCGGCTTGGTAAAACTACAGTTATGTCCCTAGAACGCGGTCGCGAACGATACGAGTGAGAGAGAGAGAGAGAAACAGAAAGAGGGAGGGAGGGAGGAGAAAGGAAACGTGTGCACATCTTTCTAGCCGCGAAGCAAACGGTCGCGCGGAACGACTACGGGGACGAAGAAACGTTACGGGTGTAGCTTGGCCACCATCCGATTCTATGCAAAACGGCATTCTATTTCTTTCTCTTCATTGCAAATACAGCGTACTTACGTATTGTCGTTTATCTGTATATATGCGTTTCTAGAATAGAGAATAGAAATTGTTTTCCGTTCCGTTTCCGATGGCGCAACTCTTTAAGTTCGAAAAATACAGTCGAGCTGTATCTCTTAACATCGTTGTAAAATTTTTAAAATTTTTTCGGTCAGAGTATAAGATTTGATCGAGATAATTTTGAGATGGGACGCAGGTATGAGAATCGATATTTTTTGTAATATTTTTCCTATAAATTCTCAATGAAGTTATAACAATTTTGTGCTGTAAAACTTTTTATCGAAACGATAAATTTTACGAAAAAAGAAAATAAAATTTTATTGGAAAATATTTTGTTACTCGAAGGATTACATAAAGCGTCGATATAAAAAAAAAAGGTCTATAAGAAAACCTATTACTTGTAAAAATCGTATCGTTTTTTATTTATAAAGCAAAACTTTACGAATTTTTACTAAAACTGTAAAAAAAAGTCGTTTGCTTTTGAAATTTATTAAAATAAACTCGGATTATTATAAAATAACGATTCTTAAATTAATCAAAGAAAAACATTTCATACGACTAATTACGCCTCTAATTCTTCCATTATTCCACGGCATTATATCATAGAAGCAAACAAACTCTCGTCCCAACAAAATACATCGCGCCGATAATCATCGACCGCGATCGCAATTCGTCCAGCGGTTGTTGTAACGCAAACCATATACATATACCTACATCTTGGCGCACGATTCGCTCGACTCCAGGCTCCATACGTTCACCCGCACGCCTCGAGAAAAACCCTCGCGATAAACAAGTGTGCGTACACACTCCACTCGCGGCTACGGCGACGTTTAAATCGGCCCACTTATAGACGCGAAATTGCGTAAAGACACTCGCGCTCGCTTCTTGACGTACACTTATATTACGTGTGCGCAGACATACGTAGCGCTGCCTGCCGCGCTGCTGCAGAGAATCTATCCCAAGGCGCGAACGCGCCTATCTACGTGTATCAGGTATAGAGTCACGCGCTACGAGTGCACGTGCGCCAGTACCGGATTTTTACTCCTCGCCCCCTACACACACACACACACGCGCGCGCGCGCGCGCACGCACACAGACGCCGGCATACGACGATGCTTCCTTCTCGCTTTCGGCGAACGAATAATGCACAACGAAGCGATACGCGCACGCGTGAATTTAATACACGGCAGCACGTGCGCGTGACTTCATAACGTACCTTTTATTCTTTTATTCTGCTCGTGACCGAATTTTTTTCGTTCGATTTTTTTTTAATTTTTTCACCTTTTTTTTTTATTTTTTTATTTTTTTCTCCCTTTAGAAGACTTTTTGGCGAATGCCCATCCGTTTTGATTTGTTTCGCGCGTCGTTGTCCTCGTCATATTAGCAATGCTGTCGGATAACGAAGTTAAATTTCTATGGATGGATAGGCGGATGGACGGACAGATGGATGATTTTTGATATTTTAAAGTAAGAATTTATAAAAAAAAAAAAAAAAAAAAAAAAAAAAAAAAAAAAAAAAAAAAATAATTTAAATACTCGTAATTAAAATAATTAAATATTTTCCCTTTTTTTTAACTATCTGCCTAGTTGAAAAATAAGACCAAAAATGGCTTATTTTTGTTCTATACTTTTCAACTTAATTAAATAAATGGAATAATGAAAATAAAATTAACAATATATCACGTTATACCTATACTTAACTATCTTTAAAAACTTAAATCTTTAACTCAATTGCAGCAATAACTGCATGAACTCCATTAATCTCATAAGTTCCTTTGTTATGCTAAAAGAAAAATGTATTAATCATTAATTCTACTTCGGTTATGAAAGCAGTTTTTAAACATAGTTAACGGTTACGGACGAATAATCCAAACCAAGAGTGTTAGAACCGGACACATTTCCATTTTTATTCGCGTACCCCACGGGCACACAGTGAAACTATGAGACGCGAGCCGCACGCGCGTTAACTAAAATTTATGCACACCTTTTAAAATTTTACGGTTGCCCGCCCCGTTATATATGTGCATAAAAAAAAAAAAAATAAATAAAAAAAAAAATGGGGACGAAAACAAAGAATAAAAAGACAAAATAAAATGAAATAAAATAAATACGCGTTATGTATCTGTATCTGTATACATATGCGCATGCGTCCGTGTATGTATATGGGGACGTTGAATTTTTATCGGTTAAGAGCGAAACGTATAAGTATGTAGTAATGAAACAACGGATGTGTTGAAAAACTCGTTAATTTATTCACCCTTGTGAGAACTTGTGTGCGCGTAAATTGTGCAACGAATACTTAACGATCACCTTTTGAAATAATTATACTTTCTTGGCTGATTTATCTTGAGAAAAAAAAAAAAATTTATTAATTGTATGACAATTTTTCATGTCACGGGTTGCAAAATAATAATATCGGAAATAATATATTTGTGTGTTAATTCAATCTGTAAGGTACAAAACGCAACTGTACGAAATACTTTTAGGTAATTGTAACAAAACTTTCTCTGATATATGTATAGTCAACGTAAATTAATTTTATCATGAAAATCATTTTCATGCAGAAGAACCATAATAATAGAACATAGTAAAATCTTGTATCGCGCTTCAAATATCACAAACTTGAAAATAAAGCAAAACATCGTGGTCCTGTACTCGATTCTCATTATCTTCTCACCGCTCAAAGTAATAATTTTCCACGAACCTTCTCTCTTTTTCTTTCTTTATACCTTTTTGCCAATGAACCCTTCTATGTACGCAAAAACCGCAACTTGTTTTCTCTCTCTTTCTCTCTCTATCTC
>OX465095.1:72197989-72555489 GCA_949987625.1 Chalcis sispes | reverse complement strand
AGAGTTTACACGCATAAGCGCTAGTTTGACCACGCCCTTGCGTATACTAGGTGTCCCGTGGCAGATCGCGAGCTTTTTCTTTAGCGCGCTCGACGCACAAGTGCAACGCGGCGGCGGTGAGTCCTCCACCTCCTCATCGAGAGCTCGACTCGCGCGTTCTATAATACTCGCCCGTGGCGTTACGGCGCGCTTGAAAAGGAGCGCGTGGGCCAGCTTAACGGTTGATGCTATATACGCCTTTCTCTCGGCTTTTCTCTCCTCTCTCTCTCTCTTTCTCTCTCTCTCTCCCCCTTTTCCTTGCACACATATGGATAAACATATACGCGTATACTTACACACCTTTTGTACAGACGTGAGATGAAAAAAATTAACGAGGAAGAGAGCGAGAGAAGAAAAATATCGCGAGTATATATATATAATGGTAAAGATATGTATGTATAGAAAAATGTGCGCGCGAACGAGTCTTTGCGGCCGCAATGTTCAATAGATGCGAGCAAAGTTTCGCTCGCTGACTTCGATTATGTAAGCGAACAAGGGAAAGAGAGTCAAGTTCAATATCGATATTTTGCGCAAGTACATACAATGTGTACTTTCAGCTACACATCTTAGAGAAGCGATTAATGTACAATACGTATCGTTTATTTCGAGGGGAAGACGAAGGTTGCACGTCTTTTGTTATATTTATTCATGCGTGTAGTCAACCCGCAACTTACAATAAATACGACGAGCCGTGTATTTTTGTACGATAAATTTTTTTATTGTTTAAATTAATTTACTTTCGTAAAACGAAGGTAAATTAAGTGCGTGACGTTATATTATTATTTAAAATAAAAATAAATTAAAACGATGTTAAGATAAGTACAATACCGGTACGATCACATTTATCGTATGAAAAAACAATAAAATGAAAGTATTATATTTCAAGTACGAATGGTAAACATTTGCCACACATAAATTCAACATCATGACTAATGGTACCTTAAAGTGTTCTAATACAATTAATATTAACTATTTTACGTAATAAATCCTAATCAAAATAAACATGATATAACCCATTTAGCCGTGAATGTATACATAAATATATACTTTCAAATTACATCATACAAGCTATTAACGATTTTCGTAACGATTGTAATAATGTGCATTCAACGGATCTCATGTGCGCTAAGTCACATGTGTATCTGGAACAGAAAAATTGTCTGTACCATTAATGACATTCCTACATTGTATATCAATATAGTAAGGGACAAGTCGAATGGATAGAAGTGGAACATGTCTAACGTGTGAAATGTAGTTCTCCTTGAGTACGTAACATTTTATACAATGTTGAATTCAATTTCAATATTTCCATAATGCTAAGTTTTCATTGAATATAAATGCAATTACATTTTTCTTAAATAATATTTTTGCCAAACTCAATGATAAAAAATTTTTATAGATAAATTCATATCGTTCTTTGTTTCATCTGTATCGTAAATCATTCGGTTTTAAAATATACATTTATATCTAAAGGTTTCAATAAATAAATTTATAAAGCATAAAGCCACAAAGTTTATCATCGAATAAACATTTATTTTTAAACGCTCCATAAAAAAATATACGTATACACCAAAATAAAAAAAAATAAAAAAAAAAAATAAAAAAATAAAAAAATATTGCCACTACCTATTATATCGCCATGGCATCATTGTAACACGAGTGGTAGCAACAATAGAAGCAACCTTTACCCAATACCTATGTGTACACGTCAAATAAAACGTGCATCCCTTTATAACCCGGGATCAACGAATTTCCATAACTACTACGTATCGCCAAAAGAAAAGCTTTGAGTGCTTTTGAAAAAATAATAATAATAATAATAATAATAATAATAATAATAATAATAATAAAAACAAAAAAGAAACAGTCGTCGTTGTTCTTGTAGTCGTCGCATGAAAACCTATCCAAAAGTCAACAGAGAGAAATGAGAGAACAAAAATATGAGGGCTACTTTTTTAAAAAAATCGAATGAAAGAATCGCGTGCCCACTTCAACTATCTTTGATGATTACGTAAATACTTGTATTCGTAAGCAAAGATGTAACAATGAGCTAATTATTTATTCAAGACAAATAATTTTGAAAATATTTTTCTTTAATATGATCAAAATTATTTTTCTTGAACGAAACTGATTATTTTATAAAGCGTATAAAAAAATCAAATATAAATTTACAATATAAATCTATTAAATCTCGCTTCTAAAGTGAGAGAGCAGGCGAGGACATTGTGAAAATTTTAATTTAGTCGAACAATTGAATACAAAATTCGGTAAAACTTCCCATCGCAGATTATGAGGGAGGGGGATATACGCGCGATAAAGTAACAAGGCAGCAACATTGTTTCAAAATATCGAACGAGAGATTGTACCGAACGATTCAACAAGGGCCATTGAAATCGGAACGTTTAAAATTCAATCTATCTCTCTCTTTCTCTCTCTCTTTCTCTCTCTCTCTCACTCTCTCTCTCTCTCTCTCTCTCTCTCTCTCTCTCTCCGTCGACGACGACGACGACGACCAAAAAGTGGCAGAAAATTTTCAATTTCAACTTTCCCGAATCGCATAAATGCACACATACACACACGTATGCCTAGAGGTGCGGATGTACGTACATACGTCGGTGACACGGTAAGCGCGCCCGTACAGCAGAGCTCAGCAGTATCGGAATCGGCGGCAGCAACATCAGCACCGATGGGAAATACGTACGGTTGGAATCCCCGGGCGTTCGCCCCGCGCGTCAAATTGACTGCGTGCGCACCGAGATTATTGCCGAGTTGCATATATATCTACATGTATATATGTATATGTGTATATGTGTATATATATATATATATATAGATGGATACGTACGCGGTAAAGCAACTCGCTCTAATCGTATAATTCGAGGGATTAATGCAACTTGGGCAGAGCCAACTTTCCAGACGCTGAGCTCATTATAAAAGGAGCGCGTTGGGAAGGAGCGGCCAACGGTTGCAGAAGTACAGTCAAGCTGTAACAGCTCGCGACTCCTTTTACCGAACTCTACTCGACGCGCTCCTCTTATACTCGTAAAACTTTACCAAGGTCTCTTTCTCTCTCTCTCTCTCTCTCTTTCTCTCTCTTTCTCGTTTTCTCTATCTCTATGCTTTGAAATAAGACATGAGACGTTATATTTGAGAAAAGGGCTTGCTAGCTTTTCAACGTTTTTTAGATTTGCTTGAACTTTTTTTTTTTTAACGAGAGACTTTTTTTAAACATAATATTTTAATTAAATTTACGTATTCAAATTATTTTATGATTGATTAAATTATTAATCGATTTAATATTATTTATTGGTCGTTTCATTTATCTCATAGTTTTTAAAATTGCGGCTGCAAATTTTTACGTAATTGCTACTGATAAGGGACGTTTTTTTTATTAATTAAAAATATTCAGTCAAATACATTCATAAAAATGTTTTTAAATTGTACCAGCTGCTACAAATTGAAACAATGTTCAATCGAAAATCCTTTTCAATTAATCGTTCAATAATAATTATGAACAAAAGTGATATTTTTTTTAATTGTTAAAATCGATTATTATCAATGTAATTATTTGAAGCAATATTCCATACATATAAGCTCACTCTATTTAATATTGAAAAAATTTGTCTTAGAAACGTTAAGTTACTTTAAATGACGGTGGATGCCTAAACAAACGTTCCAACATCTTCATGAAAGATCACTTGTTGAAAAAGTCAATGAATTTCCCATAAAATCTCCCAACCTTACCGCGCGACATTGGTTCATTTGTTTATTTATTTACACAGTCTTGCACTCGCAAGATACACAACAAGCACAAACTCGTAAACCATACGGGCACCCGTAACGATTACGGGGACCCTCGCGAGTTTTTCCCCTCGTAAAAAAAATGAAATAAAGGCGCGGCGCGGCTTTTAATCCTTCACCTGCAGCAGTCGTACGCGAATAGGTAGAATAATTGACTCGGGCGCGCGACGAACTTTGCACCGCGCGATTACGCATAACGTGCACACACGTATGCATAAACGATAGACGAAAGAAAAGAAACGCAAGCCGCAATCGCGTCAAAACCGAGCTAGCAAGGGGTGTAAATATGTGGACCCCCATTGGGACGAGCAAAAAAAAAAAGGGCCCTTCCCCTCTGCTTTCTTTCTTTCTTTCTTTTTCTTTTTTCTTTTTTCTTTTTGCGTTCGCGCGATTAATCGTCTGTGGTCCCTTTTTATATTCGCGTTACGCGTATATATAGAAAAGAGGCGTCGTGAGAGTGCGAGTGAATAAATGCCGAGCCATTAATGTTGCGAAATCGGGGTTGTAGCCCAAACTACGAGTATATACGTATATACATACATATATATATATATATATATATATATATATATATATATATATATATATATATATATATATATATATATATATAAATGTGTTGTATATTGGAAGGAAAGGAGGAGCTTGCTTTCCCTACTTTTTGTCCCGATCGTCAATTGTAATTTCAAATCCCATGAGGTTTATCGTGCAAGTGCTTTACGCGGATTTTGATACGTCGGTTGGAATTTTGCGTCGATTATAGGTAAACGTTCATTAGTTAACGGCTAGAAACGTATTTTAGGAAAATAGCGAGACATTTAAACCATTTGTTATGCGAGATATTTCACAGGCGTATTTTAAATATTTCTTTATAAGCGACATTTCGTTTAAACGATAACATTTTAATGAAATTTATCTTAATTATTTTAATAACGAAATGCAAACAAAAGTTATAAAATTTTTAATTATAAATACACCGATAGCTAGACTAGAGCAATTTATTTAATATCGGATGATAAATAAAAAAAGGAAAAAAAAAAATAAAGGAATAAAATAAAAAAAGGAAAAACAATAGAAGTAAAGCATTTCATCAAATCTTAACGGTTGAGGTTATGAAAAAATAACAGCAACATCGGTCCATTTTATACTCAATCCGATTGCGCAGTATCTTAACGGTAGCGATGCTTTTAAAATTCAATAAAATATTTATTAGAAACAGTAGAGTTTCTCGGTTATCGTCTCGATAAAGTAAGCAAAGAAAATAAGAAAGAAAGAATAAAAGAATAAAGGTTACGAAGAAGGTATACGGGTGCGTGTATATGTGTGTGTGTGTGTAGATCTATACATACACACATACCTCGTGATAAAAGGTAGCGTACACGTGCTCTTTCAATTTAAACGCCGGTGCACCGTATAAGCGACAGTGCCGCGGAAATTCCAAGTGATGCGGAATTCATTCCGCGGCAGGAAAAGATTCTCGTATAAAGAGCGAGAAAAAAGAAAAAGAAAAAGCAAGAAAGAATGAGAGAGAGAGAGAGAGAGAGAGAGAGAGAGAGAGAGAGAGAGAGAGAGAGAGAGAGAAAGGGAGATAAAGGATAACACGCGAGCGAACGCGAGCTAGTAACGTTTTCATTTAATGGAACATTAGAAGCTCGTAAATCGTTGCTTCAGCTCGCGTCGATTAGCTTTTCTCACGGGCACCAACGCCGATGAAAAGACGCGCGCGCGCGCGCACTACTACTACTGTACAAGTGAGCGTTGCCTCTGTGGCACTCGTTCGAGAAAAGCTCGTAAATGACAAAACTGCGTAAGAGCACACTGATAAAGAATGAAAATCGTAGCTTTGACGCGCCGGTGAATCTCGGGAAACGATGTTACGTTTCACTCTTGATTCGTGACATTTTCGTGCAAAATTAAATATATCAATCGTTTTTACACTTTTGATTTTGCATAAATTTCATATCTTAAGAAACGATATATTTTGATAAAATATAGGTATAATAATATGTAAACTTTGCAAATTTGAAAAATTCATTTATTATCCAAGCGAATATTACGTTGTTTCGAATGCAGAAAATCGATTACGTTTAAAACATTGAGTAAAGATCGTTGAAGTAAACATCAAAGTTTGCTTCTAATATTTTAATACAATAAGTAAAAATAATCAATTCCCAAAATATCTAATAATAAAAGCAATTCAAAATGGGTCAATCAATAGTTCAAATATTGTCATTAACATATAATAAAAATTCGTAAATATCTCATCCATCAAATTTAATCCACGAAAAAGATGTCGTTTGTCAATAAACGCATTTCCTTCGACTAAATCCTATTGCTCGAGGAAAGAAAAATCGTGCGATAAAAAAAATAATGAATAACACGCAGATCAAAATTCACAATACCCTTCACGGGTAAACTACCCATCGGAGCATCGAGTCCACGAATATTTGACGTTAGTGCCTCGTGCATCTCTACGCGAGATCAAGAAGAGATTTACTTTGCGTAACGATGAGCGATATATATATGTCTGTATATATATATACATAAATGCTAATAATCCGACAACGGGTTTGCGGTAAGAGAAATCTGTGCTTATAATATAAGGCGTTGTATTATACGGCTGGATGTGTACAGGGCGGACCCGAAAAAAAATCATAGTTCGGTGTCGTCGGGGACGCAAATCCCTCGATAAGGTAATTTGTAACGTGACGGGGCGTCTATTTTTGTTAATCTTATGCCTACATTTATTTCGCATAACTTAAATTACGCGCCGTACGTGTCGAAATGTCGAAAGGATAGATTTTATTTTTGTAAAAGATGGTTTGCTTTTTTTCATCGATAAAATAAAAATAGGAAAATTTGTTAAAATTTGAATGAAGAGGCTTAAGGCCGTTGGAAACGAATGACGCTTAGTAAATATTTACTCGGTATGAGATTATATCGTTCCATTTAGCAGATTGGCACAGATGAAGGTGTATTACGTATATATCTCTCGTGCTTTTTCTTTTTATAAAAAATTCTGTCTGCATTTTCACCCGCGATTTTTTTTTTTTTTTTTTCTAAATAAAACATAACTTTGAAAAATTAAAAACTCTTTGAAAAGCTAAAATTTTTCAATATCGAAAATACTTTAAAAAAAAAAAAAATTAATATATACATTAAGCGCGCCGCTCGAAAAAAGTGAAATATTACTATTTTACTTGTACGTATTTACAAATCTCGGTTTGTTGAATAAATAGTTTATTTTATCGATAAAAGTTAAAATCGTTTTGTAAAGTTTCAATATTTATATAATGCACTTGTAATAATCCTAACTCGGTGCCGGAGTTTTGATGAAAATTTCATATTTTAGATATAAAATCGCTAGGTAAACGATTCATTAAAAAGTTTTAATTTATGTTTACAAAAGTTTAATTAAAGAACTTGGACTGCTTATATACAGATATGTTATATTTATACATAAGAATTTATGTACACACGAATTTTTGTTACATTGGGAAAAGCGGGGGAATATGCAAGTGTGGCTAAGACGCCACTTTTCTATATTTACGTTTTACTTATATAAATGGCAATAAAAGTGCTTTGAAATTGTTATGAGTTGTATTACATACCCCCACATGTCATGGGATAAGATGTTACTTTTCCTTTACTTTATTTAATTGCTATAATCTATTAGCTGAATAAAGTTTAAGAATACTTTTTTATACATATATTATAGATCTTTGTAAATTATACATGATGAAGTAGCGAAAATTTAATTTCACACATATGTGTGTATTTTTTTAAAAACTTTTTCTTTAGATGTAGCGACATTTTCCGGCTTCCTATATACATAGAATCTATGCATAAGAAGTTTTCAAAAATGGTATCGATGGAGCAAAAAATTTGTAATTTAAAAATAAGATAAAAAGGCATCACATACCACGATATGAAAAATTCGAGCGGATACAAGAAAGGAGAAAAAAAAAAAATCGTTTACCAATAAATACAAAACAAAATTTTAATTACGGAGATAGCTGCATCGTCCACTGAAAATACCGTGTACATATACATAGAGCGAGTCCCATATACGGTATCGAACTTTTTTCGATCATTTTTTTTTCTTCATACGAGCGCCCTCGTATATAAACAACGTTGACGCACGAAAAAAAAAAAAAAAAGGGTAAAATAAATTGAAAAAAACGAAATGAAAGAAAGCGAAGAAAAAAACAAGATAAGGGACAAGAAGAGGTGGCCTCGAGTTTTCGTCGCGTCCACCCGCGCGACATGTATACCTAATAATTATCGCATAATGTTATTCATAGATGCGCGCGTCCGATATGTTAATGCGTGATTTATATTACAGCGGGGCGTACCGTTGGCCCGGATCGCCTCCACGCGGAAACAAAACTATACGTTTATGTACAAGAGAGAAAGAGAGAGAGAGAGAGAGAGAAAGAGAGAGAGAGAAACACGGAGAGAAAATCGAGCGTATAGTCTAGAATTTTATTGTTTCTGCTTCGGTGATGCGTGCGACGTTCGAGTTTGTAGGTCGATCGCGATTAATATATGACTGGGAAAATGACGATGATTAATTATTATTGCACGATTTTTCTTTTATCGAGTGGGAAAATACGAGGTGAAAAATGCAGAGATTTCTTCATCCAAAAAATATTTTCGATCGTTATATTGTTATTATCTATTATTATATTATATTTTTTATATTTATATTTTATTTATTTATATTATATTTTATTATATTTTAATCAATGATTAAAAATTATAATACATAAATAAATTTTCATGAACTATGTACATTTAATAACATTAAATAACCTCAGCGGCAAATTATTGGTATATAATATTTTTTCGTTTAAAAAAATAATTAAAGATTCTTCGTTAGATTCTCTATATTTTTAATAAATATAATTAATCTATCAATTTACTTTTGAGAATTTTAAGAATTTATGTAAAAGATTTAATTTTTTTTATTTAAAGATTTATGTAAAATGCGGTGGAAAATAGTCGCAACAATAACGATCGCTCGAAAAATTAAATTATTTTGTAAAACCCATTGGGCGCGTAAAAAAATAGCGAGATTTAGGGAAAATATACGAGAACGAAATCAGAAAAAAAGAGAGTGATGGAGGGAGGAAGGGAGGGACGCCTGTATGTATATTTTCAGCCTACTAACCCGTACGGCGACCGTACGGCGACTCTTACCGACGGAGCATCCTCAGCGGGTAAATGGTTTCCATACGCGCAAGCGCCTTCTCGATCGTATTAACATTTTTCTATACGTCCTTCTAGGCTGTATAGACATTCTATACGTCCTTTTAGGCTGTATATGTGCCAGGAGAAAAAAAAGTTAACAGCGCCACTGCTATGTATTTGTCGCTTCATATAGCCTAGCATGTGAGTCTTCATCGAGACTTACATTTTTGGAACGCGTAATACGACTTATGTATGTTGAGCGAAGGAGAGAGAACGAGATAGCGATAAAAGCGCGCGCACCATTGCACCCACGTGACCACCCTATCTCCGTCTCGCTCTCTCCTTCTCTCAATATACATTCAAGCGACCACGGGGGCTCTGGCTTTTCTTCTGTTTTCTTTGTGTAGATTTCTTTGCATCGTTGTGCCGGTAACGTACTTTCTTAAAGTGTGATAAGAGGAATAAAAATGGACGATTTATTAAATAATGAAAATAGGACGAGTGATAGTGACAGTGATGAAGAATGTAAACGTGAATTAAATAAACTAGTAGAAAAAGCCAAGTGTAATATAATCCCGCAAAATTCAAAAAGGTTATATGAAATACAGTATGAAAAGTTTCAAAACTGGTGTTTGCAAATGAAAATAAAGAAAATAGATGAAAAAATCGTATTAGCGTATTTTGAAAAATTGTCTCAAAATTATAAAGCGACAACTTTATGGGCAACGTACACTAAGTTGAAATCAATGCTCATATTTAAACAAAATATCGACATTAGTAAATACATGGAGGTGCAATATTTTCTAAAAACAAAGACAAAACATGACATCGTACAAAAGTCAAAAGTATTTACAAAAGATGAAATCAGTAAATTTATTATCGATGCATCAGATGATGAGTTTCTTTTACATAAGGTAAGTCAAAGTAAAAAAATGCTATTTTTTAAATACAAGGTATCATTAAACAAGAATCTACTATACTAAAAACTTATTTTTCGACTTATTTACATGAACAGGTAGTTTTACTTATTGGGTTATATGGCTGTCTACGTAAAATAGAGTTGTTAAATATAAAAATAGATGATATAAAACGTCAAGGGTCGCTTTACTATATCTCAATACCTGTTACAAAAACAGGTGTCAGCAAATCGTTTGTAACATGTGAAAGTGCTTTTCCTATTATTGAAAAATACATAAAGCTACGTCCTGAAGGCATGAAGCGATTTTTTCTTCAGTATAAAAACAAAAAATGTACACGCCAGGTAAAATATATTTCCATTTCAATTTATTTATGAAAAACAAAACTAAATTAATAAATAACATAATTAACGTTTATAGAATGTGGGAAAAGGAAAAATTGGCATTATTCCGCAAGAAATAGCTAAATTTCTCAATCTTCCTGAAGCTGAAAAATACACAGGACATGCCTTTAGACGAACTTCGGCTACTTTAATCGCTGACAAAGGAGTAGATATATTGACACTGAAAAGACATGGAGCATGGAAAAGTAGTACTGTAGCTGAAAGCTACATAAATGAATCAATGCAAAATAAGAAGGATATAAGTAATTTAATTTCAACGGCTATCCAAATAAATAATAAACAAGTTTTTTCTGCAAAAAGAAATGCTTTTTCAAACATAGGTGTTAATGCAATAAATTCTATGCAAGAATTGCATTGTGCTGGTCCATCTACTTCTAAACAAAGCACGATTCTAACACAAATAGAAGTGGATGAGATAAAAAACATTACACAAGACGAATTAGAAGAAGTTATAGAAACTGATTTTTATTCAAATAAAAAACTTAAAAGAAGAAAGTCAAAGATTAACGATAATTTAATCGATGGCTTAGAAAATATTAGCCAGGAAGAGTTAGAAGAAGTAGTAAAGACTGAATTTTCTTTACCAAAGAAAAAAATGGAAAAAAACAAAAAGCAATTTAATAGCAATATTGAAAATATTGCCCAAGAAAAAATTTTATCTACTGACTTTTTAAGTAATATAAGCAAGAAAGAAAAACCAATTTATATTTTTACAAATTGCAATTTAACTATTAATAATAAGTGATTTAAAGGTGACAATTTTTTAGTTTATAATTTTGTTTGTGATTTAGATAAATAATTAAAAAGTTTCTATTTTTTCATGTTAACGACTAAAATTCATTGATTATATATGTGTTCAACAAATATAGTATTGTTATGTTAAAAATAATATAAGAAAGTATTTATATTAATTATAATAGTATTAATATTATTTATAAGTCTTAAAATCTTATAAAAAAAAATTTTGTTAAGAATGTTATTTTATATAAATGGTTAATAAATATATTCAAGAAATTTATATTTTTTAATAAATAATAATTGTTTAAGAATTAATTTTGTTTTTAAATATAAATCCATCTACTATTTTTTTTAATTTCATAATTTATATTTATATTTACATTATGTTGTCTATCACTTTCTGACACTACATGTACATGCACGCGTGTGTGTACAAAATGCGCATGCGCTAGCAGACGGTATCTGTAGTTTACGAACTGTCAGTACGGGTTCGAAATTGCATTATATTGATATGCAACAAAATAAAATTAATTATTTTGTTTACTAAGTAAGAGTTTTCGTACGGGTTACAAGGCTGAAAAATTTTTTAAGCACCATGAGTGAACCTCGCGTCATTAAAGCTTTCGGCTCATATTTTGTGGATGGATAGAGGCGCCTTAGTCGCTCGCTGCGCTCGCGACTGCGGCCCTACTATCCATCCACAACATATTTTGCCTCAAGCTGTAATGACGCGAGGCTCGCACAAGGTACATAAATAACTATTTCAGCCTACTAACCCGTACGGCGACTCTTACCTACGGAGCATCGTCAGCGTGTAAATGGTTTCCATACGCGCAAGCGCCTTCTCGATCGTATTAACATTTTTCTATACGTCCTCCTAGGCTGTATAGACATTCTATACGTCCTTTTAGGCTGTATACGTGCCAGGAGAAAAAAAAGTTAACAGCGCCACTGCTATGTATTTGTCGCTTCATATAGCCTAGCATGTGAGTCTTCATCGAAACTTATATTTTCGAAACGCGTAATAAGACTTATGTATGTTGAGCGAAGGAGAGAGAACGAGATAGCGATAAGAGCGCGCGCACCATTGCTCCCACGTGACCACCCTATCTCTGTCTCGCTCTCTCCTTCGCTCAGTATGTACATTCAAGCGACCACGGGGCTCTGCTTTTCTTTTGTTTTCTTTCAGTATAGTGTATCGTTGGTCGGTAATATTCGTTCTTAATATGTGAGAAGAAGAATAAAAATGGACAATTTATTAAATAATAAAAAAAAAAAACGAGTGATAGTGACAGTGATGAAGAATGCAAACGTGAATTAAATAAACTAATAGAAAAAGCAAAGTCTAATATAATCCCGCAAAATTAAAAAATTTAATAATAAGTGATTTTAAAGTGATAATTTTTTAGTTTATAATTTTGTTTGTGATTTAGATAAATGATTTAAAAGTTTTTTGTGAAAAGAAATTAAATTTAAAATATTTAAAAAAGTTACTGTTTTTTCATGTTAAATAAGAGACTAAAATTCATTGATTATACAAAAAATGTGTTAAACAAATATAGTATTGTTATGATAAAAATAACATAAGAAAGTATTTATATTAATTATAATAGTATTAATATTATTAATAAGCCTTCAAATCTTATAAAAAAAACTTTTGTTAAAAATATTATTCTGTATAAATATTTAATAAATATACTCAAGAAATTTATATTTTTTAATAAATAATAATTGTTCAAGAATTAATTTTATTTTTAAATATTAATCCATTTACTATTTTTTTTAATTTCATAATTTATATTTATATTTACATTATGTTGTCTGTCACTTTTTGACACACATGTACATGTACGCGTGTGTGTACAAAATGCGCATGCGTTAGCAGACGATATCTGTAGTTTACGAACTGTCAGTACGGGTTCGAAATTGCATTTAATTGATATGCAACAAAATAAAATTAATTATTCTGTTAACTAAGTAAGAGTCTTCGTACGGGTTACAAGGCTGAAAAATTTTTTAAGCACCATGAGTGAACCTCGCGTCATTAAAGCTTTCGGCTCATATTTTGTGGATGGATAGAGGCGCCTTAGTCGCTCGCTGCGCTCGCGACTGCGGCCCTACTATCCATCCACAACATATTTTGCCTCAAGCTGTAATGACGCGAGGCTCGCACAAGGTACATAAATAACTATTTCAGCCTACTAACCCGTACGGCGACTCTTACCTACGGAGCATCGTCAGCGTGTAAATGGTTTCCATACGCGCAAGCGCCTTCTCGATCGTATTAACATTTTTCTATACGTCCTTCTAGGCTGTATAGACATTCTATACGTCCTTTTAGGCTGTATATGTGCCAGGAGAAAAAAAAGTTAACAGCGCCACTGCTATGTATTTGTCGCTTCATATAGCCTAGCATGTGAGTCTTCATCGAAACTTATATTTTCGAAACGCGTAATAAGACTTATGTATGTTGAGCGAAGGAGAGAGAACGAGATAGCGATAAGAGCGCGCGCACCATTGCTCCCACGTGACCACCCTATCTCTGTCTCGCTCTCTCCTTCGCTCAGTATGTACATTCAAGCGACCACGGGGCTCTGCTTTTCTTTTGTTTTCTTTCAGTATAGTGTATCGTTGTGTCGGTAATATTCGTTCTTAATATGTGAGAAGAAGAATAAAAATGGACAATTTATTAAATAATGAAAATAAGACGAGTGATAGTGACAGTGATGAAGAATGCAAACGTGAATTAAATAAACTAATAGAAAAAGCAAAATCTAATATAATCCCGCAAAATTAAAAAATTTAATAATAAGTGATTTTAAAGTGATAATTTTTTAGTTTATAATTTTGTTTGTGATTTAGATAAATGATTTAAAAGTTTTTTGTGTGAAGAAATTAAATTTAAAATATTTAAAAAAGTTACTGTTTTTTCATGTTAAATAAGAGACTAAAATTCATTGATTATACAAAAAATGTGTTAAACAAATATAGTATTGTTATGATAAAAATAACATAAGAAAGTATTTATATTAATTATAATAGTATTAATATTATTAATAAGCCTTCAAATCTTATAAAAAAAACTTTTGTTAAAAATATTATTCTGTATAAATATTTAATAAATATACTCAAGAAATTTATATTTTTTAATAAATAATAATTGTTCAAGAATTAATTTTATTTTTAAATATAAATCCATTTACTATTTTTTTTAATTTCATAATTTATATTTATATTTACATTATGTTGTCTGTCACTTTTTGACACACATGTACATGTACGCGTGTGTGTACAAAATGCGCATGCGTTAGCAGACGATATCTGTAGTTTACGAACTGTCAGTATGAGTTCGAAATTGCATTTAATTGATATGCAACAAAATAAAATTAATTATTCTGTTAACTAAGTAAGAGTCTTCGTACGGGTTACAAGGCTGAAAAATTTTTTAAGCACCATGAGTGAACCTCGCGTCATTAAAGCTTTCGGCTCATATTTTGTGGATGGATAGAGGCGCCTTAGTCGCTCGCTGCGCTCGCGACTGCGGCCCTACTATCCATCCACAACATATTTTGCCTCAAGCTGTAATGACGCGAGGCTCGCACAAGGTACATAAATAACTAATAAAGATACTCGCGTAAATATATAGAGCATTAGTATGTTTTCTTTAGGAATTTGCGGAACCGGATGACGACGATCGATCGATACCTATGCAATTCCCTCGATTAGAGCTGTGCGCAGAGTTTCGTCCTTTAGATAAATATTACTTATAAATGCATGAAAAAAAAAAAATTCGTTGATTAAGACAACGCGCGTTCGTTATCCACGACCCTTAAGCACAAGAAGCGAAAAATTTTCGCTTTGAAAAAAATGGTATATAATAAATAATCGCAATTATTTATCAATAATTTATTGAAAATATGCGAAATTATTATTCATTTAGAAATGAAATAAATATTTTTTTGTATTTTAATTAATGCAAAAACCAAGTATAAAAATTTATCGAGAACGTCATTTTCATTAATTTATTGAACATTCGTTAATTGTGTACAGACATTACACCTCGATATTATCGTACGTAAAACACGAACTTAATTAACAGATTCGAATTCGGAGTAGCGTGAATCATCGTGTGACTCAGAGCTGTATTTTTTCAACCCTTTCGAATAAAAATTAGTTTGCAAAAAAAAAAAATTGATGTAATCTTTGAAAATGTAGACTGATATCTGTTTTTTTCGTGCATTGTAATAAAGTTTAATATTAAATTGATATTTAAAATTATTGAAAGAGATATAATTCGATATTTGAAATAAAAATTATATTATTGGTAGAAAGAAAAATTCAATAGTTTTATTATTTACATTTTAATATTTAAATTTTAGTATTTATATAAAAATCAAATATTTTTAATAACAAAAATAATTTACGTTTGCTTCTGAATTATTTGCAGAATTATATTGAAGCGAAATGTAATAAATAATTTCTCGACTTTTTTTTATAACCGCAATTTCACGATATTATTTCACGTCTTGCGCAATATCAACTGTAATATCTCCGTGTCGTTTAATTGCTGGTGCTGCACGTGACAAAATCCCACAAAATCATGCGGCCCAAAAAAATAAATATGTATATACATCTCCGAGCCGTTAAACAATATTTATAACGACCGTCAGATTTACGCGCATAACCATAAATGAAAAACTTGTTTGTCACAAATTGAAAATAAAAAAAAAAAAAAAAAAAAAATGAAAAAAAAAATTAGGCCTACATCGATTGAATCGAGAGAAGCTTGACACCGAAAGCAAACAAGAAGCATTAATTTGAATCCAATTTAAATAAAGTACTAGAGGAGCGCCCAATGCCGGCGTACACCCATCGACATTGCAAAATCAACGATCTACGTAAACCTCCACGTAGCGTAGCACAATTAGCGCGTGTCGAGACCCCTTGAGACCCACATTTACGCAAATATACACGTACGAAGAAAGAGGCTGGCTGCTGGTTGCTGGTTGCTGGTTGCCAGAGACGTAAACACGCGCGCATATAAATCCTTAGCTTTTCTCGCGCACTACTATTTGCATGAAAAATTGAAATCGACACCCGACGCGTATATATCAAGTCGGCGAGCGTTCACTCGTCGCTCGGCCTCTCCCAATCAATCAAGACTCACGTCGAGTCTCCTCTGATAATTAATTCGCACCTATCTCTCGTTTATTCTGTCTTCGTCCGCGCGCTCGTTATACTTGGCGTAAAGCGCTCGCGCGCACGCGCGGACTCCCTTTGATAATCGTGAATAAAGCGATACTCGTGGAAGCACATCGCGTGGGTATAAATGTAGGAAGAATGAAGAGGAAGAACGAGACTCGATCGACCGTTATCGCGTTAAAAAATATTCCGGAAGAGAAAAAAGTTTTTCAGAGAGACGAAAGAATTGAGACTAATGCTACCGGAACGTTTCGTCTCTCTTTATAGGACGACGTAACGGTGACGTCGATAAGAAACTTACTTTCCACCTTCAAAGTTATCTTGTACTTTTATACATATATATATATATATATATATATAACTTTTCTCCCATTCTACACTTTGCCTATGCGTATACACGCTTTCAATCTTTGGCAGAGGGGAGTATTTCTAAATGATCAAAAAGGACGGAGAAGCGATAAGTTTTTGTCCAAGATATTTTTCTTCGAGCTGTCGCCCTCGCTAAATTTTCTCCTCGTTTGTTTTTTTCCTCATTCTGATCTCGGTGAGTCACACAACCAAGTTAGAGAGTATTATTTATAATTGAATCCGTTGTTATTCCTTAGAAAATAGTACGTCACGACTAGTTTTGCCACTTTGTAATTTTTACGCCGATGATTTATTATCGTAGTCGTTCGAATTGAGAGAAATTTTTGGTTTCCGATAGGTATAATTGAGCGATCAGTCGAACGCTAAGTTATTTTTAATAAGACGATATACTATTATTATTTTTTCTTTTCTTTTACCTCCGTCGCTGAGTCATTATTTTTGACATACATATATACATATATTATTTTACACTCGCTTTCAAAACTTGTCGTACACATTACTAATAATGTGCTTCTCGGACACTTTTAAATATTATTCGATAAATAATCGACTCGCAATTTTGTTTAATTTACAGGCCTACTTTGAATTTTTATTATTTCGCCTCGCGTTAATAATTTTATGAGAATAAGATGTTTGCCTCGTGCAACCGATTTGCATTTCTACAGAAATTCGTAATAAAGATATGAATGACGAAATAGCGTAAAACTTTACACTTTTATTTGGTTGAAATATATCATGCTTATAGACATAGTTTATTATCGAATGCTCTATTAAATATTGTACGATTTTTAATATTGTCATCATTTTTTGTATCAAAAATAATATTTAATATATTAATAATTGCGTAAAATGATTATTTTTATTGATATTAATTATGTAATACGAAAATATCTACAAATATAAAATGTTTTTTTAACAATCTACAAGAAAAAATTAATGAAATCGTCGAATTTACTCGAGTGATTTAAATAATATATTTTAAAGAGTTTTAACGTATCGCAGTAGCTATCAAATTTTCTTTCATTAAAGTCAAGTTGCGAGAAAAAAAATTAAGTCAGTTCAATAATTTTTTACGCATCGTAATAAAGAAACAAAATAATAATAACAATAATAATAATAATAATAATAATAATAAAATTGAGACGAAAGAAAAGAAAAAGCACCTCTCTGTCTCTCTCTCTCTCTCTCTCTCTCTCTCTCCCTCTCATAATTTTTTTGTCTTAAAGAAATTGAATCCGACAGCTTACGGTGACAAGTTATTCTCAAAAATTTGAATAAAAAATAAAATACAAAAGCAGTCGCATACAGCTTTGAAACGCTGCTGGTGAGTGTAATTTTAACGACAATAACGATAGCAAAAGAATAAAACGAGTGGATAAGAGAACGCGAGCAAAGGAAAAGCAAAAGAAAATAATAATGCATCGTATCTCGACATCGATTACGCAACGGCATATATGTGCATTCACTTCACCTCCTTCGTTCTCTTAGAAGCACGACGTTAACTCTTTTCCACCCTTAGTATCGGAGGTACTTATAATCTGCGTCTGCAAGTGCGTTTACATAGAGAGCCACTGATGCATCCGCCCTCTTTCTCTCTTTCTCTTTTTCATTTTTACTCTCGACCTACTCCGCTATTGACTTTTAATGGCGTCGAGGGCTCACGTATACAATGCACGTGCGTGCGTACCTGTGTACGCGATCACTAAAGTCGATGCGAACTTACACGCCTTTACTCAATGAAATTTAACGTACGATGCAGCGGTGCCTACAGTCTATCGATTAAAGTTATACGAGAGAGAAATATATACAAAAACACATACATATATAGCGTATGTATTTGTGCTTATACTCTTGCGAATGAATTTTTTGCGGGTAATTTTCAACGCAGATTTATCGCGCTATTAAATGGCTAGAAGTCCGCTCTTTCTTCATAATTTCTATCTCTTTCTCCTTCTCTCAACCTTTACTTAAAGATCTAGCGAATGCGGTACATATGCATATACGAGTATATATACCATGTACATACGTTATACATACATACGACGGAGAAACCGAGGCAAGCGGTGGCTGCTGCTACGGCAATAATCATAATAGTCCCGAGATTCTCTGGCCGGGATGCGCTAAGCGCGTACGTGTACGTGGGCTATTTTACCTCGGTTATGTGGCATGAGCTCGCGATTTGCTTTTCATGCATGCACGTGAATCGGACTAAACTCACGCGACTGTGGCCAGATTTTTTCTCAAGAGGCCAAAACTGTTATGCATCCGCTTATTGTGCGAGTGTCTTGGCATCGTTTTCCAACGAGTGGTTGAGAGAATTTTTACATTTCCACGTGTTTGCGGAATTGTTATTTGTTCTGCATCGCGACCATGAAAAAAATGGAAATGATATCGCAATATTTAGGCTCGAAAAAAAAAAAAAGAAAAACAGAAAATATTTTAACGAAAAGCGAGCATTTATGTACTTACATACAGAAGCGGTAATAAATTGAAAAAGGAAGGCATATGTGTCGAAAACGAGAGCGCAAAACCACATTAGCGTCGATCCGTTCTTTTTCAACCGCATAACCCTCGCGAGTATAAAATATCTCTCTCGTTTCTCGGATTCCGCCGTGGAACGCGCGACGGATGGATCATGGAAAAGTGACGCGCATAAGGAACGTATACGAGCTCGTGCCAGCCTATTCTTCCCCGTTAAAATATGTCGCGAACGCATAAGAAATTCCTTAAAGCCTCGAAAGTGAGAGACGGAATGGAAAGAAAGAAAGAGAGGGAAAAGTGGCAGGCATCGAGTCAACGACGGTCACAGCTGTCGAACGAGCCACGCTTCGTTCTGCACATATACACGCGCTTACGTACGCGGAACATACCGCAAGGATAGAAAGAATGAGACAGAAAGAGAAAGAAAAAGAGAGAGAGAGAGAGAGAGAGAGAGTCGCACATATGGCCCGTAGTCGAGAAGACCGCATCGATTTTTCGAGGGACGAAAAGAAAAAAAAATGAAACTTATACGAGACATAACGGCTTTCATGGAAATTGCGTTAAAATGTTAAAGAGGCATTGTTACGTGTATATAGGAGTAAAAATAAGAGAGAGAGAGAAATAACGCTCACAATGTTTCTTTAAAGTTCTTCATACGTACAACGTCGCGGATTTTGAAAATTACGGGGTTGTAACGTGGCTATAAGCGATTTCATTATGTGCGCCCTCGCGATCGTTACACGGAGAAAAGAAGGAGCGATGAAGAAAGAAAAAAAATGAAAAAGAAAGCCAAAGTTGCATTGTATTCGGCATGGAGAGCGCGCGGTATGCGAACGCAAGCTTAGATGTATCCCGCGTAGAATATAATGAAAACGTATTTCTTTAACCGGTGTATACACTAGATACATTAATGCGCGTACGTGTGTTTGTTTGCGTATGCACCGCAACGAGGAAATTATACCGAATTATCTAAACATCGTTAGCATCGAAGGGTTCCACGATGTTACATTGGATATTCGAGGTGGGGAGGGGGGAGGGGGAGAAGTAGGATGAGAATTTTATTTCTTAAATAGATATGAAGGCATGTGAAGTTTCGTTAATGTTCTGTTTACTTACTTATTAAATACGAATCTTTATAATTAAATGATTGAAGATTAATAACCGACCCACTATACTTAATATAATTTTGAAACCAGATACCTTTTAATAGTTTACTTGATAATGAACAATATTAAAACTGATTCAATTATTAATGAAATATTTTATGTACATTTATCGAATTTTTCAGTTAAAAATTAGAGCATCGTTGTAAAAATATTTTTAAACTACTACGACAAGTTGTTTTAAAGCAGTTCCTTTCTCTCTCATAACGTCAATCATTATGTTCATCAATTTTTAAAAATAATTTTTGTAAGTTCGCTTAAATTATGTAAATTATTGACGTAATATCTCCTTAACGAAATTTCAACATTCTCTCTCTCTCTCTCTCCCTCTCCTTTGTCGGCCGGTAAATAACAATCTAAAAATAAACAACAAAAGAAATCCAAAAACGCTTGCCAGCGGAAAACGTGCGCGCAAACTAAATTTTTCCATTGATATTCAAATACATAGAGAGACGCAAAGATCCAAACCGACGTCACGTTCTTTTCAAGTCGGAGTTTCGTTGCATGAAATAGTAAGAAAGAGAGAGAGAGAGAGAGAAAGGAGAGCAAGAATGAGCAAATTCTACACGTCGACGACGACTTATCATTCGCGAAGGGTTGAAGCGTAAACAAGTATCTTCGTTAGGTTTACAATTTTCGGTGGATTTGTGCATTCGTCCTGAGAATTTCGTCGTTCATGCAGATCTCATTGCGCTTCTTTCAACTAAAATACTTAACCCACATATTTGGCGTTTTTGTAAACATCCGAAAATCTTGTAAATAATTGACACTATAACATTTTTTAATTTTAGGAATCATTAGATAAAAGTCTTCGTTAATAAATCTCGTATTAAATTCCAGGTGCTTACTTTTGCCTAAATAGAAGAACAATCGATTCACTTTTCATGTGAACAAATTTGTACATCCTTAAAAGAAAAAAAAAAAAAAAAAAGCCGAAAAAATAGTCCTAAAAGAATACTTTAAGTTTCTTTATAATAAAAAGCGAACCCTTTTCTTGGCTTAACGGCTTTTCTCACATCTTCATCGCTTAAAGTGAAAAATCAAAAAAAAAAAAAAAAAAAAAAATACGTCGTCCTCTCATTCGCCCTTTATTGAAAAGTACAGAAAGCCATCGCGAGAGAGACCAAGAGAATTTTTCGAGCTGCGACAAAACCTCTCTGTAAGTGGGCATGGGAAAAATCTTCCGCCCCCCTTTCTCTCTTTCTCTTTCCGAAACTCCTCGAATGCAACAACGTCGGCACTAAATAAGGCTTTGCATTGTGTACTCGACTGCACTGCGACTTCTACTGCACGCATAGCTATACACATGCATATATAGGTATGCATATACGCGTCGTATCCATGGGCGGACGCCCGTCGAGATGTCTCTCTCTCTCTCACTCACTCTCTTCTTCTTCTTTCTCTCCCGCAGGTATACATGCACACATCTGTAGGTATAACTACACGTATACGCTCGTAGTTTCTTACGTACATGGGAACGAGTCGAGACGGCAGTCGAAATAAGAGGCGTGTATAGGTATACAGATAAATAGGTAGGTGTGTACGTGTGTATATACGTGAACGCGTTGTACGCGATTTTTAACTGTCCGGTGACGAGATTCGAGCCTCCGGTGTGAGCCTTTTTCTTTTATATACGTAAGCGGCGCTCGGCAGCCTCTCGACGGGAAGCGCGCAATCGTTCATTCGTCCGTGAACTTTCTATGTATATGTATGTATATATACACGTACATGAGTCTCTTTCTACCGATCGTTCTCATTCTCTTTTTTTCTCTCACGTACATCACAGCGCCGGTAGCTTCGCTTATATATATATATTTGTAACTCTGTGTGCGTGTGTGAATGTATCTCGAGTATTAAAAGTACGGGGAGACTCTGTGATTCTTTCTTTATCCATCCTTTCTCTCTCTCTCTCTCTCTCTCTCTCTCCCGCTCATATTTTTTTCTCTCTCTTTTTTTTTTATTTTTAATTTCTTTTTCCCTCACTTTGCGAGCGTTTACCTGACACCTGCGAGCTTCTATATAAACAGAAAGGTTTTAAGTTACGCGCGAGTTCTCACTCTGACGCCTGCCTTCTTTCGCGCGTTTACATTTTATTTTTCGGATACTTCTTTTTTCCCCTTTTTTTTCACGGTTCTATTTCAGTTTTTTAGATCCGGAAGATAAGTTCTTTTGACAAACTTTATTGTGTTACTGTTTAAAGTGGGGAATGATGCACAATTTATCATTGCTGTATTTGTTTCTCTATTAAATGTACGTTAAAAATTATCCAGATATTTCGAAATTTTATCGTTTTATAACAATTCCACGAACAATTCAAAATTTTGTTCAATAAATGTTATAATTTACATTATTGTAAGAATTATTAATTTGATGCGTTTACTTAAAATTTTACTATCCTATTCCTACTATAAATTTTACTTAATAATTAATTCATGCACGGCAATGAGCTTTTAATAATAAAAATAAAGTTTATAACAAATATACGTTTTATTAATAACAATTATTATTCCAATTTATTCATTAAATATTGATTAAAATAAGAATTACATATAATATAAATGTTTCTAATATAAAATAAATTATTTAAACCACATGAAACATGTTTATTTGATCAATAGAATATTTAAATGTTTAAAAAATGTATTCTTAAAAATAACTGTAACTATATTATGTACAATATGCAGATAGAATACTTTTTAAATATTTCGCGAATAATACAATAATGGAGAAATTTTAAATTTCACTCAGTAGTATCTAATATACTCGCATATTACACTTTGCATGCATTAGACTGTTTTCTTATTTCGAAAAACGTAAAAACAAAATATGAAAATGTATAAGCATTGCTTTTAAAAATTTTTTTAAATCCATTTAAGTTAACTTTGATATGAATTCAGAGGTTCAACTTTATAATGCCTCGTGCATAAGTAAGCGGTACAAAAATTTTCCTCCAATCTTGTCGAGATTTTTGACGTAGTATAAGAATATGACACCGACTCTTTCCCTCTCTCTCTCTCTCTCTCTCTACCCCTCTGACTATTTCTTCTGCTCTCAAGTCAAGGGAATTCCAAAATGTTGGGTTCAAACAAATTTCCGCGGCGGGAAAGCGACCGTTAAATCGCCTGTAAAAAGTAGGTATTCACGATTAAATATGCTCCGGGGACTAGTTATAAGTAAAATCTCTCTTCCTCGGTTCGACTCTCTCGCTCGCTCGCTTGCTCGCTTCCACTCAATTTCGCTTTTTCTCTCTCTCTCTTTCTCTCTCTCTCTCTCTCTCTCTTTTTCTCGTTTTATCCATCTTCATGGTACACAGAGCTGTACGACTTTAAAGTAGTCTTTACATCCAAGCAACGTCTCTATCTGTCTTTTTAAAAATATTTTTATTTTTTCGTTGAAGCATTTATTTTTTTTTTAAACAGACCCTGAATTGAAATGTAAAATTATTGATGAATATACGACGTCTAATACAAGCTAAAGGATTTTGAGAAATTTTTATGATTAAGATAGCCAGTTTTATGATTATTTATCAAAGAAACTTTTTTCAGAGCATATGAATACATTTTCAGTTTAAAAAAAAACTTGTGTCGCGTTCACTTGTCTATAAAGATATTAATATTATTATTATTATGAAGCGTTCGGTCATTGAAAAATAATAATCTACAAACAGTAAGTTAATTCATGCAAAGAATAAAATTTTATTTGTTACTTTTTGATAAAAAAATTGAGAAATATACAACGATGTTCGAGCGGTGTTTATTTAAAAGATATATTCTCATATATAAACGTCGAAATTAATCAAGAATGCCAATAAATCGTTTAATTTAAAATACTTTATATACTTTATCAAAAATTTTCCTCGACGCTTCAAGTTAATCACTACGCTTAAGATAACAAATAAAGGCCCGAATAAATCCACACGCGCGCACGAAAGCGTATAAGCGCGTCTCTGCTGCTTGTTTTTTCAAAGATTTGTCGTATAGCGTCGGCTGCACGTCCCTCTTATTAAAGCTCGTTAACTGGCCCCCGAGTTACTTCATTCAAATTCATTCCTTTGTCGTGAGTACAGAGATGTACAGGGAGACATTGACGCGCACGCGCACACGAGAAAGAGAGAGAGAGAGAGAGAGAGAGAGAGAGAGGAGAGGCGAAATTACGACAATGACTCGCGGTGACTGCATCCACGGCGACAATTAAGATCATGCGCCCGAGTTTAGATGCTTATCGGCGGAATTACAACTGTGCGTCAGACTAGCGTGACGAGTCGTTGTGCGGGTCGACGATCCCCCTCCGCCATTATCCTCGAATACGACAACGACGACGACGACGACGACGACGACGACGACGAGATACTTTATCGTGCACGTAAAACTCGCCCTTACTAAAACCCGCGACGTAAAGAAAGAGTGAAGACATAGATCGTTGATTCATTCCTTGTTAGAGTCTAGCAAATCGAACAACTACGTGTGCATGTCCGACTCTCGCGTAACTTCTCAATTTTGTCCTTTCTAATATATTTCAATGTAGAAATATATATAATTGTGTATTCAAATAAATGTATTCTTTGGATCGTTAATTCGACGATTATTTTGAACATATAACGATGAATTTGTTAAATTCAGATATACAAATAAACGATATACTAAATCGATACAATTTTTGGGCGTATTGTAGCAGTTGAACGACATTTTTATTTAACAAGAGAGATTTTTCTACTATCGACAAATCGATGAAAACTATATGTGCACATTTCGAGTCAAAATAAATAATAATATTTATTTCGTATCTGGACTAAGTTGGATAAATATTTTATCACGCATTTATTAAAAACGAGGAAATTTAGGTTACTCGTTTGTACAAAGCAGCTAATTTAAAACGTAGACTCTTGCTCTCTGTTTATTCTAGTCGGCATATGTATATAGATTCATTCGGTAATCTACGCACACTAACACAGAGTGACAAACGCGCGCGCGGAATGGACGAATGAATTTTGATGAATTTATCCGATGAGCCGCTTGTCATCTAGATACACACATATATACATACACACATATATACATATATATATATATATATACGATGTATAATTTACGACGACGATCGCGCCCTCCTTCTCTTTTTCTCATGGAGAGCATCATGATTGCGCTTAAGTGGAGCTCCGGCGCGATCGTACGAGAGAGCGACAGCGAATTAAAATACTTTGTTGTGATACAGTGGGAGTTGGATTTTATTGCTTGTGCGTAAGAGAGGAAAAGATGTATGTATATATATACATATACATACATGTATACAAATTTACAGATACAAATGTAGAGAGAGAGAGAGAGAGAGAGAAAGAGAGAAAGAAAGATAGAGATAGAGTGAGAGCAAGCCTATACAGAGAGTATCGAGTCGGAATTCCATCAGCTGAAAATTAATTCGATTGAAATTTATAGCGGGAATAACAGGCTTCGTTGCTTCGGTTGATGAACTTGAGCCAACTTGTGCGCTGCAGCGCATGAGCTTGCGCGCCAATCGGTAGATTTCATATAGTTTTTTGTCGTTTCTGCGCGCACAGTGTGCGCCACGTCGAGGTGCTGCTTCGTTAGCTTTTATCGGATGAGTCATTTTTCATTGCGAGAATCACGCTTATTGTTATTACGAGTGCTCTCGTTCGTTTTCTTTTTTTTTTTTTTTTTTTATTAGTATCTTTTTTTTTTTTTTTTTTTGATAGCCGAATATATGGTTAATGGCGTGAGAAAAAAAATACCAGCGATTTTTTGCGATCGTAAATAGTTTCAGTTACCGGTGTATCAATTTGTCAAACGTGAAGCTATAAATTTTCGCCTCGTGTGTTATTTGTTCGATTTTATAATTTTATAAACAAAACGAAAAAAAAAAAAATTAATAAATAAATAAAATGTATATTAAAATTCGTCATAAAAATTGAACGTAATATAAAAGTATACCGATGAATTATTGAATCAACGTAAAACTGAAATTATCTCGTTTTTTTTGTACAACATTTTACTATAAAGTTTTACTGCTAGTGCAATAAAGTGAAAAAAGTAGAATGATGTTTAACATAAGGCTCGTAAGTAGGAATAAATTACAACCTTTTTTGTAAGAGTTATAAATTCACTCACTCGGAAATTCGAAAAGCTCGGTAATATAAAATTTTATTACGTTCGTGTATTACAGATTTCTTCGAAAAACAAAAAATAAACCACCAACGAAGAGAGAAAACTAACGCGTTATTTTTCACTTCTCCTCCGCTACTGGTACCGATAACATTAACGACAGTAATAGGATAACTCGAAGACGCATGAAATCGAGAGTACCAGTAGGCTAGAGAGGAGGAAGCGAAAAAAATCTCAAGCTTCTTCTGTATTTCTTTTTTTTTTTTTTTTTTTTTTTTCCGTAAAAGATTCTCTTTTTTGTCACCGAGACCACATGACTGCCTAAAGACACCCCAAAGGCGTCATTAGTATCGCGTTTCTCACTAATCCCGATGAGTGAGAAGCACGATTTGTAGTTGACAAATTCATTCCTTTTTCTCTTTCTCCTCGAATATATCCCCTTTTTCCTTAACTTTCTCCCTTTTCGTTATATGTACCTTAACATCGGGGTCACCGGAGCTACCGTCTCGTATAAGACGATGAGAGACGTCTTCTTCGATGGTTAAGGGAAAAAACCGAACCTTAAAGAAAGAAGGTGAGAGTCGGACGAAAAATCACAGCAACGACGGTTCTTTTTTTTTTTTTTTTTTTACCCTGAAAAAGCTAAGCGGGGGCACGAGCCCGCGACAAGATAAAATTAGTTCGTCTCCTTGAACAGCGTGCGACTTAAGTGAGAATTCGTTAAGATTTATAAGCTGTGATATTTAAGGAAATTTTCAAAGAATAAACCCAATATTTAGATTATTTTTATATTTTTGAGAAACAATAATTTTAATTTTTCATGAAAACATCGATATTCTTAAGTTCAATTACAACACAATATTTATTTATGAAGCAATTTTCATTATTCATGTATCATTTGTAACTAGACTGTTCGACTACGTTATTTCTCTATAACTGCGTTATTATTGTTTTCACTTTCTATTATTACATACAACTTTTCTGTTATTGTTGCGATTTCCACCAAATGCTTTTATAAATTATATTGACCATTTGAGAATGCTAATTAATGTGAAATTTTACACGTAATAATTTAAATTTTAATAATAATAAAAGCTCTTATTAAAATTATCCTTGAATTGTACAATCGTCATTATTTCACTTGATATAAGTAAAAGGATAATTAACATTTTGCCTGTAAATTTCGCAAAAAGTGTAAGAAAAAAGATAACTATTTCTTTTTTTCAGACAAGTGAAAATTTTCAACTATCAAACGCTATAAAAACAAATAAAAATTCTTCGCAAAAGTTCATTTCCATTATAGCCAATAAGATTAAAAACATCCACAACAAAGAAAATTCACAAAGCAAAAAATAAAGGCGGTGAATGAGAGAGAGAGAGAGAGAGAGAGAGAAGGCGGAAGGGAGGGAGAGGGGGAGGGCAAGGAAAGATCGCAGAATTTTGCTTCGGTCATTGTCGCATGCACGTTTACGTTTGTTTTCATTCGCGCGTTAGCCTCGTTGACCCACATGCATCTAGACGTATACATTCGCGTTATACCATACATTGAGAGAACGGCGTGTCGCGATGCGTTAAAAAATTGACGACGGAAACTTCTTTCGGTTCGTACGTGCTGCGCGAACGTTTAACTCGGATTTAGCGCGAGTTGCGGGTCTTATATGGAAAAGAGGTTTCCTTCATTTTTCGTATTATTTTTCTTTCGAAATGAGGCTAGAATGAGCTTTCTTTCTATTTTTTTTTTTTTTTTTTTTAAGATGAGTTTGTGGATTTAAATTTAGGACGGAATTTGAGACAAGGTTGGTACTTTTTCTGAAGAAGAATAGAAACCTTTCAAAATGGAAGTTTGTGACGGTTAGATTTATTAAGTTTTCTGGAATGGACGGAAAAATTGTGAGAAAATGTTTCATTTTTTCTTTCTTTAAACGTTAAAAAAGCACGTTTTAATTTTGTCCAATTAGGTCGTTATAAATATAACACGCGCATTGTAAATCGGAAAATATCTTTATAAAAATAAGCCGTTTAACAAAATGTCATTTTAAAAAATTTAATGATTTACATTTGAAATTTCGTTTACAATATTCAACGCGGCTCGAGCGCACCGTGAAAAAAAAAAAAGGTACATTGTCAAGTCCCCGCGAATATTTGCACGTTCGCTTAATCAGATTTTTTCACGGATCCCATTGTCTTTTGCAATGCTGGATTTTGAATTTCGATGATGCTGTTATTGTCGTTTTATGAACAACCAGGATATACGCGCAGCGTGGATCGAGAAGTAACGGAATTGGATTTTCCGTTGAAATTTTACGAACGCTTGTCTTTTCTGACGGATCGCATTCGAACGTATAAAATTTTGTCAACGAGTTCGATGCGACTGCTCTTCTGCCATTTAAAGCACATTTTTTAATCGAGTTATACGCGCCTCCATACCTTTCTCTGCTCCTTTATGAACTTTTAAAAAGAACGCTCGATTAATAATTATTAAATCAGCAAAGCCTAGCCATTAATTTGCGTTTTGATAAAATATTGGATTTAAACCAATGAAAATGTTTCTTCGCATACGTTTGAATTCCACGAATGTCACGCTAGCGACTAAGTTTAAAAACGTTTACCGAGATTGGAAAGAAAACTTTTATAAACTTTCGTTTCTCCAATCGCAGGTTTACTTTTAATAAACATTAAATTGTACGCGTGGTTTTAAAGCAAACTTTAAACCTATTTACACTGGCCGGCTTTTTTTATATGAATTTGAATAATTCTGCAAGAGACATTGAAAAAAAGTAACGAAAAAGTGATATAGTCGAGTCTCTGTAACTTACAGTCGCGCGCAATAAACGATGCTGAGAAAAAAGGTGTAAGAGATTTTCTTTTATTTTTCATAAGTAATGCTGATATGAAAAGTTAAAAATTAAATACAGCGAGCTCACTCGCCGGTGTAGGAAATTGAGTATGTTTTTTTTTTTTTTTTTTTCCAACGCGTATACATTTTTATGAAAAATTCATCAAACATGAATGTATTAATTTACATACGAAGAAAAATAAATATCGGCGCAATAAACAGTTAGCTTCTACAATAATTCGATGAAATAAATTTTAAAGTAATTTCAAAAATAATACTGTAATAAAACTCCGTATTTATTCACATTACTTTATCAAAAACATACGTTAAAAGTTTATATTATAAAACATTCGTGCATTATTCGTAATATTTTTTTACGAAATTTAATATTAAAAATTATAACGAAAAGAAAAAAAAAAAATAAATAAAAAAGAAACAATAAAACAAACTGACGCGAATGAGTGAAAAATTTAATGAACAAAATGTACCCACGTCATCTTTTTTTTATTTTTAAAAAATCATTAAATTCAATTATTTAAACTTTTTTCTCAAAAAAGCAATTACCATTAATTTTAATCGGCTGCAGTAGCGGTCCTTCTACCTTCTCGCCTGATTATTTTTAGGTTCGTATAAAAAAAAAAAATTAATAAAAAATCAACAGGACGCGTGAAAAGGGAAGGGGACGTCGCTTATAAGATATATCCCCCGCGGAGTGTCCCTTCATTTTCATCGAGGGCAATTACGCGCGCGTGTCACGTTCTTTTAGCTTTCATCGACGTGTACATAACCTCGCACACGTACATACGCACTCACTTCTCTTCGCCTTCCACATATTCTTCGGTTCATTTGATCGCGTCTACATAGAGACGGTTAATTGACCGTGTTACATTGCATTAAGAGGCTGCCTCTCCCCCCCCACCCCCACCCCCTCTCTCTCTCTCTCTCTCTCTCTCTCTTTGTATGCTGCCATCGATTGTGTCACGACATCGATGAGAGACGCGGATTTTCACGCTGCGCAATGAGGAAGAGAGAGAAAAAGATAGAGAGAGAAAGAGAGAGAGAGAGAGAGAGAAGGTCAACGACGCGGAAAAATTAAAGTTAAAAGATGATTGATCTTTGGTAAAAAAAATTTTATTACTGTTTGATAAATTTTTAATCTTTATTTTTACATTAAACAAAAACTTAATTATAAACGATATTTTAACATTTCTTAAGCATTATAATCTTGTTTTATATTAATGTTTTTAATTTTAATTAACATTGATTCTTATACGCACTTTATTCAATTTATGAATTACTGAACTGAAATACTGACAAACTGTAAGAATACGTAATTTTTTTCAGAGTTTACAAGATATTCCTTTATAAATTAATTTATAAATTTTACTTTGATTTACATTGTTTTTATAATCAAATATTGTATAAATGATTCATAAAATATCTTGATATACAATTGTTTAAAGTTTTTTACTCAATATTTTATTCTTTGAAAGATTTAATAAATAAATTTTAAATATAATTGTTTCTTGCTTCATTCAAGTTGCGTCATTGAAACTTAACTGTTTGCTAAACGCTTTAAAAATGTGGAAAACGAGGCGCGAGACAAAAAATCGATATGGCACGCGTAAGTAACTAAACTAACTTTGAATAAAATTTTTTAAAAATCGTCCGATAAAGCGACCATACCGTAAAAAAAGCATCGTATAGCTTTATAGTGGAAGCGTTCAAGGCCGCATACGAAGAGCCAAAATTAATCGGGCGCTCTATACGTTCGAACGTCGGACCAGCAGGAGTACTCGAAGAAACCGCATAGCGGGGGGTCACGGCTGAACTTCCCGTGTGCCGTCGTTACGCTTCTTCTTCCCCTTCGACGACTCTCTTAAATTCACGCGTGTGTCACGTTCCGTAGTAATTCGACCCACGAGAGAGATAGAAAGAGGAAAGAGAGAGAGAGAAAAGGTTCGCGCATGCAAGCTCTTGAAAGGAGGAAGTAGTAGCTTCTCTCTCTCTCTCTCTCTCTCTCTCTCGGTGCTTCCCCTTTTCCTTTACCGTCTCTTTGTTTCGATTATACGAGGTGGGTCACCCACCGTGGCTGTAAAGTAGGAGAATGGGGGTAGATGAGAGTAGGTGTACACGAATCCGAGAATGATTAACGCGACGCGCACAAAGTGCAAACTGCGCGCGCGAGAGAACGACTCTCTCTCTCTCTCTCTCTCTCTCTCTTGTACTTTATATATATTCACTCCGCGCCGAGTGAAGGAAAATTGCCGTAATCGGAGGCGGCGAACTTTGCCGTAAGCAATGAGAGACGAACGAATGTGCGTGCGTGCAGTGGTGTATTCTATCTTTCGAGGGAGTAAGTTGATGCTCCCGCAGTTGATGTATACATTATAACGCGCGAAGTAACGAGATTCTGAATGGGGCTCGTCTCTTGATTCTTGCGACGTTTGCTTTCTGAACTGTCGCTCTATTACGGATCCGGAAGAATTAATATTGTCGCTGAGATAACGATCGCGCCTTCGTACAATGGATGAGAGTGTGTGACTATACCTTATGTTGATAGATTTACATAATAGACATTATATAATTGCGATTCGCATCGTTAATTTCTCAACGATAATAAATAAAAAAATAATGCAACAATGTTTGCATTCGTAAATTGCCTCGACTTTTTTACATTTTTATAATATCAACTTAACCGTTAAAAAAGACAATTCTAAATGGAAAATTTTCAATGATTTTTAAATAAATTATAATAAGTTTTTATTTCATCGTGATTTTTTCACCTAAAAATAAAATCATACGGACAAAAATATTTTCATCACTTCTTATACAATTATAAACCATTATTTTTTTAATTAAATCATTGAAAGTACCGAAAAAAAAAAATTAATAAATAAATAAGATGCAGGCACAATAATAAACATTGTACGTATTTTTTATTTAAGTCATATAATAGCTCAATCAGTAAAATGTTGAATTCTCGATCGAAATAATCAAGGCTTGATTTTCACCTCTACAGATTTACGCAAACACTACTGTTTTTTATATTCTTTAATCGTCATCGCATTGCAAGGCTCTATCTCAATTGGTGAGACATACAAGATAGCGTAAAGTGGACGTGGAAAAAAAGTGAAAAAAAAAACCTTTTTTTATCGATAAAATTCTTTTTAATATTCATCAAACTTTAACGAGAAAGAATAAGCAAATATAATATCGATAAATTGCCATTTCTAATTGAAAATCTGGTTTCTCTACGCTTCGTTTACAATCGAAAAACACTTGACCTTTTATTTCCCTAGCGAAATATAATAAATAGTTTTAACTTCAAAAGATCTTGAGATGTGTGGTACGAATAACCAATCGATTATTTCACAGCGACGGTAACATTTGAAATAATTAAGAAAAAAAAAAAAAAAAAAAAAAATACGAAATAAAATACCAAAACTATTCGTCTGTAACAATCAATAAATGATATTTCTTTATTCGCATACGAGTATATAGAAAACGTCAAAAAAAAATTATTAATAAACATTTCTAGAGATGTCTGAA
This sequence comes from Chalcis sispes, assembly GCA_949987625.1. NCBI lineage: Eukaryota > Metazoa > Arthropoda > Insecta > Hymenoptera > Chalcididae > Chalcis > Chalcis sispes. Next base: position 72,522,678 of record OX465095.1, on the reverse strand, counting down.
CGAGCACCAAACATAAAAAAGTCAATAGAGAGAGAGAGAGAGAGAAAGAAGGAGAGCGAATGAGGACGAAATGCTCGTAAACGCCGTGAAATATAAGATAACTTCGTATTAAATTCGATGCATAATAGTACGAGACGCGCCGACGTTGCCAGAAACGCTGCCGGTCGGAAGGTAAAGACGCAACGTAAAAGAGAGAAAAATACACGCATAAAGGCTCCGAGGCACGCGTTAAAATGGTGCTCTATCTAGTCGCTCCATCGGTGTGTAATTGTTATAGGAGGCATAAATTTCACTTACCGCGATTCTTTAAAAAATTCACGCGCACAGACGGCGCTGCCGTTACCGCTGCCGCTGTTGCTGATCGGTTACGACTTTTTGCTTCTCCCTTTCGCTTTCTCTCTCTCTCTCTCTCTCTCTCTCTCACACACTCTCGCTCGCCTTTGCTTCTTTACATAGCGCCGTTAAATGTTCCTCGATCGTTAATCGCACACACAGCGGCTTATAAATCGTCGAAGGTGGAAGGGTGGAAAAAGAAGGACAGGCCGAGAAAGAGAGAATTATACGACGGGATTTTCCTCGTAAACAAATGATTATACATGTTTTACAGGTTCTGGAGATTCCCTATTTCCATAAGCGCGATTCGACTTTTTTTTTCTTCGCTTTCGTTTCGATCGAATTTACAAAAAATTCGTAAATAACGCCGTCGATCATGAATTATGTATGCCAGTTTATTTTGATATCTAAATTTTAATTGCGATACGTTTTTTTCTTTTTCATTCCTATATGGAGGCTTAAAATAAGAAAAGAAAAAATTCGGGACGTTTAAAAATTTGCGTAGGATGACTTGAATTAGAGATATTTATGTATTTTTTATTAGCATTTTATATTAGTTGGATGTAAATAATGAATTTTTTATAGAAAATATTATTACCTATAAATTTTTTTTCTGTCCATATTATTACGGCTTTTATAATTTTATAAAAAATATTATGCGTTTTCATATTCCGTCACATTGAGTAAAATAATGTATGAAATACAGTGCTTCGAATATCCAAGTAAATTTATAATGTTAATGATATTATGAAAATTTTTATAATAAAAATTCACATTCTTATCGAAAAATTTAATCTTCATCGTAAAAATTTCAATTAACGGATACTATTTGAATACTTTCGTGTTAATTATTTAACATTACAGATTAAAAAATTATAATTATATACGAAAAAAACGATTTGCTCAAATTCATAACAATATGCACAGATTATTTTCAAATTTTATATGGTTTTAATGAATTTATTTATTATAATACATTATTGTGTACTATTTCGAGATGTAATATTTATTAAAACGTCATGAATAACAATATTTTTGATAAAGTAAAATTAGGTAGTTTTTATCTAATTAATTTTTGAATATTTAAAATTTTATTCAAGGTGTCTTTATTTATGACCATAAAATCGAATCCGAATTTTGAAAATTCAAATTAACTGCTAGGTGAAATTTTACGATCGAAATTAAAATAAGATATTAACTAATGATCATCAAAAAGAAAGAATTTAAAAAAATTTATAAGTAAAGGAAACGAAAATGAGTGTTTAAAAGAAAAAAGGAGAATGTTATAAAATAAAACAACACGTAATGTCGATAAATTCATTATCACGACAAACAATTAAACGAATTCGAGAAACATCGTGAATCGTTAATTTATCGAGTATCGCACGGTGATTAAATTCGTCACCAGCTCATGAGATAAAGCTATTCCAAGCAATCGGAGACATTAAAATGCGGAACTCGATAAATCAGCAAATCCTTACCGACAGAAAGCCGTGTATCAGTGCGAGAAAGAACCGAAAGAAATCAACAAAATGACAAAAAGAGAAAAGAAAAAAGGTATCTACGGACCGGATCGCAGCTTCGTCACTTGGACGGCCGCGTTAACTTGGTTTCACGCCGAAAAATAAAAATGAAAGGAGAAAAGAAGCATAACAAGTATACCTCCTGATTGTTATTAAATTAACGTGGGCGCACCTATGTAAGGATTTCGTTCGTGGCGATAACGCGCGTGAAAAATCCTTTTTCGCATTCTAAAGTCGTTGAGATAAAATTGGAAAATAAAAAAAGTTTTTCGAATTTAACACGTTCTTTACATATAAATATGTATAAGTAAGTTATTTTTCAAAAACATCACCGATTTTTTTTTTTTTTTTTTTTGTTTTTTTTTGTTTTTTTTTGATAATTTGGAAACAGGTTTTACCGCCGCAAATTGTTTTTCTCGCTCGCAATATTGTGCATTGTGCTCGGCTCATGAGAAATAAGTCGTCTTTAAATTAATGTTGATTTTAATGAAAATAATTCATTCCTATATAATAGAGTCAAACTGTCCCTCTTATTAAAAAATAATCTAAAATTTCATTTTTAAAAGCAATAAATACACGATCGATAAATAAACTCAAAAAGACTATTTAAATTTATAATAAATATGACGATAAGCGAAAAAAATTTAAAAAAAAAAAAAAAAAAAAAAAGAATTATCACGTTGTCACACAAAATTCAAAGCAAATCTTCGTCGTATCATGAAGAAACAAACCCGAAAAAAATTCGCATTATCTCGAGGCCTGTCTCAAAAATACAGTCTTAACGTATAGTTCACCGCGTTTATTACCTTTACGTTCGTCGACGAAAACAACAACGGCAAAATAAAAAAGAAACGGGTAAGAAAGGGGAAGAGCGAGGAAGAAAAAATAAATAAAAAAAAAGTAGCGACATCGCGTGGCAATTTCTGTACTACGACGACGTAGACGCCCGCAAAAAGGACCCAGAATTTATCGTGTCCGCGCGGACGAACGTAGTTTCGCTATCGCCGAAACGAAAAGCAGAAAACATCGGAGAGAAAAAGAAAGACTCCTGATAATACCCAGGCTTCGTCTGTTTATCCGCCCGAAAAAGCCGCGTCGAGAGCTTCTTCCGGCGAGCGCGATGTCCTCGCTTATCGTGACTCTTCTTTTCTCTCTCTTTCTCTCTTTTAATCTCCTTACGCACCGCTCCGCCCTTTGGTTAGACTTACGTTTGAGACGTGCTTTTTTTTTTTCTTTTTTCTTTTTTCTTTTTTCTTTTTTCTTTAGCCGTTCGTCGAAATTTGTTCCACGTACACGCAATCCTTCCTATCGCCTCGAGACAACGGCGAAAGACTTTTTTTTCCGTAAGGCTTACACACGTCTGTGTATATATGTTAACGTACAGAATGATTCGGGAATCTTGGAGTCGTAAATTGAACGGGTGGCTTATTTCATTGCCCGATTGTCTCATGGCGCAATTGTCTCCCGCGAAAAAAAAGATGCCAGCTTATGCGTTCGCTTTATCGCTACGATCGCGTCTCTTTTTTGGAAGAAACTGATAAGTTGACAGCCAGTTTGGACTGCGATGGTCGGTTAATATATTTTTATTTCGATTTCGATTGGACAATTGTTAATATTAACACCAACATTGAAAAGATACATCTCTAGAATACGAAATCAAATGTCTTATTTTTATAATCATTTTTGTTAAATAATAATCTCATTGTTTTAACTTAGATAATTAATTAATATTTTATTTGAATTTTTCTAAAAATAAATAATATATAATTAAAATTTTTTTTTATTTCAAACATTGACCTTTACTCAAGACAATTCAAAATAAAAACGTCATTTAAATTATTTTTATTGTTCATTGAATCTGACTCTTTTTTAATAAAATAGTTGATTATTGAAAAAAATTAAGATTTCTTATTATATCTATATTATTCAAGCGTAAAATTTACTTACAGTAAATTGAACAAAAATAGAAAAAAAAAAAAAAAAAAAGAAAAAGAAATACAATAAAATTTCGTTAAGCAGGTAAAAGAAATCTCATCTCGGGAGACTCTGTGCTCTTCTGGCCGTGGCCCCGGCAGTATATCTATCCCACCCTCTTCGTTTCGACAACATATAACGCCCGGCGCAAAATTAATTACCGCGATAACAAAAAAATCGCCGGACCCTTATCTCACACGGTCCTTCTCACTACCCTCTCTCTCTCTCTCTCTCTCTCTCTCTCTTTTTCTCTTTTTCTCTTTTACGTTCTCTTATGTACAATACAGCGAAAATAAAAGGAAGCAACGAAGGCGAGATTTCGCGCGGAAATCTGTTCGCGTTATCGTACGCCGCTTGTTCGCGCTCCAATGAATGCCGATCGAAATTTTTTTTTTTTTTTTTTTTCTTCCCTTCTCTTCTTTCAAGAATACATCGATATAAGGATAGGAAGCGAACGAAACGCACAAGCAAAAATTTTGCCCTATCCAGCCGTAAGATTTGGTCAAATTGCCAAGGTCCCTTATTTATTAGATAACACGAGAATTATACGATAAAGGCTTACGATTGGAAAAAAGCATTACCCATTAAGAGAGATTTTTTTTAATATAAAAACAAAAAAAAAAAAAGTAAAAAAGATCAATACGCCCTGAAACAACTTTTAACATATTTAAAATAAATATGGGCTAGTACATAATGATTTCACGTATTTAAAAATTAATCCGATCTTTAACTATTTTGTAGATCGAATTAATAAAATCAAAACACAATTTTTAATTTACAAAAACAATAGTATGTCAACATCGATTATGAAGATTTTTTTTTTTTACAGAATAAATTTTCCAATCTGACATGTCTATCAAATATAATATATAACAATTTTTTAAAACATCTAGTATGAAAGAAACTATTAAATAGAGGTGAAAATTTATCGACAACAATTGAGTATTAAATCAATTTTTCGTAAAATATACAATTTACCGCATGAAAAAGAACATCTCAGTATTTTACCAAACGCTTATTATTTTCTTTATTTTTTCCTTTTTTTTTTTTTTTTTTTTTTTCATTTATTTGACTAGCAGCTATAAGAAGCATCAGAAGTACGTCTATTCTTAAAGAAAAATAAATCACTTGCTCTTTCTCTCTCTCTCTCTCTCTCTCTCGGTCTTTCTCTTTATCTCTTTCCAAACCTTATACGACGGACCAAAAACTCTCTTTTTCCACCGAGCGTAAAATGAGAAAGTTAAACGCGTCCGCCGTACCAAAGCAATTTCGAACCTAAGAGAGGGTCGACTCGCGCGAGGATGCAACTTGCGCGCGCGGGGAAACGCGCGGACTCGGAATTAAAAAGAAAAAGAAAATGAAAGGATATAACAGTGAAAACGAAGAAGAGCTAAAACGAAAGAAGAGAAGAAGTAATCACCGTATCCCCGGTCCATTGTTCCTCTTAAAATCCGGCTCGAATACAAAGCCATCTTTTTGCCCTCTCTGCTACCGCTTTTTCTCTTTCTCTCTCCCTCTCTCCTTCTCTTCTACACATACATTTGTATCCCGTATTAGCGCGAATTAGAACGATTGACGCTCTCTTTACCGTTATACACGTTATACACGTACGCGTAATACATTTACGTATAGGTGTATACATATACAAAGATGCACATACCGAGGCTTCTCAGAGAATCGCTTGGAAGCTCAACACCGCCGAAATATTCTCCAGTTCCCCCTTGTAGGGTGGAATACAATAGGAGCGCCGCGAGGTAAATGACAAATCGAGCAAGATGAGGAAGTACTTAATTTAAGCAATTATGAACGCCGTTACTCTGTCGCCTCGCTCGAATATTGTCTACGCGTGTATAGGTATTCGTATACACAATGAGAAACGAGGACGGTTCTTTCCCCATATCCGCTCGGGCGCGTGTGGTTGCTGTATTTCGCGCCCCGATGTGCATAAGGAAAGCCATTACAGAGCAAGCAGACGCGCTCCTCTCGGGGTAAATGAGGAAGACGGAAAATGAGAACGCGCCCCGAGGCAGAAGGAAAAGCACGCCGGTGAAAGAGGAGACGAGACGTCACATCGCTCCGCAGCGTCTCTCGACACATTTTCGCCCATTCGAATTCCACCTTATAGTCGACAACGCCGCCGTCGTCGTCGTCGACGTTCTCCTCGTCTTACCAGTCGTCGTGCCCGAGGTAAATTTTGTCTATCTCTTTTTATCTTTTTCTCTTCTCTGTTGGGTATGTATCCTCGAAGGGAGAAAGATAAAAGCTTAGGATTTAATGTTTAAAGGATGTTACGGGTGGAAAATAAAATTCGCGAATAGCGAAGATTTAGTAACTGCGAAAGTTATTCGTATGCTATTTCGCCTCGTAATATTTAAGCAAAACTGGCGTATTATGAAGTCAATTATCGTTGCGTCTTTTATTATAACTGGCAGTATCCGATAGCGAAATGTACAATCAAGAATTTATAAATACTGTGAGCGCACGCTCAATATTAATAATTAATTTTTAATTCGCACGTAATACAGTGAATTTTTTTTTTTTTTTTTTTTTTTTTGGTAAATATTATGCTCATGTATAATTAATAAACGTTAATAGAATATTAAACTATAATTAAAACAGCCATATTTTTAATTAGAAAAAAAAAATGAAAACCTTTCTCTATTTGCAAATTTTATTTTACTTTTATTGTCTAAATAATAACCGTAATGAACGCGAGTGAATGCCAATTATACTAATTAAAATTTAAAAAAAAAAAGGGGGGGAATTTCGAATAAGAAGAATTTCACTCTAATAAACCAATCGTTTCGAAGAATAGATCTATATTTTCTTGTATATATCCTTTAATCAATAGTATTATCTGGAAACCGCAACCAATAGCGATCTCAAAATAATTGCATCCGTTCTTGTAAATAAGAAAGGAAAAATAAGAAAATTACGGTACATCATATTCGCGTCGGCTGCGATATATAAAACGTGCACTTGTTTCGTAAAATTGACCAAGTCGTCGTCGTTCATGAAATAAATTTCCCGTTACGACAAAAATAATCGAACGTACTAAATAAAATAGTTTATCCTCCGCAACACCTTACCGTTTACCGCATTATTATCCATTCACATTTAAAAGTTACAACGTACGTTCGCCCACAAAACGGAAAAACATGGCTCTGTTTTGTTCTATTTATATATATATATATATATATATATATGTGTGTGTGTGTGTGTGTGTGTGTGTGTGTGTGTGTGTGTGTGTGTGTTCAACGACTCGATGCGCACGGAAAATATACCTTTGATCTCTCCATCGATATTTTGCACGCGATTGGAAGCTACACGAGGAGTAATGATAAGTCGCGGCTTGCTAAATGTACACAAGTTTCGCGTACATGAGAGCGAGTAATAAAAGAAAAAGATAAACAAAAAAAAAAAAAAAAAAAAAAATAATACATCACGACGTTCCGACGAAGACGTTTACGTTTATCCTAAAAACAGTGGTATCTCTATTCTGTGAGTAGCGTCGTGAAATAGCAAAACTCATCGATCTCTTTATGCATTGTGGTGTTTATCTTCTAAAAGCATATGCCTCCCGATGCAAGTCGCGTAAAATTATATTAATTAAAATAGAAGAAAAGAAAAAATTTTAATGATTTACAATCGAGCAAGGTGACCAAAACTAGCAGTGACGAAAAAAAATATCTTTTCGATGAAAAGTCATTTCGCATCCTTTTTTTCGCCCCTTAAGCGCTTCTATCGTCCACCTTGTTATAGCGACCACATAAACGACGTCCGACGCAAAATTAAAATATAAAATCGCGAGCGCGCGCGCGCGCGCACGGAGCAAAGGTGCGGCAAACGAAGCAGGTCGAGGTAACGAAGAAGAAAATAAAACTCGCACGGCAAAATGAACTCGCTGCTCGTTCGTGAGAGCTGTACCTAAAGAGAAAGAGAGAAAAAGAGTCGGGCATTCCACGTAATCGGCGGGTTATTAGACTCTACGCATATTTTAATAGCACTCGGCCGGTCTCCCTTCATAAAATATGAGCTCAAGGTGTCGTAAAGCTCGCCTTCTGTGTATAAATAAAAATTCTGCTTGCCCGAGATAGAAAAAAAATAAAGGTACGCGCGTCAATCCTCCTCGTCGTTTCGCGCCTTTACGAGCGCGCGTAATGACATCCGGCTTAAAAAGTTTCCCGAATCCCGAGAGAATGAGGAACGAGAGGGAGAGAGAGAGAGAGAAAGAGAGAGACTAGCCCTTATTCTCATCTTCACCATGTCATTTTAGGAGGAAATTGAAGGCACCCGTGCACCGCGTGGCGAATACTCTCAAGCGATGCGAAATTACCGGTTTGCGCGCTTCCTCCTTCCATAATGCGATACGCGCCGTGCAAAGCCTAATCGCGATGCTCTCTTCCTTTTGCGCGAACGCGTAAACGCATGTATATATACGTACTCGTATACGCGCGTAAATCTCGCGCACCGAATTACCGTCCGTTGAGGCAGCCGTGTAGAGCGAATAGTTTTTTAAAAATTGCCGGAGCGCGATATCGCGGAAACGTGCGCGATCGTGCGTCAACGTGACAAGTTACAAGCAACTCGAGTCGCGGCGAATACAGAAGAGAATATGTGTAACGCGCTTACGTATGTATCTGGCTCTGCGTTATACCAAAAGGCGTCAAGTATATAACGTGTGCGAAAAGTATTTAGCGTGTCGCTGGTATATATGTGCTCCTTTCCCAGGTCTTAACTCCTCCCAGCGAGCCGCTTTTATACGCTCATTTCTCAAGTCTTAACACTTTGGACGACTCGATTCACTAAAGCGTGAATATTCTTCATCGAGGCTTATACATTTTACATATGGTATCTATATATATATTTTTTATTTTAAATTTTTTTTTTTTTTTTTTTTTTTTTTTTTTTTATCGTAATCGAAGAACTTCACAACTATCGATGGAAAAGTTACGCGCGTTATATGATCAAATATTTTTCGATAATTATTTATAAAATATTTTTTATGCATAATCGCTCAATGCTTATACTATTTTCTCCATAGGATTAATGAAAACAATCCTTATCATAAAATTGTATCGAATCATAAATAATAATTTCACGGTACGAATGCGATCGTTTAATAAAATAACAATATCCCGCATATCCTATACAGCATATTTAACAGTTCATTCTCGGGTCGTTTAAAAAAAAAAAGTAAATAAATAAAAAAGAAAAAATAGAGAGAGAGAGAGAGAGAGAGAGAGAGAGAGGTGCGTGCTCAAGCGGTGCGTTTCCTGTTACGAAATCGACTCGCTATCGCAAACTCAAATCGGTGCGGTGCAATACAAGCGCAAAACCGTCACGCAGGAGGCGAAATATTCTCTCTGAAAGAGGTGCGTAAACACTAAACATATATACATGTGTGTGTGTACGTAATTGTCCATGCACGCGTGACGAATGGCTTTCGAAATGCCGGGCGACGCGTATTATCGGTTTTCGTTATCGGTCGCACGTTATGCACGTTTTGTATACATACGTAAAAAAGAATTGAAGGAAAGTTGTAAGTTTATAAAAAAAAAAAAAAAAAAAAGGCGTGAATTAAAGTAGCGCGAGAGTAACCTCAACACCCGATAATAAAAGGTACGGTCAACGACGACGATGCTGCTCTTTTGTCGGGCGTTGATCGTTTTGTCGTTATATAATGCACACATAAATTATTGCACTCGAATAAAAAATCGAGCGACCTCTTTTACCGTTTCTTCGCGTTGTTTATTCAAAATTCACTGTCTTTTTTCTTCTTTATTTCATATTTTATAAAAACTTTACAACCATACAATATTTACGTAATTCATATCGAGTATTGATTTTAATTAATTATATTTTAAGTGACCTTTACATTTGCACGTTAACAAGCTATTCATCATTTTGAAAATTAATGATATTTATTTAATTAATTTAATAATAATAGCTTTTGATAAAAATATCATATATGTACGTCATAAGAGTTGCCATAATCATAACAATGCAATTACGAACCATTCGACTATAAATAAAACTTGTTGATCCGTAGATATATAATTTCTCTTTATAATTAAACATTCAACGCGCCTTTGCATTTTTTCAATAAATAATATGGTGAATATGAATTTACATGAATGACACTTTTGAATATAGTTTATTAAAATTATGGTACGTTAATTAAAATGATTTTATTTGAAATATAAAGCCGCCATCAACGAACGGTCAAATAAAGCATGGATTGTCATTTTTAATAATAATGCTTTCATCTTCATTATGTGCGAATAAATTTATAACGATAATATTCACATTGTGTTGACGTTAAAGTATTGATCAAAACAATTCATTTATTCTAATTTTCAATTTCCTGTGTATATTATATCTAATTATCAATCTTTACAATGCACATTTTAATTCAAAGCCTATAACGTTTCATATAAATATCTTTTTTAAAGAAATTTAAATTCCGCTCAATTTTAAATTTTGCTTATCCTTTACTTTCAAACGTTAACTATCCAACAGAGAAGATACAAAAATATACAGGAAAGAAAGCAAAAAAATAAAAAAAAAAAAAAAAAAAAAAAAAGAATGAAGAATTGAAACAAACAATACCATGGCGATTTCAACATGCACAAAAAGGAAAAGGGTCGAGCAGCCAAAAAGCAGGAGAAAAAATAAGACAACGGCGCCATTTTCCTCTCGCCTTGACTCGCGAAATAACCATCGACGCATTCCGAAAGACGCGAAAATGATTGGTTAAGCGTGCATGAAATAACAACCCATCGGCGAAAACATGCTTCGGAAAAAAAAAAAAAAAAAAAAGGAAAAAGGAAAGAAAGAAAGAAACAAGTGGGACTCGGAACAAGTGAAATAAAAAAAAAAAAAAAAAAAAAAAAAAAACAAAACTTAATGTATGAGAGAAAGAGAGACTCGAAATAACATCGAAGCACACAAGCGGCGAAGAAGTCGTAAGGAATCTTCACGATGCTCGTTCGGCGTTTAATTTGGGGTCGGCGCACCGCTGATTTTTTTCGCTCTCGGCGAGGAGACGCACAGCTGTCCTTCCAGCGACAACCCTTAACCGTACGGCACGTATATATCGAGAAGCGAAATCTTTGAGAAAGCCGATACGCGTGCTCGAGAAAAAGGAGAGGTTGACACGAGCGCGTGCGTGCGCGCACGGCTGGACGCATTATAACGTTCTCCTGATCCTATCTATCTATACATTTATGTGTATATATATACTATATATACTATATACATATATACAGTATATATAGTATATATATATATATATATATAGAAAGGCAGAGAAGCATTGTTGTCCTCGCGACGCGGAGGTGGACAGCTGCGCGTGTCCCGTAGACTGCAAGTTTTTTTTTTTTTTTTTTTTTTTTTAAAGAAGGAGGAAGGGAAAGAACAGGTACACGAGAGGCGCGCGCCGAGCCACTGTCCGATTCTGGATAAATTGACCAAGTGCACACCCGCTGCTTCGATTTTGCGTTTTGCTTGTTTTTTTTTTTTTTTTTTTTTTTTCTGTTTTCTTTTAACGATGATCTACAGGTTTTTGGTCTTGTATACACTAAGCTGCTGTTGCTGCTGATGTAGAAGTATCCTATAAAAAGTTGTTTAAAAATCTAGGATCGTATTTCGAGTATCGCTTTTTCTCGTAGCTTTTCAATAATGATAATACCGACACGAATTTTATAAATAGAATTTACATGAATTTAAAATTCGTCAATAAAATCAATAATTTTAGTTAAATGATAATTTAATTTGTCAAACGTCAATAATTAATAACGTCGAAAAGCTATTTATAATTGATAAGAGTTATATTTGGCAAAAAGAAAATAGAAAATTATTCAAATAAATCATTATGACTTTGTGCATTCACATTATAAATCTTGTAATATCGTCTTTAAATTTTACATTTCGTAAATACAGAGTAGGATGTGCGTTATGAACAATCTTTTAATCAACCGGTCAAAATTAAACATAATCTTGTTTGATTATCTCTAAACGTAAATCTACACCAAACTTTTTAATTAAATAAATCAATTATTTTTCAATGATCAAAACGAGTCCGTAGTTTGTAATCAAAGCTTAAAAAAAAAGAAAAAAAAAAAAAAAAAAAAAAGGCAATACCAGCGATGATCGATAGAAACAATCGATATCAAGAAGACACCACCCAATTCGCGTGGCATTGAACGAGCGCACGAAGATTCTATTAATCGATCGAGTAAAATCATTAATAAACGTTGAAGAAATATGTATGTTTAAATGTATGTGTATTCAAAAGCCATCACAGCTAATTAAAAACACACCGCGGCAATTTATCTCTCTTTCACCTTGCGCGCGCATACACAAAAGTGCATGCGTACAACGTACCCGTGTATGTGTACGTGTACACGCGTGTCGAACACGCGATACCTTAGCAACCGGGGGCGCGAAATTCCTCGCGCATTATGATTGCCCTCCCGTATACGCCTCGTACTCTTCTTTCGCACTCCTTACTCTTTTTATCCTCGCGCCAGTTATCCTCGCGCTCGGGCCCGTTAAATTTCGCGCCAAGGGATATATTGATGCCGCGCAACGACGTGGTTATTTTAAAAAAAAATAAAAATGAAAAAAAGAAGATTACGAAGGAGGAGGATGAGAAGAGAAAAAAACACCGCGAGAAAGAAGGAGATAGATGATCTCTTGCTTGGCAGCTGGTGGTCGTGCGCGTGTATATAAGTATACGTATACGCGGCGCTGCATCTGCGTGAGAAGCGGTTCGAATATCCGAAAGAGAGAGAGAGAAAGAGAGAGAGAGAGAAAGGGAGAGTACCGCACGCGTCGAGAGATGCACTCTTCTACTTTGCGAGTACTTTTTTTTACGAGAAGGTGAACCGCGTGCCGCGCGATGAAAAGACGCGGAGATGCTATATACGAAAGAGCTGTATGGAAGAAGAGACCCTTTTACACTTGAGAGTATTTTGCGAAAACTTGGCCGATGGGATTAATGATAATGGAAACATAAGCAGGAGGCGACGATAAATTTATTTTATGAATTTTCGAAAATCTATATATGTGTAAAAACTTCGTATATTTTTATTTTTATTATTTTTTCAATTTTCTATTTGCTGAAATTTTTTAATAAATATTTTAATTTAAATTAATACTGATTAATTAAAAATTTATCAATGTCTTATTTAAATTAAAAAAAATTTCATAATAATGAAATTTTTAATAATGTAATAACGTTCATTACTAGCGTGTAAACAATATATTAATAGAGCAAATATTTTTGTATTTAATTTGTATTTATTTAAAAGAAGACATTGTTTTCACTATAACTTTTTATTAAATTCTTCGCGTAAAGAAAATTACGGGTATACCGACTAACATGAAAATTTTTTAAATAAATAACATATACGTGATAAAGAAAGTGGCAAAGTTATAGTATCTTTTAATACCGGTCACTTACGATAATTTAAAACTTAAATCGCTCAACTAAAACATTGATTCACCATTCATTATAATAAAAATTGAACTGCGTAAAAATAATAAAAAACAAAAAAAAAAAAAAAATGAAAAAGAATCCTTCTAGTTATAAAAGCGTCGTTGGTGCTCTCCTAAGTATAAAATAAGAAAATCATCGATTATACGGGTGTGCATAGTTGTGCGTTATGTATGTATGCATATGCGTGTATAGGAGATGGAAGACAGGCACGCGCGCATTGTTCAAGCACATCCCGGCATTTTATACCGAGTGTCAAAAGTTCGGAGCGAGTCGAGGATATTCTCAAGAGTGTACACAGGGCGAAAAAGGAAGGAAGCTACAAGCGCCAAGAGAAAAGACGAAGAATAAAGAAGGAGTCGGTAAGAGGGAAAGAAAAAGAAGAAGGAGAAGAAGAAATAAGCGAGGGGAGGAGAAGGTGGCCAAGAACTCCTTCTCGTGCTTCCAAGTATGCGAATGTGAGAGAGAAAGAGAGAGAGAGAGAGAAAATAAAAGAGGGAGAAGCTACTACGATCACGACTGTTAACTCGCACGCGAACTACTCGGTTAACCTTCATGGGCATTAAATGTAATTGTTCCTCGCGCGTTGAGCGCGCACCGGGTATTAGCCTCTATATGTATGTATACACACTTACTCGCATGTACATATATATATGCATACAAAGGGCGAAACGCAACAAGATACCAGTAGGCCCTGTTAAAGCCTTACGCGGAAAAGTCACGAACGAATATTATGAATACGTAATGAGACTCTATTAGCATTAAATTTATTTACCGAGCGCCACGCGAAAGAAACAGAGAAAGCGAAAGAGAGATACGAATAAGAAGAAGCACTTGGGACAATCCGAGTCGAGAAGAAGAAGGAATCGACTGGACAATTTTATTCACTGTTAAGCTTCTTCGCGCGAGGAGCGAGAGAGAAAGAGAGAGAAAGTAGAGGTGAATCGTTTCAGCTGATGCAACTGTTACGATAATACGACGAATATGGAGACTATACCTCTTTTGCTTGTTTGCTTGCTTGTTTGTTCGTAAATTATTGCATCGATACTCGTCCTTATTGCTATTTTACTGTAATCTCAATTTTCTTTTTTTATTTATTCGTCCATCTTTTTCTTTTCTCTTGTTTTGGCCGACTTAAGATGGCTACGAAAATTCACCAAGTGATCATAATGAGCCAAAATGTTGAAATGTAATTTAGTCGAAGGGGTATATATAATAGTATGAAAGAAGAGGAATTAGAAGTTATTTTTAATTGTCGTAAATTAAAAGAAGCAATTCATAAACGCCGCGAAACGTGAGCTTCACGCTTTTGTCCATATACATACATACATATATATATACACATATATGTGTGTGTGTATGTGTGTCTGTGTGTAGTGTATGTGTGTTTGTATTGTTCAGTCTGATTTATTCAATAGTAAAATGCTAATTTATGCTTTGCAAATTTTTCTACGGTGTAAGAATTCTCCAACTTAATAACTTTGAAAATAATCTGTGAAAATCTAAAATTTCATTTAATATTCATAAGTATTTCGTTAATGTTTCACTGTTGCATTTTTATATTCATAATCTATATACATACACTGTTGCCATATTATTTTAACAACGATATACAAATTGCGTAATTCACTTATTTGTTTCACAATATACGAGCTCGCATAAACGAAGTCACTTTAAACCGAAAATTGTACACACAGCTCGAGTGTTTTAAAAATTTCTTCGGAATTTCTTTTAAAATGCTTGATATAATTTAAGAAATTCATTTTGTATTTCAAAGACTTTAGTAAGAGCTAGATTTTTTGTTTGAATTAATGCTTATTCTTCATGATACCGCTCTTAACTAGTAATCATAATTTATGTAGAGAATGAATGTCGTGTAATGCGATAAAAACTTGACATTTTTTTATTATGTTCCTAATTTTGCGTTTGAATTATAAAATACTGACAAAAATATAAAAAATACTTTTGCCCATATTACCTCGAAATGTAGTTAATTAATTATATTTGCTCGATGACGTATACAATCAAGTCGTTTAAAATATTAAAAATTGATTTTCACCCATTTTTAACACAAACGTTTCATCTAAATACTTCATCAGCCACCCGTAGCATTTAAGGAAAAAAGTACACCGCATTGTTTAATTATTTTAAAAGCTACACGAAGTCAAGTTATTCACAACGTACATCGCAATTGCAGAAAAAATCTCGAAACGACAGCTTTATTTTCGTAGATCTACGTCAAAAACTTAACTTGCACGCGTAATGCTCAGTTATACCAATGTCTTAAGAATTGCGACAGCCCCGTCTCAATAAATCCACATTTAAGATCTAATAACGATATATTGAGCTTTTGAGCTCTCTATAAAATAACAGGCCATAAAGAGAGTTTAATACATCGGGAATACTCGTACATACATTAAAAATAAATGCGTCGTTACCTTTTGCTCCCGTAGATATATACAACATCTACGCACAGTGTCTTTATTTCTTTTTTTTTTGCTTCTGATCGCCGAAAATGAGACTCGTCTTACTTCGTCTGTCTCTCTCTCTCTCTCTCTCTCTTGCACTATTCATTCCAGGGCTTTATTACCTATGGCTAAGTCTCGTTCGGTGTTGGTATTACGAGTCCGCGGGGGCATTGCTTTCGTCGTGTATGTGTTCGCGCACGGTGTAAGTCATATAAGCGCCCTTCGTCGATACCGTGTAGCTTGTCTATGTTACTTACCACCCTCTTTTTTACTTTCATTTTTTCTTTTAGTTTCTTCATTTTCTTCTCTATTTCCATTTGTACGATTTCTCCGTCGACCTCGTCTTCTTCATTTTTTTTTTTTTTTTTTTACGCGCTTCTTAAGATTATTCTTTATTTTGCTATATTTTTTTTATTCAGAGCGACCTTCGTTGCTTTGAAAGACGAAAATTAAAAATAACGTTTATCAGTTAGACAGAATGGTCTGCTATCCGTAGGCCTTGCTCAATATTTTACGGTAAGATACGAGCTTATTAATTTAATTTATTTATCTAGAAAAATTATCTAATTTTATATGTACTAGAGACGTCAAGCTTAATAAACTCTAGTACGGACGAAATTAATGAACTAATTTTTTTTTTTTTTTTAAATTTACTTTTCGCTTATCTAGTAAATAGATTTATTTTAATGCATGAAAAATTTCAATGTTGCGTATTAAAAATGTTTCATTCATAAGTGTAATTGCGCGTGTAATTAACCAACGGACGAAAAAATTTTTCGTAACGCATAAATAAATTATAATTTTCGCATAAAATTACCATTTCTATGTCGCATAATTTTCCGCATTCTTTAACGACATATGAAAGTAATAAAACTAAACGGGAAAAATTATCGAAACAATACTTATTCACATACTGTGTATATTGTTCTTTTTATCTCATACCGTACCGCACAATCGATATAGTAGCTCACGATTACGCGATCAAACATGTGCACGGATGAGGTCAAGTGGCTGGGTACGGGTGAGATTGTTAGGGTTAACGTTATTGTGTAATGAAAGTTATTGCTTGATATTAATCACAAGCACCGGTGCTGAACGTACTCAAATTCGCGGTCAATTTGCAACGTCATCAAATGGAACGTGAGACAGACACGGACATAAATGTCACGCGTTATGCTGACTCGATAATACGTAATATTTACGGCCGTGAATCTCGTAACGCTTATTACGCATATATTCTTCGATTCGTAAATATGTTTTCTCCGTTAAATCATTTTCTTATCGAGTTTTGTTTGTTCAATCGGTTCGAAATATTTTCACCAATCGAGCCGTTGGTCAATTCTTCGGAAAAATTTACAGACCTATTTATCGCGTTAAATAAGCATTATTAATAACTCAAATTTACGTATTTAATATTTTACGTCCATTAAAGGAAAAATTTTTCGCTTCTTTTTTTCTTCATCGTCATTTTAATATTTTATGGTTTTGAAAGCAGCTCGATAAACGCTTACAAAAAGTAACCTGGAAAATGAATAAGAGCAAACAATTTCTTCGTAGCTCGTACGTTAAAACCAGTTCATAATTAATTCGACCGGTGTTATTTCCAAGGAACGCATATAACGACGCAACGTTTACACGGCAACGAATCGTCGAGAAATTTCTGCATAATCATTGGCGCGCGTTCGTAAAACTTAAATGGCATAACGCGCGCGTGGGCTTTTAGCAATTCGAGGCACGCGCGCGAACTAAAGGTAAATCTATCCCAATAAAAATGGATAAATCATTTATATACATAAGGCGATCAAACGTGTACGGCTGTAAGAAATGGAAGAGGAAAAAGTAACGACGTGCTGTATAAACAAGTTCGCGTTAGAGATGTATCCAGTATATATACATATATATATATATATATATATGATTAGTAAGTGTACGTGTATCCTCTTTGTGTAAGCGCACACGAGCTCACAAAACGATTCCTTATACGACTATTTATGATAAAGCCCCTTCGCGTCTATCGAATAAATTAATAATTTCTATTTATTGCAACGTCGTCGCTCACGATAATCCAACGAATGATACTCAGGGGTTGGATATGTTGTACGCGCAAGGCTGTTGTCGTAAGTGTAGATGTCTCGTCTTAGCTTACCGATGTACACCGGCATTAAATAAAGAAATCAATTTACTTTAGATTCGGCGTCGCTTCTAGAGTGAAAAAAAGCAGCAGCAGCAGCTCGGAAGATCGCTTTTTTACTTTTATTCGCTCGGCGACTCCGGCGGACGTTGCACTTAAAGCGATAGAGAGAGAAAGAGAGAGAGAGAGAGAAAAGGGGAGGGAGGGGGAAGAGTGGGCAGAGGAGGAGGGAGATACTAGATAGGAGACTTAGAGACGAGACAGAGAGAAGCAAACTCAGAAATAATTCATCGGGTCGATGAGGAAGCGCGCGTAACCGGCTCCACTGGGTGTATATAGCGTTGGGCGAGGCTTTCTCACCCCTCTTCCTCTTTTCTAGATATACGTGGCAATAAAAGCTATCGCGCGTATTGCGTGTATTTGTGTACGCACGCACACAAAAATATATACTAGCCTTGAAAATAAATCGCTCGCTCTATCTTTTACACTCTCGCGCGTGTACGTCTCAGCTAGATCTTGTTCTCATTTTTACTTTTCTCTTATCTCTTTCTCTTATTCTGTTTTTTTTTTTTATTATTTATTTATTTATTTATTTTTTTTTTTAATTTATAAAATCGAACTTGGCGCATGTAAAATTGAATTGGTTATTTGCTCGGTGAAAAATGTTAGGTGCGCGCTTCCTAAATTTTCCTCGTCGTGAGAAACTCCAAACGTTAAGTCGAGCTCGGGAAGTTCTATCGTATGCGTAAAAGTGTTGCCACTATAACGTAAACGTATATTGTTTCGAATTTTTTAAAGTTGTGTGAATGGCAGTTTGGATGAATATTTATTATATCGTCATTATGAGCCTTCTGACTGATTGTTTCATTGTTTTATACATTTAAATAGACTTTTATTTATTGAAAATTTAAAAAAAAGTTTTAATAATAAGCTTTGATAAAAAATTTTTCTACTATAATAATGCAGTTTATCATCTATAAAACAACATTTTTTCATCATAAAAAGAATGTCGTTTGAAATTAAATCAATTTTAAATCAAAAATAAATCAATAGAATAAAATTAATTTTTTTTTTTTTTTTTTCAAATAAACGGAAAATACTTTGCTTTCGGTAAAATAATTCTAAAACTAAATCTATTTGCAAAAAATAACTTATTTTTTAATGTTTTCTTTTTAGATGCCGACGCATGCGTCAAATATTGTAAGTTTTTTACAGGTGATTCTTTTATCTGTATTTTTATTTCGTATAAAAATTCCAAACCTTTTCCGTAAAGTATAAATTACTATATAAAAAAAAATGGTTTGTTTCATATTTTTAAAATATATTAGATTTAGATATGAATATTTATATACGTTGCAACACAGATCATAAAATATTTTTACATGAAAATATTTCGTATTAAACGATAAAACGCATTAACAATTTTTCCTTTATCTAAATAGGATTCCGAAAAAAACATTTGTAATCCCATTTCTATTCGAAAAATTCATAAAGAGCGATTTTTGTATGTTTTTTTTATTGATTAGCTGCACATTTTAAAAAATAAACTATTATTCGTAAATTTTTTACTGTACATTAAATAAAGTAAACATGAATTTTTAAAAAATATCAAATGTCGAAAATGTAGACGAAGAAAATTTTAATTGTTAGTTAGATATTTGAAACGCATAAATAAAATGCAGATAACAAATTCTACAAACATTTCTAAAGTTCATCGAACAAAATTTTTCCCCTATAATTATTATGAGTGTATTTACACAAAATGTTTTACTATCCCTTAAACCTTCCATTTCTTATTTACGATTCATCATTCATCCATTTGGTCACGTCGCGTACACTAGGAAGTAGTTTCAAATTTACGTCATTCGGGCATCGCAATAACCGACATCGAGACGAGGAGAATTGGAAAACTATCTTGAACGGAAAAAAAAGTGAAAAAAAAAAAAAAAAAAACATGAAAAATATGAGGAATAAAAAAAGTGACACGAGCCCACGAACGTGCATCCGTACAAAATTACACACCGTCCATATACAGTCTATATTCCACGGCGCTAAACCTTCTCTCCCTCTTGTGGAGTCGCCGCGAATATAGTGACGTTTAGCACCGCGCGCGGGTTCTGCAAAGCATCGCCACTCTGTAAAAGATAGAGGGAGAGAGAGAGAGAGAGCTGTCGGGCGGTCACAAAAAAAGAAAAGAAAAACCCTACGTCGACGTTGAAATATTTAATGGTTCGGTCTTCTTCTTCCCCTTTTCCCTCTTTCACTCTCTCACTTTCTATCTCTTTCTCTGGTGAAGCGTACACGTCTGCGGAAAAATATTAAAGTGGATAATGGCGTCGCAAATTTTCGTCGATGTATACCACTGACGTTGGTACTTTCGTCTGTAAATATATATGTAGTGTGACACGCTCCCGCGTGCGTTTGTACACTCCTGCGAAGAAGCCGACGTTGGCTATTTTTCATCGATGTTAATTTTGTAGTCTATCGTCTAGCTCTTTCTCTCTCCTGCTCTCTTTTACTCTCTCTCTCTCTCTCTCTATTTTTTTTCACTCTGCTTGAAATAACCGAGCGCGTGCGTGACTTTGTCAAAATGTTAACAATGATCTTTTTACGTTTGACGTACGGTTATTTTGGAACAATAAAAATTTAACTTGACCTAAAAAATGCATCGCGATATGATTTATCCATACACCTTTTTAATGTTGATAACATTAAAAATGTTTTTTTTTTTTCTATTAACTTTAGAGTCCGCTTAAACATTATCGTACTTGTGAAAGTGAAATTATATAAGAGTATAAAAAAATTATTAATGCAGTCAATAAAAACTAAATGCTTGTTTAGAACGTCAAAAATCTAACCAATTATCATAACTGACTTTTGCATTTCAACGACGCTTCAATAAATATTCAAATCTCGTCTATCACCTCTTCCGCTATTTCAATAACGTCCACGGCAATAAGTAAGACCGAAATAAAAAAGAAAAAAAAAAAAAAAAAAAAAAAAAAAAAAAAAAAAAAAAAGGAAAGAGTCTTCGTAAAAATCTTTGATGTAAAGCGTAACGAGTTGATGTGCAAAAGCCCTTGATGCACACTATACATTTATAAATTCAATTTATATATAACTGCGCCACTCCAGCGATTCAAAGGGAAAAGCAAAAAGCATTCGTTGAGAGATTAAAGAGTAAGACAGAAAGAGAAGGAGAGAAAGAGGTGCCAGTTCGAGGGCTTGAAATTGAAGGAGACGTATCGCGCACAGAGAATAAGTAATCGCAAATACGTATACTTAATCAAGAGACGTAAAAATACAACATTAGATGTAACGATAGTTATGAAAAATTTCGTGATCGTAAATATGTAAAAGCAAAGAAAGTCGACCGATAGATTGAAAAATTATTTATTTTTTCGTTTTTATAATTTCTCGTACATTTTCCGAGCTATATGCGAGTAAATATAGGACAAAAAAAATGCGAATGGATCGTTAAGTGCATATTTATTTATTCATCAATTTCTTTTATTTAATTATTCAATTCATGCAAGTTTATTTAATAGAATTAAAAATATATTTGTGAAATTCATTTTGAATATTATTTTTTATCAAAAAATCGTTATTTTAAAATTTTTTATTAGATATATGTATATTAAAAATTTTTCAAAGGATTGGAGAATTTCATAATAATATGGTAAAATATTATTGCAAAATGTTGATTTAGTAATGGCATGAATAATTTTTCTCTTTTTCACTTTGAATAATTTTACAGTCGGAGATTTATGATAATGAATTAATATTTTATCGATTTTTTTACATTTGAGATTAATTGACTGTGAAAAAAAGAGGTGTACAAAATTATTAAAAAAATTGAAAATTATTTTTTCATCCCTTTACTTTATCAACGTTATATCGTTATCTGCAATATGTTAGTACCAAAATGATATTTTGCCTAGCAACAATGCACAACACACGTTGGTTATTGGTACGGTAAATTTTCTCCCTTTCGCGTAAACTCCAAAGAGTCACACATTGTCGCATTGATTCGCCCGTATTCGCTCGGACAGTCGCATGTGCTATCGTCAGTACACCTGTATACGTGCACAATGGGGCAACGCACACAAGCTCGCGGGTTAACTGAAATTGCATAATTTATAAAATTTATCTAATCCAGCTTTTCCTGCTTCAGATTTAATATTCCATACATAAACAACCGATATATAAGACACACATACGTTATTTCGTTAGATGGTAAGCATATAAACAAGAAACGAGCGGCCGAGAGGATAAAGAGAGAAAAACGAGGGTTCGCGTGACGGAAATTCACGGTGGCGTGAGTCTCCTTTGCACATAGACTCACACATCGCGCACGCGTACACCACATGTAGTAGACTCGGGGTTCCGAGGAATTAAAGGACGGCGCCTCTTCGAGGAACGCGCAAGAGAAAGAGAAAGAGAGAGAGAGAGAGAGAGAGAGAGAACCAACAAGTCTCGCACAGACTCTATACATGTGTATGTGTGCGTCCAGAAGAGTAAGAACAAGAAAGACAGGGGATAGAATCGAAGTTAAAGGGTATGTTTGACTCTCTCTCTCTCTCTCTTACTCTATAAAAACACGGCAGTCGTCACGCGAATCCTACTCCGGTGTGCGTCGCGCGCGCGCGGCCACTCGCGATATCTCGCCCGCGAGATCCATCCCTCTTTGCTCGGCCTTTTGCTTCGTTCGTGAATCGTGGGTAGCCGTTGCAGGACTCACGTCGTGACTGTGTGATACACCTATATGCGGAACCATAAAGTAGAACTTTGCTTTTATGGGATCGTTTGCTTTTCCGTTATTTTTTCTTCTTCTACATAGTCGAGCAATGAAGACACGATATGCTTGGCTTTTTTTTTTTTTTTTTTTTGTTTTTTTATAGAAAGTCGTTTATTACTTCGAGTGTGAGAATTTGGATTTGTTGCTACATATTACACGAACGCATTTTTAATTTATCGTGTGTAAATCGTAATTGGAAACTATTGTTTTAAATCAGCTCTTATTGTTATAAACTCGCCTCGATGGTAAAAAAGAGTAAAGCGAGGATTCTTTCTTTTCAAGTTTTGTATGATAATAATATTCCGTAAGAATTCAACAAATTTATAACTTGACAACAGCTTTGTGTAAATTGAGCTTACTCCAGTTTGGGAGACAAGTATTCAGTTCAAGTATATAAAAAGATTCAAATTCATTAATTCTTCGAACGGAATACTGTCCAGCTGCAGATGCATATAATTTTTCTTCTTAAATTCTACTGGAGGCGACATCATTTTTATTTAAAGAATTTTTTTTCTTCATAAATATGGTAACCAGTCTATTTAAATCATCGGCTTATATTTAATTTTTTAATTTAAAATGTGACATATTAATTATACATTAATTTAATTGAAACACTTTGAAATATTAATTTAATCAAGTATGAGCTGATTAATATTATAATTTCTTTTATCGCGTTAAAAATATAATGAATCTAATATATATTAACGTAGGATCGATAATTTTATTTTGATTGAAAAGTTATATTTAAAAATTTATTAATTTTTAATTTAATTACTAATATTTCGTGAATTAATAAATAAGTATATATCCAACTTTTCGTACGAAACGAAAACAACGAATGTATGAATTTCGTGAGTAAGAATCGTGCGAGCGAGCGATTTAAATTTTCACGCTAGCAATCGGCGTCTTCGCTTTTTATCCGCCGACTCTCGAGGGAAATTCTCGGATTTACGCGACTTTTAAAGCAATGGAAATGAAAAGAAAGAAACCGATTTTTTATATTGTATGAATTTAGTTTTATTCAATTTTAAAACTTGTAAATATTCTCTTTTGAAAGTATACATGCTTATAAATGTCATTTATTTTTTACATTTTTAATTGCGAATATATAAAGTAAGAAATTAAATTTGTATATATAAAATAAATAATTTACTCTCTACTAAATAGTCACAATATATAAAATATTGATAGACGAAAGACTCTTAATAAAAAATCAATGGAAATAAATTAATCGATGAATTTAAATGGATCACTTTTGTCACTTTTAGTTATAAACTAATAGAATTATAAAAGTCAAGTTTGCAATTTTTATGTTTGTTGCACTCATAGAATAATAAAAAGTCAAGTTTGCAATTGCTTGAAAATTAATTAACAAGTCTAAATAAGACTGTTTCATTAATCCAGATTCGATAGGCGCGATAAAAATATTCAAGAGATTCGCCGTTAAGTAACAGCTAAGGAAGAAGAAGAAAGAAAAGAAAAAGAAACTAAAAGTACGCATTGAAATAAATCAGACGTCGAACATTGGAATTTGTTTCAATCTCTCGCGTAGGCGCAATCTTCTCCACTTTACACCACATAAAGAAAAAAGAAATAAAGAAATAAATAAAAAACGGAAGCGATACAAAAGCTACCGTTGCATATTTGCGGTATATATAACCATGATTACTTATCACTATTTTAATGCAAACTCGAGCTCACTTAATCCAATATTAAAATCGATTTCCTCAGGCCAATCGGGACGATGAGTAAGAAAATGATTTTATCCCCTTTGTATTGGTAAACTCTTTCCGACGCGCTAGCGCTACCTTTCGTATCATTATTACTCGCGGCTCGCATAAAGCCACATGTAATGATCCCCGATCGCGCATACGATTCTCTTACGCGTGCGCGTGCGTCTACGTAACGTCTGTATATATATATACACATACACGCTCAAGGTACATCTTGCAATGAAGTTGAAGCATTAAACGGCGAAAGTGCGAATATGCGTAATAAAGCAAGAGGAGGGTGTAAAAAGGCGGAAGAAGTGAAGAAGAGCTCCACTGGGCTCGTATTTAAAGAATTTTTCGGAATGCTAGAGTACATACAATAAAATTTGTTTATATCACGTATACATTTAAAACGCATATATTTTTATAGACTCGCAACATTTCTAAAATGTTATAGATAATAAATAAATGTTGAAAAAAAAAAAAAAACGATTAAAATTTTTAAATGTATAATTACGTTTCCGCGTCCGATAAAAACTTTATCGTAGAAAAAACTAATGGGAATAACATGAAACGACAACGAAACCGGATATACGAGATAAAGTAAACGGAATCATCTGAAGTACGTTTTTTTAATGCACCAAAACGCGCACGCGAAAGCGAAACGCATAAAGAAGATAGAGATAACAGTAGCACAGCGAGTCTCGAGGGACCAAACCAAAGGGAAGCAAGTGCGCGTGCGTTGTAACGAAAACGCATTACCAAACATATACACATATTCACACATATACATGTATATTTACAACGTATACACAAAGAGTGATGGAAAACTCGGTAAGCGGCGTCAAGCCATTATGTACAACGTCGAATGTTATACGATATAGCAATTTGCAATGCGAAACGGACTACGTGAGCATAACCGAAACTCCATTTTCTCGTTAAACAATCGCTCACAGCGATACTCCTTCGACGGGACGTCGGTAGCGTCGTCGACGACGTTTTCCTCGTATCTCTATACCAGGGCCCATACGCACACACACACACACACACACACACACACACGTATACGCGTAAATATATCTAAACAACGATACAAAGAGGAAGAGGTGATGGGGAGGCGGGAGGTAAGAATCGCATCCTCAACGACGACACGATTTATGTGTTTACGTACGTACTACGCGTCTTTGTCATGCGTGCGTATGATGAGCGTTTCAATCGATCTCGAAGCAGTTCAGAAGCAAACGTTTAAAATTTATGAATCCACGCCTAATCGAGCCGATGCGATTGTGTCGTATTAATCGAGAGATTTCAAAGCCCAATGATCAAGGACTGAAATTACGTTTATTTTTTTTCTTATAAATAAAATTCAACGTTAAACCAGAAATGCTTATACTTTATATTAAATGCAAATGTATGTTTTTTTTTTTTTTTTTTTTTTAAGTACAAGAGGTTATATAATATTTAACATTCGACAAGAGTAACTGAAATATAGAGATAACTTTAAAGTGCTCCTTTTTATAAAAGTAAAATTTATATGTGCGTAGTATAATATAAAGTCAATATTTCATAAATTTATGCATGCGATTCCATCGTTATACCCTTTAACCTCGAGTGATAAGTATGTACACACTCGCGGCTGTAAAAATAAAGATACGCCACCGACTTGACTTTGGAATACTGTTTGAAAACGCTATAAATGCTATAAAAAAAATCTGGCACCTTTCGAATATTTCAAAGAAATACAAAATTATACGATTATTCCGCAAAAAAAAAAAAAAAAAAAAAAAAAAGCTCGACGAATAACTTTTTTAAATGTTTTTTCTAATCATACATCCAATTTCAATTGTAATTAAAATCGATAAAATTAAAGTTTGCAATCTTATTACATACATGCCACGTATTCCTAAATCTATAAACACAACAGCTTATAATTAAAACAAGCACGTATATACGCACGCGAAAATAATAAGGTTGAAAAAGCATCGTCGAAAATAATTTCTCGCATAATCGTCGCGCAGCTGAATCCACAATGTCCGCGATCGAGTTTACTTATTTCTTGAAAAGCTTAACGCGTTAAACGTGTAATCCTGAAATTCGCGCGCGTACTCTCGCGCGGTGCGCAAATCCTAATCGAAGTTATTTATCCGACGCAGAAACGCGTGGCAACCGAAGTACGCCAAAAATTTTGCATGTTCGAGTACGCGAGAAATTCGAGCTGCGTTTGCGTTTCATTATCGTCATCGTACGTAATTTATGTCGATGGATCGATCCTTAATCAATTTCATTTTACAATGATTACCGCCTAACCGATTATCGGTTTAGAAAGATTCCGATTGAATTTTTGTCGTGCGCAATTTTATCGGTAGTACTCAAAGCGGAATCAAAACTTCTTAAATAATCGTCGAAATGATCATACGATTGGTTAATTTTAAACCGATAAATTTATATACTTAATTATCGTAATAATAATTATACAAAAAATTTTGTTCACTAATTTTACCTTTCTTCGCGCATAAATTAATCGTTCTCGCCTTCTATCTTTCTCGCCGTGTATCACGCTGATTCGATAAAAATTTAGTCCCAGCAATGCATAAAGATAAAACAGTCTCAAAAATTTCTCTATCCTCACACGAATAAAGACATTATTCATATATAATAGAATACCGACATCGTCCATTTCCCAATGTCCTCGAGAAACAAATAATCGTTCATTTTTTTTTTTTTTTCGGCGCGGTTATACTTGCGCGTATTTCTTGTAAACTGCGCGCACGCAAGATGTTTATACCATACAGACCGCAGCATCTGTTTACGCAGAAATAAGGGCGGTAGAGAGTGAGATGAGGAGAATGGGAGGGAAGAGGGAGGAGGAGACAACAATTATTTTCACAGTAGTCCGCGCACCGGTAGTGTTTCTCTCCCTCTCTCTTTCTCTCTATCTCTCTATCTCTCTCTGGTACTCGCTTGAATTAGTTTCGCCGGTTGCTCGCGCCCAAAGCTTGCCTTAATGAGGCAAGAATCCGGCGCTACCGGCGCGCCGCGTTTATCTGTACACTCGGTCGCATGCGCGCGCTTTGTCACACCGCACCGCCTGTCTATATCTACGCTGCTGCAGCCTCATTCTCTCTCTCTTTCTCTCTTTCTCTCTCATTCTCTCTTTTACTCCTCTGTTATCTCGCTTTCTCGAGTTCTTATACCTGACTTTTCTTGCTCTTTCTCTAATTCTTGCTTCGGTTTTCTCTCTGTGTTTTCGATCTTTTTTTCCTTTTCATCTTGGTTAGCCGCTTGTTGGTTCCCATTATATTAAGGTAATGTATCTATTATATATATACATGTGTATATATAAAATTCCGTGGTTCGATTTTGTTTTTACGATCTTGTTTATTTATTATTTTTTCTTTTTTTTTTATCAACTTAATTAAGGATTGTGTTTTCCGCAGTTTTTATTAATATTTTTGTGAGTATTTATTGCTCGTATGGATATCGCGTAACGATAGATTTTCAAATCGATTTTATGTTAACTAATTACTAAGAGAATAATAGTAGTTATTAAAAATCAAGCTAATAATTAATAAAATGTATTATTTTCCCTATGGTTTTTAAAATTATTATTTTAAAGAGAAAATTAAATATTCCCACCAATAAAAGAACTAGGATATCTATTATTATTTGAATAACAGTTTAAACGAGAAGCTTGTCATAATAAATTCATTGTAAAATGAAATCTAATACAACGCTTATTAATTTTTTAAAAAATAATCCTCATAACTTACAATAAACTTTATTGTACAATTTAAGAACTAATATTAATATTTTAAAATATGGATAAATAAATATAGCAGAAAATCCTTTAGTTAATAAATGAAATGTACGAACGCGATTATATTAGATACACTTCCCCCGACTATTTTTTAATATTAAATTGCCAAATTTTTTATTTTACTATATAATTATATATATATATATATATATATATATATATATATATATATATATATATATATATATAAATGATAAATATAAATAATTGATAAGCTTACGGTAATACGATAACTATTTCTGATTATAGAAATTAAAATCAATTCAATAAAATTCAACAATTCCATTTTAAAATCAATCATTGCAAATTGTCTCGTGAAAAATTTATGTCAAGGATAATATATTCTCTCATAATATAATATATAGAAAACGAAGAAAAAAATAAGGTAAAGAATTCAACGTACAGTCAATAAATGCAAAATTAATAGAAGCAGTCTGTCCCTCGTCTCTCTCACTTTCTCTCTCTCTCTCTCTCTCTCTCTCTCTCTCTCTCTTAAAATCAACGGTGCAATATCTAATCACGAAGCTGGGCAAGTCCATCAACCTCATCCGTTATTCTCATTTCGTTGGCGAGCGCGGGTGCCAAAGCACGAAAGCAAGTCCATCCAACCGGAGGCATCGAATTCTCCGGACGTCACAGTCCATTCTATAGAATCTCTCACCTACCTACGCACGCACACATACCCACACACAGACACTCACAAATATATAAGTCGGTGTGTGTTTATATACATATACATATATATAGAAATCGTATATAGAATCAATGCGGGAGAAAGACAGGGCGGCGCGGGCGATTATCGAGAATGCGGCGGCGGACGTTTCAAACTGCGCTCGCTGAGAGAGAGAGAGAGAGCCGAGATTGGAATTTCATGATCAAGCGGATTAGAATTCGCTTCGATTGCCGATTCGCGCACGTGCACCCGTGCATCCTCGTGCCTCGTTGTGTTTTGCCTCGGATATATTCGCTTGAGAGAAAGAGAAAGATAGAGGGATGGGGGAGAGGGACAGACATAGAGCGCCCGCGATAACTGCGCCGGCGAATATCAAAAAGGAAGGCGCACGAGAATTGATACCGAGAAAGGAGGAAAGACCCGGGCACGTCCTCGATACAATTTCGCTTAAGTGAGAAAACCGCGCACACGTTCTTTCAGTTTCATAGCGGAGAAATATAGAGCGGTTAATGCGTAATAAATAAGTTAGGCCTCGATGAGTGACGCTTTGGATGTGCTTGAATAGAAATGTCTCGCGATGTGTCCAACTAAAGTTCCGCGATTTTTTTTTTTATCAACGACGGTTTTAAATCATTGTTTTAAATCGATGCATCTACGATAAGTGAAATATGCGAGTATAGGCGTGTGTGCACTCGTATACGATGATTATTTTCTCGTATTTGAATTATTAATTAAAGTACAATAGCGTACATCTCAAAAGTTTTTATTGTAAAATTGTGACAATGTTTAATATGAATTAAAAACAAAAAGTAATTTAATATAAGGTTGTAAGATATTTGGTTTTTTAATCAAATACGCGTTATTTATTGAAATTAAATTTTAATTTTAAAAATATATAAAATTGAAATAATTAAATTTTAAACGATTGAAATAGTTGAAAATCAGTTTTCAACCGAATATACATTTAATTTAACTTTCTTTATCTCTATTTAAAAATTTTTCAAATTTTGCAAATAACCGTTACGGCATTGTTGATATTTTGTTTACCTAAAAAATAAGTTTTATTTATTTATTTATTTTTTTTTTTTTGTTATTTAAAGTTAAGAAATTAGCCTTAAAAGCCATCATTTACTATTTACATAAAAAATTTCTAAAAATTGGTGCTATCTTTTACAGTTGCGCCATAATAAGGTATATTACAGCTCCGACAATACCCTATGTCTCGAAACAAAAATGCGCAACAAATCTGCCGAACTCGATTTGCATTTTAATCAGCCAATAACATTAACTCACACGCCTACGTGTATATAACGATCTGTTCCTTTTCTCCAAAGCAGCCTCGTGTAACACATTACAAGGGCATTACGACGCTCGTGCACACACACACACACACACGCGCACGTACTAACACATACACGATATGTATATACGTATTATGTACGTACACGTATACGCGAAGCACAAAACAACGCCTCTAGTAGTCAATTACTCTCGGCCCGTTTTTTTTTTTCGTTTTTTCTTTTTCAAATCCCTCGATCCATCTCGAGGAACGCGGCCGATCCCCCGTACAACATATGTACCTCCCACTCTCAATCTCATTCTCCCTCTCTCTTTCTCTCTCTCTCGCTCTCTCGGCAATATCGTTAGTCTATAATCATTTTTTGCGCTTTGTCTTTTGTCCCTCGAGCACGATCGCCACCGTTACACATACAATTACTCCTCCGCTATTACCTCGTACCGTTCACCTAATACTCACTCCCTCCTGTCACCTTCTATCCTTCGCTCTCCCCATCTAATCTAATCTGCTCGCGGCTCCCTCGTATCCTATTTCTCATCATAAGCAAAGAGAATCACATAGGCCAGAAGAGAAACGCAGCGGAGAGCTAAAGGAGAGCGAGCGAAATAAAAGAACGAAAATCGTAAAAGCGGACAATAAAGAGGAATGCAGCGGACGCAAAAGTGGCCGCTTCCTTCGCAGAAGCGAAGAACGCTAAAGCAGCAAGAGGAGCTGAAGGAGGAGGAGGAGGAGGAGGAGGAGGAAGAAGAAGAAAGGAGAGAAGGAGGAGATGGAAAATGAAAAAGAAGGCTCGAGTGCATAACTAAGTACAGCAGGTGGAGTCAAATGTCCGCTCGCTATATATACATGTACGTTTCTCTTTCTTGGCGCGTTTTTCGCTGGAGGCCTCCCCGGCTTTAATTGCAGGTGACTCCTTATCATGAAACATGCGAGAGACCTTATATATATATATATATATATATATATATATATATATATATATATATATATATAAACGCGCACAAATGCATTATATGAAGTCCGGCTGATTAATGCACGAATACACGTTAGACTTGCCGTACAAAAGAAAGGGAAAGAATGTACAGCTTTTTTGTCTATATATGTATATATATATATTTTTTTTTTTTTATTTTTAAATTTATGCGGATTGCAACGTTCATCGGTAAAATTAAAAAAAAAAAAAAAACAATAAATAAATAAATAAACTCTCGCACGCCGAACGAATTTTATACGAATGCGTGCGTGCATTCGCGTGACGATGAGAAGAGAAGTAAAACCGATTTACCGATCTTTAAGACCGGCGCACTCTGCCTCTTTGATAAAACTTATGAAAAAGACACGAGACTTATCTTGACAATTGTATGATTAAAAAGCGTTTTTACAAAACAAGATAAAAAAGAGAATCGCACGCTAAGAACATTTTTCCGCGCGTTCTTATTTGTAACTTCAATTATCATAATAAATAAACGACGAATTTTTTTTTTCTAATTAAAATCAACGCTCGGTTTAATTATGGGGGATTTCGGTTTGGACTAGAAACGTAAAGTCATCGTTGAGAAAGATTTCTAGACTGTTTTTAGCCAATCTTATTAGTAATTTAAAAAGGCTACATCTACTAAATAATACAGAAGCGTTTTGAAAGTCACGATACACGCATTATATTTCTTCAAAAAAAATGAGTCTAAATTGATTAAAATTGACTTACTGTTGCTCTTGAGTCATATACACATAATAAGAAGAAATGAAAACAACGATAATGACATACATGAAATGTATAATTTTTTTTTGGTTACCTTTTAAAATTATTCTTACGCGTGAATGTATGAGAAAAAAGTAGCCAAGTTATTATTTTTCAAACAAAACAAATATTGCACTCTATACCAACGCATTTACGAAAAAAAAAAGGATTAAATAAAAGCAAATAAAAAAAAAACAAAATAGAGACAACGAAAAAAATTTCTTTGGGCGCCGAGTAAAGTAACCATCAAAGTGCGAAAAAATCAAGAGACGACTTATAACTACCTACATTTCTGTGCATACAGAGCTCGCTCGTGAGATTTTAATCAAACGTAACGCGGTTCATTCGGAAAGACGTTTAATCAATCAACCGCTACGTGGGCTTACGCGCACACACACACACATATGCGCGCGCTTACACTCGTACACGCGAAAGGCTATGGATAATCTCGAGATTTCATTAGCCCGCCTGTGTATACGTAAGTCTATCGAACGCGCGTACGTCTATATCAATGTACAAATACGTGCGTACGATGGAAACACCTCGGCGCGTGCAAAGAATCAAGAAAGAAATGCTACGCGAGAACTGACGGCCCCGCCGATGACAAACTATTTACATATGTATACAATCTAAATCGTGCGATGCATTCTAAATGGGACGAATCAAATTCTAAATCGTGCACTGATTTGCCGTTCGCCTCGTCCGCGAGAACTCATTATACATTTATTAAAGCTATCAATTAAAATTAAGGTAAGGATTGGTTGAAAAAAAAAAAAAAAAAAAAAAAAAAATTGATTTTTTCAAATATGTATACACATTTATGCAATACAACTATTAATCTAATTCAAACAAATGATTATGATGATACTTTTTAAAACGACAATTATTTCAAATTTTAAAATTTAATCGTGCATAATAAACAAAAAGTTTACTAATCGATCGAATAAATTATAAAAGTAAATTCAAGCCAAATGGCGTCCGATTTTAAAATGAACTTTTTTTAACTTTAAATAAATAATCGAAAATAATAAGCTACTTGAACTCGTAAAGGTAAATGACTTGGAGAATTATATTTACAGTCTATTAATTAATTCAAATACCATTTCCGTTTATCAATTTTTATTTATAGCAACAAGGTAATTAACAATAATTTCAATTAAATTGTACAAGGATTGTAAATTATTATATTATTTATCAACTTAAAAATTCAGCGATCTTGTAACGTTATTTACATAAAGTAGACTACAGTTTATTTAAAGAGAATTTAAACTTTTTATTATAAAATGTACCATTATGTAAATAAATATTTTACCTTCTAATTAAATTAGCAAGTAAAAAATATTTACGACACTGTACAGTTTATCGATATAATTTCTATTTCCGAGAATATCCGAAGAAGCTTTTACGAATTAACTAATTAATCAAGTGTTTAAAATAGGGCTTCATTAAATACGAAAGGTAAAATAAACGTTATATCCGTTATTTTTACTAAAATAATTGCGCTAATAATTTTACACTAAATTTTATAATTATTTTATTTGCCATAGTCTTGCCGCTAACGTAGTTTATAAAGATTATTTTCAAATAATTTGATTAAGTGGTCGTTTATTTATTCGTTACAAATATCGCGTACACGCAAGCATTCTTAAATTAATTAGTATCGTGCTTTTAATGCTTCAAATAATAAAAATAAAAAATAACGATGCAAACGACGCCTCGTGTGCTAATAATTCCCGACCATCGTTTCCGTAGTAATAAGCAGATTCAACATTTAACAAAATATTTAACAAACAAAATGAAAATCCGCAATAAAAATTTTTTTCGAACGTAATGAAAATTATATTTTTTAATAATTTCGAACGCTGCTTGCAATATACGTAATAATCTCGGGAACGAGCAAGGCAGTATTCGTATGCCGAATAAAACATCGAAGACTCCGAAAAACCCTTGAAAAATTCTTCATTATAAGTATCAGCACACGCGTATAAAAGTCTTCGAATTCGTCATATATACTATATGTATATGTACGAGTATCATAAAAGAACAACGATCACACGATGTTCTCTCGTTGCTTTTTCTCGTATATGTATGCATGTACATATATCTGTATACGCGTACACTCGAGATAATAGTAATTTTCGATGATGAAGGGAGCGAGATAACGAATGCAAGCGCAAAAGCAGGACGTGTGAAATCCTTTCGTTAAAGAAGGGAAAAGCGAGGGAGAAGAAGATAAAGAGGAAGAGAGATAGACGCATAAGCACAGAACACGCTGTCGTACCGTAACGTACGAATATAAGACGCAACGCGAGAAAAAGAGAGAGAGAAAAAACGGAAGGCGGTCGTTTGTACATAGAGGACTTACACGCACGTGGATGCTTATAAATTACAAATAGCGTAATTTTCGAGTGCTTTCGTTACCGCGAGCGCGCGCCCGCGCATTGTTACGCGTATATGTATCTATACGTGTACACATACGCGAGGCTAACGTTGGATTTTTCGAAGCGAAAGGAGGCGTCGCGAAGTAATATATCTTCACGGTTGCGGAACAATGACGCCCCGTTATTGATTTCCTACTAAAAAGACAGAGAGAAAGAGAAAGACGGTTCGCGAGAAATTTTTCAATTAGTATCGTTCTTCTTTATGTAAGCGCGCTCTGCGTAATTGGGCAATGCTCGATTTTTTTTTTCTTTTTTCTTGTTCACGCGCATAATTACGTTATTATGTGCTCGTTAACTTTTTTAAAAAAATTACTGGCACTTTTTTCTTCTTTTTTCAGATCATAAATATACGTGAAATTTTTCGAAGTTTACCGATAGAAAATTTAATAATCGTCACTCTTCGATTTCATCTTCCTTTCGTCACAAAACACATAACGAAGCAGAAATGAAAAATTGTTTGGATGATAAAATTTAAATAGTGCAATAAGCAATCGATGTCGCAAACTTTTAATAACGATAAAATGAGGAAAAGCCGAGTCGATATAAAGATAAACGCGAGTTAAATTAAATTCACGCGTTATTATACAGCGGTGACTTTGTGCCAATAAGAACGTAGGCGTGGGTACGACTTAGCGTATATGTATATACATAAATATATATATATATATATATATATATATAGACGCGTTGATAAATTTTTACAGGCAAGCCATATTCAGTCCTTACTATAAAATATGCAAAATAGCCACACCTCGTTTCTTCTATTTTCTCTCTCTTTTCTCTTGGCGAGGCATTTTTATAAGATAGGATTTCTTTTCTATGCATAAATGAAGCGCCAAGATGCCGCGTGATGTCGTCCTCCCCTCGAAATTTCATATTTTTATCCGAAAGAATCCACGAAGAGAGATAGACAGAAATTGACAACCGTTATATGGCAATACTCGAACTATATACACGTATGCGTGGAGAATAAAGTTATACATTCGCACTTATCTTTTCTTACATTCTTGTTCTCTCTCTCTCTCTCTCTCTCTCTCTCTCTTCTCCTATGCATACATATGTGTATAGATATTTTTGTTTCCGACGGCATCGGAATATTGGAGAAAATACGGTTAAATCTTCGCGCTTTGCGATCATTTTCTTCGCGCATACGTGCACGCCTTCCTGCCGATTGTCGTTATTTTTTCGTTTTTTCGTAGCTTCTCTCTTATTCTTTTCATCGATCCGATAACTTGAAAATGAATATAAATTACGAATTTTACCAAAGGAATCATCTCGTACTTCGTATGGTTTTTTTTTAACAAATTAATTTCTTATTTATGCAAACGATGAATATTTTTACGTGAGTGTCAAAATTAAATAATTTACTCGGTGTCTTTCTAAAATACATAATAACTTTTCATGAATAAAACGTCCATCTTTTATACCTAACACTACAGTAAAATAATTCAATAATTATTATAAAAAAAAAGTCTTCTAAATAGTATTTTCACAAGGTTAAAAAATATACTTTTCAAATTTTCCTCAAACTCGTCTCGTTTTTTTCTTACTCTTTAATTCTTCTTTTTTCGCATTTTTTTTTCTCCATCGTCCTTCGCGCACAATAAGAAAGTCGACAAAGAGAAAACGAAAAAAATGGACGATCGCCCATCACGAATAATTTTCCAGTCGACCGCGCAAAACCCCTGCGACGTAATACACATATATAGATACTTATACATGTATTATGAATTCGTTGAAAAATTCGGCGAATTGTGTATCTCTTTGCTGGCGGGTTGCGATGGCGCGATTTTAAGTGATGTTCATTTGCAAACACCTCGGATGAACGCTTCGTTTGACGAGAAAGAAAAGTGAGAAATGAATGCGACGAGAGCCGTCCCGAAAAAAAGTTTTTGCGCCCGTCGCATCCTTTTATTTTCGTAACGTTTTCGTTACGTGTATATACTCGT
This sequence comes from Chalcis sispes, assembly GCA_949987625.1. NCBI lineage: Eukaryota > Metazoa > Arthropoda > Insecta > Hymenoptera > Chalcididae > Chalcis > Chalcis sispes. The sequence goes on along the minus strand of OX465095.1, from coordinate 72,486,322 downwards.
GTGTGTGTATATACATATATATATATATATAAGCGTCTTCTCTTCATCTTCTTTTTTAACTTTTTTCTTTCGTTCCTTTTAGATCTTCTGCTTCTTCTCACTTTCCTTATTCTTTTTATTTCTCATAACAAGGGATAGAAAGATATGAACCGAGATCGAAACGTACGCGAGGAGAAGCACAACATCTTGTCTTTGATATAATACAGTATGTTGCAAAATTATGTTGATATATATATATATATATATATATATACGCGTATCGAGTGACCGAATTCTTTTTTATGTTTAGCTGATTCGCTTTCCTTTTTTTTCACCTAAATAAAAATTGCTCTCTCTCTCTCTCTATCTCCCTCTTTTTCCTCTCGGGTATTATATGTATATATCTCTCTCTCTTTCTTTATGTTGACTCCTTATTTACAGATTTTATATGTATCCGAAACTCATCCTTAAGAATGTCTACTTCTCGGGACTAAAACCAAAGTTTTTAATCTTATTTTTTATGTTGTTGCAGATAGCGAACGAAATCTGTATCCATACACGTGCGCTGGTTACGGTAACTAGATATTTGTTAAATGCATCCTGATGGGATCATACTTGTAAGGTGATTAAAAAAAAAAAAATAATAATTTTGGCCTTTTAGATGCTCAAACGATTATCGTGTTGTTATAAATATTTTCGATAGAAAGCTCACGTATGCGCATATAATAACCAAAATACGGTTTTACAAGGGGATAAATTATCCTACTATATATATATATGTATATGTATGAGCCGAGATCGAAAGGTATATATATACAAGGTATTTTGAAAATTTCTTTTAAAAAGATTAAGTTTTTAAAAAGTCACTTACAAGCTTGTCCCACTGAAGATTAAATTTTTGCATTATCTTTTTGTTGGCGTAATGTTTTTGTCCACCATGTTAATTCTTTTGACAGCCAAATATCTAAAATGTAATCAGCTTAATAATATGCTTGCACTTATCAACGTGGCACATAAATAATATTAAAAAATCCAAAGAGTTAAAATATTTTTAAGAATTTCAATAACATTAAATTTTGTAATCCATTTGAATTTTAACTTATTAAAATATTAAATAAACGTTTAAGTATATGGAAATCAATATTTTTACAAATATTTAAATTATAATTTTCATAAAAATTTTTACATACGTTTAGATTTTTCTAACATGTTAGGCATTTAGTTCGACTTTATCTGTGTGTGTAAAACTCTAATGTTTCAAAAACCGGAGTTTTAAAAAATTAGTGGCACGTTGGGTAAAGTTTATTTAATTAAATGGAGATTACATTTAACTTTGAAAATATAACATTTAGATAGAGATTTGAAAATGTCCGTTGTATGGATATAATTGTTTTATGAAACGAATAATAACACCGATAACTCAAAAATATTCTTTATAAAAGTTACATTAAATATTAATTAGGTATTTAAAAAATAGTCAATTTAAAATTATTATAAAATGAAATGGTATCGTCTTTTCTAAAGTACTATTATTTATTTTATGTACATAACGTGTAAATAAATAAAATTTTACAGATATTCATATAATTTAATTATTTTCTAATTATTTTGATACGTATTATTTTTACGGGACAAAGAAAATCATATATAATCTTTATCTAAGAGAAAAGAAAAAAAAAAAAAAAATAATAAAAGGACCTGAGAATTTGAAATGCTCGCATTGCTCGTTACGTGTACGCTTGAGAATACTTGGGATAGTTATGCATCAGCAAATCGAGGTTAATAAAATTCTAGAAGATAGAGAAAAAAATATAATTAAGAGAAGGAGGAGGAGAAGAAGGAAATTATGAACTAGACAATGGATAGCGGTGATCTTTATTAATGGGAAGATGGGAGCTCGTTATAAGTAGAAAATAATTTTATCCTTGCCGGGATTGCAATTACCGATAAAAATGCTCTCAAGTGTAGTTATAAATTATCAGTTATACGATTTTAAGTAATATTTACGGTCTTTTTCCGTATAAAAACTGTACATTCCTTAATAAGGTTTGTGTCCTTCCGCTGACTTTATTTTTTTTACCTCTCCTAAAAATATAGCTTCGAAAAACAAGCGTTGTATGTTTTTCAATTATATCAATTAAAAAATTAACGCGTTCTTTGTATGAAATGATACTAATCTATTTAACGATACGAGATCGTATACAACGATTCTTACGCCACATTACTTTATGCATTTAACAAATCTAATAAAACGAAACCTTCTTCCCCTCGTTTACCATCCACTTACTCTAGTTAAAACCATCAAACTAGCGATATATATATATATATATGTATATATATATATATATATCTGCACCCGAACAATTTCCGGATACCCAAACGATTTCCAATCAAATCGATGCGTCTCGAAGCCGAGCTTACACGCGAGTCCGACGCTCACGGTACATGTTCGACGTCGCGGTCACAACCTCGCGCAAAATCCCAAATATATGCGTCTGTGTACGCGTATACATAGGGCCGAAGAACTCGAGGATTCACCGAGAGCACATCCTAATCTCCTCTATCCCATGTATATGTACTGTACGAAAGCTAAACTCTCTTGCCGTTTCCACATATCCATGCGCGCACACACGTGCACGTAGATAGACACACAGAGGCAGACAGCGCGGATAAATGAAACACCAGGAGTTCACCGAGTTATATCACTGCGCGGACCTGATTGCAACGAAACAGAGACGGCAGGCGCACGCACACACACACACACAGATACACACGCGTCGGAATATTCAACTTACGAGGGGAGTCGGCGTTTACACTATTACGAGCCGGAATTATATATAACACGCGGCATGTGTGCGCATCGCTTTTATGTGTATACATCTATATACACATATACACAGTTCCGCAGATCCTTATATAGAGGAGAAAGATAGGTTGAACGGTCAAGTTGCGAGGGCTCAGCGCGCAACGTTGAAATAATGGATTCCGTTGGATCCTTGAAGCAGCACCAATGTGCGCGTAAACGTTAACAAAGCAAACACACTCGCACCTTTGTACATACACCCACGTGTGTACAGCTCGAGATACGCTCTATTCCTCTGTCTTTACTTCCTGACCCTTGTTCTCTCTCTCTCTCTCTCTCCCCCTCTCTTTCTCAGCGTATATGCGTATAAGTATGCATTTGATGCTTGTAATATATAGTATTTAGGATAAATATATTGCATGCGTGGAAGTTTCGGAAAAATGTTTTCATTGGCGCTACGACAAATTTGAATGATGAAAATTTTTATAAATATATATAGAAAACCGATTTTGATATATTATGGAAAATTAATCCGTCAAAAGCGACAAATAGTTTATGAATATTAAGAATAATTATAACTTTAATTATGTTAAATAACGATCAATTCTTTATTTATAAATTTTCCCGGTAACGTACGATAAACTTCCGATATTGTGCAAGGCGACTATATACATATATTATAATATATCTCCCTCACTTAGAGCAACTTTATAATGACTATACGCAAAGCGTACAATAGCCCGACCGCAAGATGAGTTCTAGTTTCGTTCAATCTACGTATCTATACGTTACTTATCGTAGCTAGTGCAAAGGATTGAAATAATAATTCAACCTTTATCTTTAAGTATACGTATCAAAGCTCAAGTTGGAATTTTTTTTTTTTTTCATTTATTTAAACGGCAACTAATGCTGTTATTCATTTTGTTTATTAAAATTAATTTGTGTTATAACGATGCATTAATTTTAACGAAATGAAATTTCACGTAATAAGTGGAGCAAGGCACCCATCAAAAGTTTAAACGTTTCAAAATCGAATTGCTCGAGGAATGTTAAACGGTAAGTTTAAATAAATTTTAAAAAATCTGCAATGATTGCAATAAAATTTCAAATCACGAAACGGTGAAAAATCTTTTAGCGAAGAGAACCAAAGGGGGGGGGGGGGGACGAAAATAACAACTTGATTTTTGAAAAACTTTTAATACCCCTCACGGCAACCATCGAAAATAAGCCTCTTGGTAAAGATGGCACGTAAAGCGAAACGTCGTATCACGATATCCTCCAAGTCGGTATCCATTGCAATCGTTATTTTTTATTCTTCGGTTGCGGCTTTCGCTCCACTTGCGTTCGTCGTCCTTTTCTCTCTCTCTCTCTCTCTCTCTCTATCTCTCTCTCCCTCTTTCTCCCTTTCTCTTATTCTTTTATTTTTTAATAACTTAGCACTCGAAAATTGCCGGTGTGAGAAGATTTTTCAAGACGAAAGATACTAATAGCTACGTGAATCGTGTAATGCATTGCTGCTCAGTGAATACATGTGCGCACTTCGATGATTGGAGCTCGTTAACGTCCAATTAGATGCGAGTGTGAATACAAACATGCGAGATATACGTATAAATATCATATACACATGTCTGTGTGCATTAACCCGCTTGATCTCCTGTGTATGTTTAAGGAAATATCTCGTGCGCGCGCAGATGTTCTATTAATCTGTGAATTCTTTTTCATTGTCCTTTTTTTTCTTTATTCTTATCGTGTCTTTCTTTCGATTTTGGACGATCGATCTACTATAATTTCATTATTAATGTATATACACGCGTGTGCGTTATATTCCAAATTTTCTCGCCACGTTAACATTAACGGGAATTGATAAATTCGATGAAATTATTTATAATTTTGTTGCTTTTAAACGCACAACTGACTAAAATATTAATTCAATTTTGCTTTAAAATGAATACAAGTTTTGTTTAAATATCACAATAAATGGAATACAAAACTCAAAGTTAATTACCCAGAAGCGTATGCGATTCAACGAATTATTAAAATTTCAATTAATCATACACTCTACACTGCTTAGTCATTCGTTTTAGGCGAAACTACAATTGCTTAAACAAAAATAGAGGTCTATACTGAATATCATCGACTCTAATTAAGTTCAACAATTTCGTATTTTTAAATTTTAATTTTGAGTAAAGATAATTGGAAAATCAAACAAATTAAGTGAAAATAAAATTTCTCTCCCGTTAACCGAGAGTGAAAGTTAACGAATCAATTTAAGAAACGGCGGCGTTCTACATTTCAATCTCAAAACGTCTTATTTAAAATAAGCGCGCTCACAAATTGTTAAATACAATTACGAAATTCCCCGATAAAATTTTTCCAATGTACATTTCCATATCTTCGATTGACGCCTGCCTCTTTATTCTATTATTTTCGACACAAGATGTTAGCCCCGTCGTCGTTGACCAACGTCACGTGTACGCGGTACTACAATTCGTAAAGAGTCGACGGTCGATCTTTCGCTTGGTACCGGTTGTATTGGTTTTTATAAAATACGTTTGTACAATGAGTCAGGCAACAATGTGCTTCGTCGCGATATCGATCATCGATATATACCATCGATCTTTCAAAGAGAAAGTGGCGAAACTCACACCGCGCCGCGATTAACATTACTGTATTAAATCCAATATTTAATTATTTGTGTGTATAAGGTACGACACGTATAAGCGTCGTACTAAATGCAACCAAAGTAGCTGCTAAAAAGATTCTTACCACGTTTTGCAAATAATTAACGTCGTATGTGTGCGCTAAAAAATAACTTAAAAAAAATACGCACATAATCGTTGCGTTAAAAAGTCACACATTTCCTTCCGCTTAGAAATATACCAATAATCCGTTAATTCTCTCGTTCAAAAGAAAAAAAAAAAAAAAAAAAAAAAAAAGAAAAGAAGAAGAAAAGCAACTTCCTGTCTCTGAGCAACTCGTCGGAACGAAAGCTCTCCGTACACCACAGTGCTTATACGAGCAGATAGTGCTTCTTAATACGCTCGAGCGCGCTCGAGTGCTCGCGAGGTTGACGCAGCATTATGTCGTCGTCGTCGTCGTCGTCGATTAACCGACCGACAACCGACTTATTAATAATTCCCAAGCTATACGGCGCATAAAGCGCGTGGTGCACACGAGAGAGTAGGAAGGACGGTTGCGGGCAATTTGACGGGTGAAGGGGCGGCGAGAGGGGGGAGGGGAAAATCGGCTCTTACGACCAGTCGTTGCACGGTTGTGGCCGAGTTTACGCGCTGCGGCGGCCAATTAATTAGCGCGACTCACCCCTCCGAGAGCATTGTAAACGAAGTAAATCCGATTTGCGAATGTCTTTGTACGATTGTATATATAAATATACATGTGCACTCGCTCTTGAAGTACGGTATGGAGAAGAGGAAGAGGGGGTAAGATAGAGAGAGAGAGAGAGAGAGATACAAAGGGACGATTGCAAACGGTATTGACGTGTGTATTTGCGCATGTGTATGTACATATATGTGTGTGAGTGTATTGTTAATAAGCTTTCGATCATTAAAATTTTTTGTGCGCGCAAAAATATGAGTGTTTGGTATAGTTGTTTAACGATACATCAATTATTTTAATTTTTTTTTTTTTTCTTGTAGAATTTCAAATATTTTAAGCGCTTATTAATTAATTAAAATTTATGTTTTTCATGGAATCAATGATTTTTTTATAAACGTATAGTGATGAATGTTTCTTTTCTTTTTTTTTTTTTTTTTTCGAGAAAATTTTATGTATTAAAATCAATTTTAAAATATTTTATACTCATATTTCACAACTAACAAATCTTAAATTCTAACGTTCTAAAAACTTGCTAGAACGGTTTAAATAAGACGTATCGCAATCTAAATGCGTTAAGAACAGACCGCAACCAAAGCCTCGATCCAATGAAGTAATACATCACCGAAAAATCTTTCTCGGAACAGGATTAAAATCCAACCAAATCCAGTCTTCCTCTATCCTTAGCCTCAATTTTTCTTGGTTCTAAAAATAGAAAAAAAAGACGTCTGTGTCCATCTTATAGGTGTCGTGTCCATAGTCTCAAAGTCCATACGCGACGTCACAAATCACATTAAGGGTAAGAACCATACTCACCCCCCTCCCCTTGGGACAGGAAGAAGAAGAGGGATAAAGATGGCAGCTGCCACTGGCAGTAGCGTCAAGCGCGTAATTTTCATACGCACGAGCTTATCAACGCCGAAAGCGAGAGCAAGCAGCTGGCTTCATGTAACGAATCGTTTGAAAAGACACTGGAAGAAAATGTCAATGCTCAAGGATATATATATATATATATATATATATATATAAAATACATAGTGGCACGCGCGTAGAAAGGACGCGGCAAGGCATCCCGAGAGACATTTTCAAAGACAATCTACGCGTGTGGCGAATCGCGCGTACGCGCTAGGAACGAATCAGGCGCGGCTTTTATTTCACGAAAGATTCGTCACAGGTACCGGCACGTTGAGTTCTGCAGCAGAGGCGCGAACTCGATTCGTCGCGGGAGTCTGCGCCCGGGCTTCGGTTATACTTCGTATTCGATTGCCCGCCGTCGGAAGGGACCCTTGTTCTTTCTTTGGTTATAAGGCTCTACCTTTTTATTCATCGTCTCTTTTTGCTTCTCGTATATTTAAGAAAAAGAGCATTGAAAAAAAACGTTCGTCAAAATTATTTATTTGAAATTGAAATAACGATTGTTTTTTGTATCAATGAACGCAACTTTAGTAATTATTTACTAATTAATGCAAAAACAATATTTGCAATCATAGATTGATTTTTTTTTTTTTTGTTGATGCAAACGATAAAATATAAAAAAAAAAATTATAAAATTAATTAACGATAAAGAATTGTACTATTCAATAGAGAATTATACAATTAACAAAATTAACGCTTCATTTTTCTATTTGAAACGAAAAATTATATTTTTTCTTTTCGTCACACGTGATTGCAACAATTTTTAACGGACGAGTTTCGGCATCCGTCTTTAAACAATAAAACAATCAATCAATCTCTCTCTCCCTACCTCTTTCTAACTCGTTATTTTTTTTTTTTTTTTTTTTTTACTATTTCTCTTCCAAACGTGTTATACACATCGTAGCGTACATACACATAAACACACACACACACACACACCCATACACGCGCGCGCGCGCATCTCTCGATTTACCGTTGACGAAGCAGAATATACATATACCACACACGATAGGCGCGCGCTTACGTGAAATCGTTGTTTAGAAAAAGAACATACACTCGTATATACACGACAGCGATTCAGCAGCGCACCTGTCTAATCTCGTTTTTTTCTCCTTTTTTTTTATATTCTCTTTGTTGCGTAGTACTTCTTCCACCTTATTCTTCAGTGATTCGCCTTTTTTCCCTCGGCTTCTTCCTTCGGTTTCTTTTTGATTCGTCTCCCTCTCTCCCTCTCTCTCTCTCTCTCTCTCTCTCTCTCTCTCTCACTCTCTTTCTTTCCACTTGCGGCATCGCGGGGCCTTTTTACATGTGCGTGAGCCGGCAGATTTTTAATTGGAAAACGACATTTTAGACGGTACTCGGGCTCCGGTAAGCCCGATAACGGCGTATGGTTACCAAAGTTTTTGTACAGCACTCGGGTTCGAGCAAGCCACCATTCATCAATTTTGTCGAAATAATTATCCTCGGGGCCCAATTTTCGGGATAAAAAGTGGTTTATTATAGTTGTATGAGTACAAAGAATAACACAACTTTGGTTAATAGAAAAGTTGAGCGGTGTTATTAGATTCGTTCGTCGCGGAGAGGAACTCAAAGAATTTACATGTAGGAAATTTTATAAGATTGTTTTTGTCGAAAAAATTTTAAGGCAGCATTTCGTCTGAGATAAATAAAAAAAAAGAATGTTTTGAAAATGATAATGTTTTCAAAAACGCATTGTTAATCTTCACTCGAACGTTATAATTTATTATACTTTTTAAATAAAATGAATAATTTCTAAATATCGACGTGCGATTATTTTTTATTCTGTACAAGTTTTTATGGCTCGAGAATATTGAAATGTTTAAATTAGCATGCTAATAGTTTATATGTCTTCATTTCACAACTTTATAGAAAGCAATGATAATTAATAATCTTAAATTAACAAATTTTATTGCGGGCAAGATGTATAAAAGTTGTTTTTTCACGGAATTCGCAAAATATAATATGCTAATTTAAAAAAAAAGAAACTCGATGACAATTTACAGAAACTTTAAATCGATTCAAATATTTCCGACCTGCAGCAATTAACCAGTTTTTTTTACGAACGGATGTCCCCTAAGAAACAAAGCAAAAAAAGAAAAAAAAAAAAAAAAAAAAAAAAAAAGAAAAGGAAAAGACACAAAAATAAGGAAAAAGTATAAAGCTAAGCTCCCTTCGCGCGGAGACCCGATGAAGTCAGCATCTTCTTAACGCGTTATTTTATCAGCTATTATTAAGTCTGCATCGTATTTTATTGCATCCTGGTGATACTCTTCCCTCCCCCCCCCCCCGTCGCCTCATTTTACATATACACATTTACTTATACAGACACACGCACTTGTAAACACGTGTACGCGCATTCGTATGCGATACATTCACCTTGGAAATATTATTATTCCATCGAAATAAAAGAAACCGCGCCATTAATTCCAAAGTCGATGGCGGCATCTGACTCTCGATTTAACGATTTGCCGATGAAATTCGAGACGCGCGAAAGTAACAGCAGGCGTCTTACACTCTCGCATAAAATATATATGAATACGCAAGGACCCGTGGTATTAAGAAAAAAAACAAAAAAAAAAAACAAAAAAAAAACAGAGAGAGAGAATAATAATATAATTATTGAAAAGCAAGAATATACAAAAATACCTATAAGACCAATTTTTGTTTTCTTTTTATTTTTCATCGCTTTTTTCCATATTTTTTTTTTTTTTTTTTATATTTAACGATAAAATTTAGCGAAGATTTTGAAACTCGTAGAACACTTATTCGCAGGCTTACCGGATTCACGCTTCTCTCTCTCGATTATCTCGTGTGAGCGCTCACGAGGCGATATGTCGAAATCAAAGCGTTTGCATGGGCATGGTCATTTTTCGTGCGCGTATATTTAGACGAAGCACCGAGGATACCTCTATTGTATATCATAGACAATTCGATATGGATATAGAAGAACCGAAGAAAGAAAGAGGAATTATAGGTAGCCGAAGGGAACGAGCGACGAGAAATTGACTAACGATGACCGACCGGTGTATATTGTGTGTTATATATATATATATATATACGAAAACGAGTTTTGTCTTTTCTTGCTCGTGCACGCGCACCTCTCTCTCTCTCTCTCTTTCTCTCTTTGTGCGTTCGAAATTTTTGCTCTCTTTCTTTCTTCAATTTTATTTTCTTTTAACGCTGCGGACTTTAGAAGAGCCGTGTGCCTTTTTTATTTGCTCGGCCGACTATTCGCTTCACCTTTTTTTTTTTTTTTTTTTTTTTTTTAGTTTTAGTTTCAGTTTTTACGATTGGGGAGGTATAAAAAGCGGGTGCGATATATTGCTGATCTCGTTCCTTTTTTTTAATAAGAGAGAAGGACGGGGGAGGCTAACTTAACACCTACGTTTTAGAAAAGTCGAAGGTTTTCGAGACTATTAAAGTTTGTAAGGTTGGCATTTCACTTTTCGACAAAGAGGTCGAATCGCAAAGCTTATAATTTATATTAAAATATAAAAGTTATGACTTTTAAAATACTTAGCATTTCTTTAAATAAAGTATTATTAAAAGCTGAATTTTTTTTTTTTTAACTTTTTATTTTCAATATAAACACAATATTTTCTTGAATAAAGAATATTCTTCGATGGGTTGAATTTGAAAATTTTTTTAAATAATAAAACCAAAACAAGAAATAAAAAAATATCTAATATTTCATATGAGTATTGTTTTAAAATTTTTGCTATTCTAAAAGTAATGTAATATATTTATATTTTTTATATTTTTCAGAGTTCAGTATCAATCCAATCATTTAGATGTCAAACAGAGTTAATTAAATGTTGAATAAACTAATTCAACTATTAAAAACTGTTGAGTTCAACAAGTTGTATAAAAGTTTACATACCGTTTAAAACTTTAATAATTACGATGCTACATAAATTGTAAATATTTAATGCAAGAATTGGATCTTTTTGATCCGGAAATAAATTTTACTCGATTCATTCGCAAAGCTTCTTGAAGAGCAAGTTATGTCAGTTAATTATCGTTTACTAATTATTTGCTTTTTGAAAAATAAAAGTTAACTTTTAAAAAAGTGTATACAGAAATATTAAACGGCTTGTTTATTTCAATTAGAGAGCGAGTACTTTTGTTAAAGAAACACGACTGTTTAAATAAAGGCCAAAGATATGTCGATGACTTTTTCATTTATTTTCTTTTCATCTTTTTTCAAAACTATGCGCGGTTATTAAAATTTCAACTCGTCGTTTTTATCGACGTTCGTGGTTTTTAGGATTCATGTTAAACTTTTAAATAATCAAAAACCCGCAAAAGTTCTTGAGCTAAGAATAAACATCGTTAGAAAATTCAATTAATTAATTTTTACCGTTCACCTTCACACGCATATTTTACAAGCTGCATTTAAACTCTAATTCGCTGCATAATTTTTATTAATATTTTTTTTTTTTTTTTTTTTTTTTTTTTTTTTTTTTTTTTTAATTTAAAATCAAAAAATACGAACGAGAGCTTAATGAAATTCATACAATTTTCAAAATTGTGTAAAATTTAATATGTACAAGTGCACATGTTTATGTATGGCTTAATAGCGTTAGTGGAGAAGGCTGTATATTGCAACATAGGGAGGGACGATGGGATAAAGCAATTCATTTACGGCAAACTTAAGCTTGTGTGTGTATATGTGGGTGTGCATGCACATATACCAGGATAGAACTTGTGCTTCAAAGACCGAAGGACAGAGGGAGCGGGAGAGAGATATAGACACGCGGTCAGGAGGTTAGTGAAAGAGGAGTTTACAGGTAGAGGAAACAGGGATATCCCCGAAGACGCGCGTATATAATACGAGCGAAGACCCTCCATCGACTCTGCGGACACACGACTATATACCTGCTACGAATTCCCGTCAACCGACGCTCCGATGAACTCTCGAGGATTTTCGACCTCGAAGGAGTAGGAGGAGACGCGATGGAGTGCAAGTATAGGCGTGTTGCCGAGAAGCCGCCGCTGTTATATTTTACTGCGACTCACTGTATCCGTGATGTTATGCGTTAACCGTGTGATTTTTTTTTATGTAATCAATTAAAAGTCGAGTTGGATTACAATTGCCCACCGTCGCATTAACTTTGCATTACTCCTGGCTTTGTTTCATTTCTCGGTTGATACTTTTGACTTCTATTCATTATACAATTACGTATTAAAATAGAGAAAAAAACGAGGCCTGTGTAATTATGGCTAACCTTCAAAACCTAATATTTGTATTTAATTAACTAAAATAATATTTGATCAATATTGACAGTAATATTGCGAATTGTTTTTCTTTATCTAGCTTTCGATAAAAATAAAATACAATCAAGTACTTCCTGTAAATTTTTGTTGTATTACCTTTGTAAATACAAGTGCTTTAAAAATAATTTTTGTCTCAAAAAAGAGCGACAACAAGAGATAGTTTTGTGTAAACGTAAAATATTTTACGTATTACTTAACGAGATAATAGATAAAAAAAAGAATTTTTTCGAGCAAAATTATTTTTTTATAACCATACAAGTATATTTTTTTTTTTTAATTTTTTGAACAATACAATAAAATAAATAATGTATACAATATAATATAAATAAAAAATATTTAATAATGTAATTTTTAACTTGCTAAAAGTGTTAATTTGCATTTTCCTATGATTAATTATAATTAAAAAGTGAGCAAATCGATCTTTGCACGCATTTGGTAGTTTTACTATTTAATTAAAAGGATGAATAATTGTATGTAATATTTATGAATCGTAAATATATGTATTTACGTGAATACAAGTGAATAAAAAATTAAGAATGTATAAATTACTTGCTCATTATAACCTCAAAATAATGCCCTGACACCAACATTTTCTTCACCCCCTGCTTCTTTCCGAAAAAAAAAAAAAAAAATTAATTTTTTTCGAATAAGCAATCATGTTAATAGTCAAGCGACGAACGAATAGTCTGTAACCGTCGTCTTTAATAGTAACAAAGGTAACATACCGCGCAGTGTACATATTTTAAACAGCTGGTTTGAAGTTGTATCTATAAATATATACGTACGCGCTTTGCCCTTAGCAGGGCCATCGTTGCTTAATTGCTAATTACGAATGCGACTCGATTCAAAAGAGGAAAAAAGCAGCGCTGGAGAATCGGAACTCCGGCGACTGGGAAAAAAAAAATAAAGAAGGGAAATATACTCGCTATCTCTTTCTTTCTCTTTCTTTTTTATCGTAATAATCGGATAAGAGCTCGGCTGCAGCAGCGGGCGATATTCTTCGGAAAAATTGTCATTCTATACTTATTCGAGAAACTCGCTTACTCTATCTCCGTCTCGCTCCCTTTTTCATTGGCCACGGTATGAAAAAACCCAAGCCCAACAAAGTCTCGATAAATTATACCCGGTATATATATATATATGTATATGTATATATACAAGACCGTGACGAGCCAAACGACGAAATCTAACCGCTGCTCGTCTATCGCGTTTATACATCTATACCGATGTTAACCAGTCGATTGTTTACGTAATTCACGGTATAACAGCGGTGGTCCGCTCATTTGTAGCAAGAGAAAAAGAGAAAAAGAATCTGTGCGTCCTTTTGTATTACGTATCTCTGCCGGTATATATAATACACATGTGTATATACACAAATATGTACGCGGTGTATCGTAGAAAATATTTCGGGAATTCGATATGGCTTGTATGTGTATTATACCTATATACACATATAAACGTAGTTGGAAAAGTCGTTCGGTCGACGTCTTATCGAGTCAATCGAAACGCACTGCAGATGCGTCTTTCGCTCGCACACCAGACGCTCCCGTAGTAATGCGTGTGTGTGTATATATATATTTATGTGTATAACTCCTTTATACGAAGTTTGACTCCTTCCGCGCTGATTTATTGCGCGTTACGACTTTTCTCCTCCCTTATCGATCTAATCCTCGTTCCTTCTTATACAGTAACGCGCGTTGACCTTTTTTGAGAGGTCGTTTAAGTCCACGTCCGTTTACGTACGTATCGCGTGTATATGTGTCTTCGGATGTTAAGCGTGTGGCATATTATGAGCCATGTCGAATTTCATAACTAATGACGAGGATATCTAGTTAACATTTTTCATACAAAAATTGAGTGGATACTTCTCGGCTAAATTGCTTTAATGATTTAACCAAAGGGAACATTAACATTTTCGGATAACTAATTTTATTGTTTTAAATACTACCTACGCATTTAGGGTCAAATGTGGTTGTATTCCAGACTCGTTTTGTAAGTTAAGGTTATGAGCGTCGTTATTTCTTTTTTATTGTAAAATTTTTTCTTTATATTAATTTTTTTTCTCTTGTATAATCCATACGTAAAATGAGCGATGCTTCTCGCTAGCTAGCTAGCCGAAAGAGCCTTTCGTGTGTTTGAAACTAATATTATTCTTTTATTTCATTGGTATAAATTTTCTACTTTACGGTTATTAGATGTGATGATTATCGAACTGGGGGAAATAAATTATCATTAAGATTTAAATACACTTTAAATGCGTCAATATTTACATTGATATTAAAAGTAACTTTTTCAAAAACAAATTAATTGATTAAAAAGCACATAAAGAATTATAGTACATAGTAAAGCGTAAATTGTAAAGTTTCAAAATATTCATTATGAATTACATGCACAGATTTATCGAAGAAGCGAATCAGTAATTTATTAAGAACGTTAAGTAGACGATGCTATAAGCAATAAATAATCGATGCCAGCCGATGTAACTCGATATAAGGTATATAAGATAATGTTATATATTATTCAATAATTATTTGTGATAAATCGTTATTAACGATGCATACAAAAGCTAAATAATACACGATATTTTATATTTTTATAAATTACCTAACTTACGTATAATAACAAGTTGTTGAAACGCTTACGAACTGTGCAGAAAAAAAAAAAAAAAAAAAAACAAGTAAGAAATAAGTAGATCTCAAAAATTGACAACTTTTTTGAAAAGTCTAAAATATAAGGCTCATTTGTCAATAGCGAGAAAAAATTTTGTTTTTCGCTTGCAAATATATCTGTTTATGTGTCTGCATATAGAAATTTATTCTATTTCTTTCCTCTGTTTTTTTTTTTTTTTTTTTTTTTTTCTCTTTTATTCATCTTTTGCATAGGGCGCTCGCGTGTACGTACGTACAAGAGGCGCAAACGCGCGAGACTGTGAAAAAGCAATTTCGTAGTTAAGAAATACTAACTTTCGTGCTATACGAACTATAAAGTCTCATTAATACTTCTTCAACGATGTATAAATCGTTGGTATACGCGTGGCGAACACGTTTTTGTAACTTTTGAACGTTAAGGAACTTGAAAATCGCGACGAGGCTTTATGAAAAAGTCCGTTGTGGTAAAAATTTTAGGTACATTTATTCTAATAAATATCATTTTTTAAATTTATGGATGTATCTATGCGTATGAACAATTTTTAAGACTGATTTAAGACCGAGCTCTGCCTCAATTCAAATTGGTCGTTCCTTGTGTATCGTAAAGTTAAATATTTAATTAAAACCAATTTATTTTTATATACATTTTGTTGAAAATATGAAAATTTTGAAAAAATAGGTCATACGGCAAATACGTCAAACTCTTTCGGATTATTATTGAAATATTGATTTTTTTTCATGTATATAGACATATATTCCAAAAATTACTTAAAAAAAAAAATCTTGTAATCCAATCGAGAAAATTCAGAAAGCTAGCTATATACTCCACCATTCATTTTCCACGTTATACTTTTTTCGTTTTCAACATTTATAATTTCGTGAAGTAACTTTAACACTAGATTGCCGGAGCAAGTCAATTTGACTAATTTGTGATTTTAAAAATCTGCGGAAAATATATTTTAAAAACAAAATTTATATGTAAAAATTGTTTTGAATAAAGTTTTGTTTAAAATAGAATTGTATTTAAAACATTTTTAACATATATGTATATTCTGTTTTAAAATATATTTTCAGCAGATTTTTAAAATCATAAATAAGTCAAATTGACTTGCTCCGGCAATCTAGTGTTAATCATTCTACATTTAAAACTGACACGTGAAATATGAAAACATGAAATTTTATATAACTTTGAAAAATATTCGTTAATTGAATAATCATATTAATCACAAAGCTTAAAGATTGTTTATATAACTTTAGATTATTTCGAATAGCAGCGTTTAAATTAATTTTCCATAATTATAATAAATTTTTTATGTATCACCAATGGCTTAACAATACTGCCATTTAATTATTTTTATTACGTAAAAGATATTTTTCTAACATCCAACGCTTGATTTCACGTAAATTTTTTTCTCTTTCATACGCCTTCGATAACCTCGAAACTCCGCATTACGCTTTACCTATAGCATTGGCGATAAACTGACCATGCGATTTCAAGTCGATTGCCGTATTTACTCAAAAGGACAACAAAGTCGTCGTATTTTTACTGTACTTGTTGACACTTTACCTAGCCCGCCCTTAATTTCCTTTTTCACATGTACATAGAAAATTACTAATAAACA
The DNA here is from genome assembly GCA_949987625.1 of Chalcis sispes. Classification (NCBI taxonomy): domain Eukaryota; kingdom Metazoa; phylum Arthropoda; class Insecta; order Hymenoptera; family Chalcididae; genus Chalcis; species Chalcis sispes. The sequence goes on along the minus strand of OX465095.1, from coordinate 72,469,724 downwards.
AGTAAACAAACAAAAAAATTTTTTATGTTTTATAACAACAATAATAATTATTCTTTTAATGAAAAATTGAATAAAAAAACTACCCTCTGTATATGAGTATTATACCCAGCGGAGTAAGAGAGCCCGCGAAACCATTGCGCGTAACCGAAAAAGCCGAGAGCATATGTACTATATATACGTATATAACATAGTAGAAAAGAAGGTGGAGTAAAAGGAGGAGACGAATAAGAGGGCAAACTTGTGCGAAAGGTGCATTTAGAGGTAGGCAGCGGCAACGGCAGCGGCGCATTAATAATGAAGGTGCGCGCAGCGCATACGCGCCGCTACCGCCGTCGTACTCTCTCCGATCGATGAAGCGCTCTCTCTCTCTCACTCTCTCTCTCTCTCTCTCTCTCTATCTTTCTCTCTTCTTCTCTCCTGTATGTACACACTTACAAACTGACTACAGCAAGCGAGCGAGAGAGAGAGAGAAAGAGGGTCGCAAAACGTGCGTGCGCCCCCTTGAGCCCTTATTACGACGCTTCCGTGGCGACGGTATGTGCGTGGGAAAATTTTCGTCGCGACGTAATTTTCAAGAGATTTGATTATTTATCGCTTATTATGATGCGTAAGGTACGCGCGCATGTCGCACGGAAAATATGGGTTATCGTCCCTTCGTACGGTTCGATCGATTATTATTGGACGATGGTTTCTTTTTCTTTTATCGCGAATTTTACTCCGGCAAATATTTTAACGAGGAATTCTAACACGAATTTAGCTCGAATTTATTAGCTGAGCGAATATGAAATTTTGTTAATTAATCGGCGCTTCAGTGTGAAATTTATTTGTATAGAATAAATAAACTAAAAATATCGCGAAACGATGGAAACTTTTAAAAATTTAAAGCAATTATAGAATGGAACAATTTCATACAGAAATATTATTATTCGCTATCGGTACTTACTTTTCTTTTTTCTTTCAATTAAAATAGTGTATTATATCTTAAATAAAATAAAATGTTTATTATCATACTTTTTATGAAAAACTTCATTTATTTAATTACTGTTTAAAATTTTTTTGTATTCTCAATATTTTATCTGCAATCTGCAATGAAACATTTCGAGCGAAAATTTTTCTCTTTATCGCGTCAACAAAAACATCCCCCTAATTCACATTATTTTAAATCGTGCATCAAGCGCTATTAATTATCCCCTACTTTTTTTTATCACGATTAAGAGTACCCCATACAAATAATAAAATTAATAAAGCTTGCGGTATAAAATAATCAAATTAATTCCCGCTAAAGTCCGAATAATCACTTGGGTTATAAAAGGAAAAGAAAAAACTTTCGTACCACTTTCACCTTCTCTCTCTCTCTCTCTCTCTCGCTTTCTCTCTCCCATTCTCTCCCTCTCTATCTTTCACTGGAAGGCGTGCGTGCAATCCTTATAGTCCACTAATTCCGCGGGGCTGAATAATGAAAATGATAAAAATGAAACGGAAAGAGCTTTTCCCGCACGAAAGCCAGATAACTTCGTCGCGAAGCTCGCGCGGGTTCAACTTCTCCTTCCTCCCTGCCCTCTTTAACTTTGTCTACCTCGCTTTTTTCAGCACGAAAGAGAACACAAAGCAAATAAAGAAGAACAAGAATAAGTGAGAAAAAGTAAAAAAGAGGGGCAAGTGTCGCGAGAGATGCTAATCATGCCCCTACACTTGCATATATGTGTACACTCGCGTTCTCTCTCTCTCTTTCTCTCTCTTTCTCTCTCTTTCTCTCTCTTTCTCTCGCTATTCCTCTTTATTTTTGTCTCTGTCTTGCCAACGCGAAATAACGAGCTCGCGGTACCCCGCGAGTTGTTCAGAAACGGAGCGAGTATACGCATACGCGGAGTGTATAACGAGAGCTTCACAAGTGCAGACAGGAGTAACCTCGGTAATAATCGCGGGAATAGAGGGAATAACGAGGAAGAGTTTCTAGACTGTGAAATTTAGGAATATTAGCCAGACGTAGATGTAAACGAACGACTGTACGGTAACGCGGTGTGACGTGGCCGCGCAAATTGTTATGACACGTCGGAAGTCGGAAACGAGATCGTTTCACGTGCAAGGTGTACACGTAGGAAAAGTCCCGCGCGCGCTTGCCTCTCCGATGATTAATCGCCGACACGCGACTTGCCCGATCGACCTTTCTCTCGCGCTTCGACTCGCTCAGAACCGCGTGCCGCTCGGCAGTGAGAGATATAGACCCTTTCGCCGAATTCGTTTATTCTTTATTTCTTTGAGAATAAAAAAGGAAAAAAATTTTTTAAAGAAAAAGTAGAATAAAAGAGATTAACCGCCGGTGGTTGATAAGATGCACGCGCCAATGTTAACGGTGCTTCTATTCTTTCTTTCTCTCTCTCTCTCTCTCTCACTCTCTCTTTCTATTTTTTTTTTTTCTAGAAAGAACCGCTTAACACCGACAAATTTTATACCGGAGTCTGTACGTATGCTTATGAGAATCGGAAGTAGAAAGAAGGGAAAGTCTGTATTTGAAAAAGCTTTTCTCGCTTTTATTACTGTCGGTGGCGCGAGAAAGCCATTTTTCAGATACTGTTACTTATAATGAGGTGAATTTTTTTATGCACGCTGCGTTCGAATTATTCACTTTTTCCTGTTCCTTGTTTCTTTTTCTTTTTCCGTTTATTCAACGCATAGCGCGATTAGGTTAACGTACGTTTATTACCTCTGTTTTAAACTAATTGACATTTTCTAATGTTTTATCATTTACAGTGAAATGGCTTTTTAATTTTTCGTAATGAGATTCGTTTTTGTAAAAGGAAGTTGGTTTATTTATTGCATATTCTAGTCCAAGACATCTTTTTAAAACTAATGAGTTCTTTGTGAATAATCGAGTAGTATGTTTTAATTGAAATAAAAGTTTTTACTTAATGTTCCTGTCGAATTTAAACAAGTACAGCAAATTTATCACTTCGTGGAATTAAAATATAATTTTGCTTTTATTTACTTGTTTTTAACTTTTAATTGATATTGAAAAATTTTCCACCCATAAAAATAAAATTGTATATGTAGCGCGTTTCATTAATAAATTTCAATATCGCTCTCAAATATTATAAAGGAGTTATAAAAACCGTAATTGTATTATCGAAAAACTAATGAATTCTGTAATTACATTGATTGAGAATTTTATAACGCAACAACGACGTATTCGATTTTCAAAAAATGGAATAATTTTTATACCATGACGAGCATTAAATTCAATATACGTATATTATATGTATGGTCGTATAATATTTTATGCAGCCAAATATACTTTTCCGATACCTTAATAACCTTTCAACTTCTAACCAAGCGCATCTCGCGATAATATCTAAAACCTGACCACGCGGAAATTCAACGAGCCGAGTAGCTGCTTCAAAAATTGTATATCGAGCCACTTGTCGCTCGAGAAACTAATGATCCTGCTTGAGTACATTTGTTTCCTCCGTGCATTAACCATACGTGCTGCATTACTAAAATGCATATACGTATGGGAAATCGTGTATTAAATCTATATGTATATACAAAATCTTAACTCTCGATTAAAAATGTATGTACTTTGCGAGTGAATTGATCGACTAATCGAACGTGTTACCAATATACAAACAAACAAATTTCGGTTTAATAAACGGGTGCGATTGCCATTGGCTCTCTCGATTCAGTTATCAATGGCAACCCTTATACGCAAGCGTCTATGCGCGCATGTACTTTAACGAGGAAGAATATATTCACCGTCGCCTTTTTCTATAACGCGCAACAAAATGCGTTAACTGACCCGACTTGAGATTAATCTCATTATTTGCCGAGAAAATAACGAGTTCTTATCTCCTCGGGCACTTGTATGAACTTTGGCAATATATGTCGGCGGATGTATCGTTTAAAGAGCGCGCGCCACTTTCTCGAGTGCCGTCGACTTTAACCCATTCTTTCTTTCTCCTTTTTTTTTCTCTCTCTCTCTCTCTCTCTCTCGCCAGTTAAGTATACGGGTATTAGAGATCGCGTTATGTGTTTTATCAATGGGCTCGTTTGTTACCGCGTCCTTTAAAACACGATTAAGATATCCGAAATTTTTATGTTTTGTTCGCTTCGTTTTGTTTGTTCTTGTTGTTTGTTGCTCGATAAAACTATGAATTATTTAAGTAAAATTTATATGAAATTTTTAATTTTTTTTTAATAAAAATTTTTAATTAAAAATTTAACTTGAATAACGCACGCTTTTTAAAATGGGAATAGGAGGTTAGGTAAAATTATAAGACAATTTTGTTTACTTTGAAACAATAACGTAAGTTATAAATTTATTCACATAAATTAAATAATTGGAGTTTAGCAAATATTATGTATGTATATGTATATATATACACATTCGCGTGTGCATACATACACGCAATCGCATGTATACTTGCGTGATCGTGAATACAAATTTTCTTCGTTTTAATTTCAATTTTTTTTTTTTTTTTTTCATTATATTCGCCGTTTTTATCATCGTCATTATCATCGTCATCGTCATTATTTCGGAAGAAAAAAAAAAAAATGAAATATAAACGTAATAAGGTTCGAGAATATATCTTACACGAGGCGAAAGATTATTTCTTAAATACATATTTACATATTTTACAACAGCCTTCGATTCAGCAGTCAATATAAAATTATAAAAAATTGCCTATCTAAAGTTCCAAGACTTTCCTATGCATTGAAAATTCGTTCTTTATCCGTTTTCAAAAAAAGCATATATCGTTACATTCAGATTCTCGCGTTTACATTAATCGACGCAATTCTCTTTCTGTCTCTCTCTCTCTCTCACTGTTTCATTCTCACTTAAACGTATCGGAAAAAAAAAGTTCACTCATTCGCATTTTCATTGTCGTTTTGAAAATGTTTTTAATCGAAAAATAAAAAAAAAGATAAAAGGAGACGATTATACATTAACGGTATATCAACGTTTATTTTTCGCTTAAGCAATGTCACTTTTTTTATCGTTCGCGATTTTTATTAATTAATTTTTTCATTCATTTTATTTAAATAAGTATGTACAGCCGTGTGTACCAAGTTGAACGGGTTTGCCGTGGTCGAGGCCTCCCGTTCATGCGACACATTTCATTAAGCAATTATATTTATAAATTATATATATATATATATGCATATATACACATATATATTTTTATTTTTTAATTTTTTACTTTTCTTTTTTTTTGCATTTTTTTTTTCCTTTTTTTTTTTGTTTTATTTTGTTTAAGTAGAAGCGTGTTTCTCATATATACAATCCGCTAGTTAATTTGGCGAGGTAGGCCATCGATAGTTCACGCAGAATCTATCGAAATGAAATAATAACGTTTATAAAGAAATGAGATTCACGAAAGAAGTAAAGTTAAACTGTCAACCGCGCACAATTATTAATGGCGACGTTCTTGCCACGCTATTCTTCACTGTTGATCTTATCGGTTCATAAAAATCTTTCATTACTATTGTTTTCTTACATTGAAAAATAAATAAACTTTGATAATCACTGAATGACAAATTTCTTTATTTTCATTTTTTTCTTGTTATTTTTAATTGTGGTTTATTTTTTTTTTTTTTTGTTTTTTTTTTTTGTTTTTTCATTTTTCTTTTTGAACACTCGTGATAATCCTATATATACAATACAATGGCAATGTACAAAACAATTCGAAGACTTTGCTGTTAGAAAAAAAAAAAAAAAAAAAAAAAAGTAACGATGATGTACAAAAAGAAAAAGAACCAAGAGCACGCTTATAAAAAAAAAGAAATTTTAAAACACTTTTAACGCATAACTCGAAAAAAAAAAACATCGATAAGAGTAGCAAACGTCACACAGTGGAACTGTAGCCTATTTATTGGAAAAAAATTACGCGCACATTATAAATTGCGGAACGAGAGCGTGACTTTTACCTCCCAAGTTCACAAGAGCATTATACAAGCGTGTACAGAACAATTGCAAAATCGGACACCGATGCAAGTCGCACGCACAGAATTAGAAAGAGAGAGAAAGAGGAAGACCTTCGCGCATAATCGATTTTTATTGAAAATGAAACAATCGCTAAATCGCCCTCGCGTTGCTTGTCTTCTTAGATCTCTTTCCCTTTCTATCTCTTTTTCTCTTTCTTTCTTTCTTTCTCTCTCTCTCTCTCTCTCTCTCTCTCTCGCACTCACTCACTTGCACACACTAAAACACACGCGTACACGCGCATTTTCTATCTTTCTTTCTAGCAAGCATACCGCAGCAGCCTACGAAGCACGTAATAACCATTCAACGTAGGCTCCTCCTCCTTGGTGTTGTTATCGTCATCGACACACGATGAGAGAGCCGATTTTCGCACCGCGAAAACAGATCAGCTGCATTATCAGAGCAACTAAACGAGATACGCCTGTCCCGACTGCGGGGGTGGCTGTTGCTGTGCCGCGGCCGCGTGCTGCCGCCAAGCGTTGCGCTCCAGTGTTGAATAGTCCGAGTCGATGCAGGAGTATATGTGCTCGGACAAGGGCCTTCTGCTCCCGTCGTTCGGCCCATCGAGCGTCGGCTCTTGGTAGGCCCGATTCATGGTCAGCCTCGGGCTGGGGCTTGCGGTGCTCGCCGAAGTGTCTCTGCTCACAACGCCGCTTCCGGGGCCGAGGCCGCTGCCAGGCTCGAGAATCCTGCCGCTGTTGGCGCCCGGATGGCCCAAGGTTGCCGTGCTCGAGTACGCCGGAGGCGCCTGCATCAACTCCGACGAATCCTTGAAGAGCGGATGGTGGCCCGCGGTTATGTGCTCGGTCACCCTGGTCTTCTGTGGACGACCATTAAGAGTATAGGTATTCACGTTACGCCTATAGAGCGATGAGGATTTGCGTCCGAGCGCGTCGCCTGGAGGCATGGCGTAGCGCAGTCTCTCCCAGAACCTCTTCTCGCCCCAGCGGATAATGACCGCGGTGCGCAAGTACGGCCTCAGCTCGAGGTCAGCCTCGGCCTCGTGGGCAACCGGTCCAGCCTGTACAACCACCAGCTGACCGGGTCGGCCGCGCAGCGCCTCGTGCAAAGCCGCACGAAACTCGAAGCGTGACCATTCGGTCTGAAGAAAGTTGCGCGTGAGCACGATGACGACGCGCTTCGAGGCCTCAGCGGCCTCGAGGACCACGGGAGCCGCGGCCCGCAGACAGGGTAGATCTCGATGATGCAGACAGAGCCGCAGCCCGCCGACGCCGTGCTCGAGCTCGACGGCGAGTGTATGCAGAACAAAGTCCTCGTCTTTTGGGCTGTAGCAGACGTAGCCGTCATAAAGTCGTTCCTTGTCCTCGGGCACAGCGGCCTTGGCCCAGAATCTAACGCCGTATCTCGAGTAGGCCCAAGTGCGCACAGGCTCACGGAAAATGAACGCGAGGACGGCTAGCACGAGAAGTAAGAGAACGGCTGAGAGTGTCGCGGCAACCATGGGCAGGTAGTCCGAAACCATGATGCTTTCGATGACGCCGCCCTGGGCAAAGTAATCGGAGCAAGCGGTCTCGTTGACGTTGAGTCGGCGCCGATAGGTCGGACGCGCCTCGTTGTTGTAGCACCAGACCTCGGAGGCGTCGATAACTTTGTGCGCGTTGTCGGAGACCCACGAAGTGAGCTCTTGCAGGAACTTGCAGCGACAGGACCAAGGATTGCCACCGAGGGAAAGCTCGGTGAGCCGACCGTTAAGGTTTACCTGCCAGACGGGGAATGTAACGAGCCGATTGTCGTTTAGCCGAAGAATCTCGAGCGAGCGCAGCGAAATCAGCGTGAGGTTGCCGATAAAGCTGATAAGGTTGTTTTGCAAGTAAAGTTCTCGCAAGTGGGAAAGATGTTCGAACTCGAAGCCCTTGAGCTCGCGGATGCGATTGTCCTCGAGATGGAGCACCTGCAGATTGTTCAAACCGTTGAAAGTGCGATTCTGGATGGACTCGATGCCGCTGTTGTTCACGTAAAGCACGCGCATATTTTTGCGCCCGATAAATACATGATTTTGGAGCTCGCGAAGATCATTGCCGTCGAGGTAAACCTCGGTTGCGTCCATAGGAATTCGCCGAGGAATTTCACGGCTAACGAGGCCCGAGCAGTCAACGACGTTGGTGTTCCAAGTTTGGTCGTGATAGCACTTGCAGTCGCTGGGGCAGGTCATCTCGCAGTCACAGGCATCAAAGTCGCAGCAGTGACAAAGTGCGAAGCAGTGGGCCTCGTAGCGGCACAGGAACTGTTCGGGTTTGGCCATGGAGGCTGGAACGATAGCGGTACCCCGAGGACCGGAAACTCTGCACATGGCGTTGTCGAGATCCATGACACGAGGATGTTGACGTAAAGCACTCATGTTGTTGATAACGGGCAGCCAGTCCATGGAGCAATTGCAATTAAAGGGGTTGCCGCCGATGTAGAACTCGGGCAGGAATTTGCCCTCGGGCACCGGAGTCAGATGGAGGGACGTCAACTCCATGGTCTCGATCATGTTCGCGTACATGTCGACGCGAGTAAGGTTGACCTTGTCGGTGAAAGTGTTGGGCCGAACAATGTTTATGTAATTGTTGTTGATAAACAAAAGCTCGACGCTGTCAGGCACCGACAGAGGCGAAAGTTCGGTGATGCGATTGTGACTGGCATCGAGCGTGCGCACTTTTTGATCGCGTATTTCGTAATAATTGCCGAGTTTTCCGATAAAGTTCCCGTGTATATCCAACCACTTAAGATTGCTCGGAATAAAGGCATAATCGAACCATTCGATATGATTTTCCGAAAGGTTAAGCAGCAAGAGGCTAGTGATCCCGGCGAAAACCCCGTTGATGTCCGAGAGAAAGTTGCCGTCGAGACGAATGGCTTCGAGCCGTGTATTGCGCTCGAACGCGTCTCTTTCGATGTGTTGAACTTTATTTCTCGCTAAGTTGAGAATTTGTAAATTTGGCAGATCCCAAAGCATGCCACGAGATAAATTGCCAATTTCGTTGCCGATAAGCCGCAGCCCCGTCAACTGATGGAGATTATGAAACGAGCCGTTGTGGAACTCGCTGATTTTATTCTCGCCGAGATCGAGAGTTTTCAACAAGTTGAGGTTTCGCAAAGCCTCGGGCACGCTGGTCAACTCGTTACCACTGAGATCGAGTTCCTTAAGGTCGGAGCAGTTGCGGAAAGCTTCGTGATCGATACTCGCGATCATATTACCCGAGAGCGTAAGCCTGTTGAGCACGAACAAACCATTGAAGAGCTGCGGACCGACGACGTGCAGTCTGTTATCCGAAATCTCCAAGGTGTGCAAGTTGTAGAGCGGCCTCAAAGCGTTGCTCTCAATGTGGCTTATCGTGTTGTTCCTGAGATCGAGAATTTGCAAGAAAAAAAGATCCTTGAACATAAGCTCGCTAATGTTCGTGAGCGAGTTGTAGGAGAGATCGAGGACTATCAATCGTATGAGCCCCCCAAACGTCGTCTCGTTTACATAATCACTACCCAATCGGTTACCCGCAAGATTAAGAACCAACAGTTGATCCAGCCGCGTAAAAGTGCCGCGCGGCAACTCGCGCAGCTGATTGTATTGCAGGTGAACCTCGCGTAGATCGCGCGTGCTTGCGAACAACGCATCGGGTAGAGAATGAAGATTGTTAAAACTGACGTTGAAGACGCGCAAGCTAGTAAGACCAATGAGCGCGTCGCTCGAGATTTCATCGATGAAATTGTGCTGCAGCATGAGCTCTTGAAGCTGACGGAGACTCGAGAGCGAGCTGTCCTCGGGGAGGCTGCGCAACTCATTGCGCGAAAGATCAAGAGCGCGGATGTCGGTGTGACATTCGGTCTGTCCGAGTCGATTGTCCGCGAAGCCGACGTCGTTCACGCTGGTCAATTGATTGCCGGTCACGTTCAGCACCTGGAGATTGCCAAGACCGCAGAGCACGTTCGCCGGCAACCCCTTGAGATTGCTGTCGATTATCTCGAGTGCCTGAAGTTCGCGTAGCCCGGCGAACGCGTCGTTGGCCAGTTCGAGGGTCTTGCTGATGCCCCACTCGACATTGAAGGTTTGGATGGTGAGCCGCTTAAGCTCGGTCAGGGGCTGGAATGCGGCCTCGGGGATCCGTAAGAGTTTGCAGCCTTCGATCGTGAGTTCGTGGAGACCGCTCAGTCGGTGCCAGCTTTCGCCGGAAATTGTACTCTCGAAGTGGTGCACGCTGCTACAGATGAGCTTGAGCTTAAGCGCGCCATCCAAAGAGGGTAAGAGCGCGGCGACGCCTGCGGGATCGAGAGTGCGCAGGGTGCAGACGGCGGATCGCGTATCGTTGCCGTCGGACGACCAATGACAAGAAGCACCCACGACAGCTCCAAGCCTCAGCAGTAGGAACCAGCAGAGAAGCGAGTACACGTAGCACCATCCGAGCCCGAAAGGCCACCTCGCTTCACGAGCCATCTCCGTCGTTTACGCTTTGTGCGACGTTACTTGAGATTTAAGGAAGCAGCGAGCTGAAAAAACTCGGCTTGACGAAGAATCGAGGGAGAGAGAAAGAGCCAGCTTCTCTTGCACCCCCGAAATATCACGTAAATACAAGCAGATCCATGATTCTTCCGCTCTCTTATTTATCTTCGCACTATTTTAATGTTGCGCGCGTGCTACGCTTACACTTTTATACACTATTTTTCTTTTTCTTATTCACTGAGTGAGCGGTCGAGTAACGCACGAACGCACGCACGCACGCACGCACGCACGGATAGCGCGTGACTTTTCTCACCCTAGCACCACAAGTTTAAACTTGTTCGCGAGCGCACGCAGAAGCACTTTCTTATTTTTTATTCGTGCTTCGATTTATACTCGTTTTATCTGCGAATATTTAATATATATATATATATAGATGTATATATGTATAGTTTCATATATATCTTCTACGGTTTAACAAACTTGTCGATCGCGCAGCATTACTCGTGAATTGTCGCGGCTTCACACTCTCTCGTCTTTCGATCACTTGAGAGCTGTGAGAAATGTGATCGCGTGAGTTTGTCACAAAACGAACAGATTACCACAAACTCGACATATTTTCTAAAGTTTCACTCAAAGCGTTAAGGGATAGCGCGCCGAGCGCTACTACTACGTTATCGTACCACGACAAGTCGACCTTAACTGGCCGCATGCTCGACTCGCACTGATCTCTCAACGAGGACGACTTGACTAGTGTATCTTGCGCTCGCTCGGCACTCGTTCCTGCGGCGGCGTTGGCGGCGGCAACAACGGCGGCTCGACCGACTACCCCGTGGTGGGAGAATCGGGGCGTTACATTTGAACGTCGTTAGGGCGCGCCACTGCACGAGAGAGAAATTGTCGTGCAACCAAACCCATGGGGTGGGAGGTCATAGCGTGCATCGAGAGCGTGTCGCAGTCGGTGGTAGCAACAAAATTAAGTTGGGGACATAAGGTATTAAACTCTAGCGCCCATGATCACGGAATTTCGATTTCATCAAACATTCAACAGATTACTCATGAAAAAATAGCATAAAACTATAATCGACTAAAAGTTTTTTTTTTTTCTTTGGAAAATAATATTGATACTATCATCGACACTTTTTTATAAATTAAATTTTGATTTAAAACTGTTACCGCGTGTACGAAAACAATACCTGACGATTAAATACGGATAATTTTTTCTATTTTTTTTTAAATAAAAAGTGCGGTCATAAATATAGCTACTACGACAAATAGTAATTAAATTAATTTTAAATTTTAACTTATATAAGTTAAAATTTTGATATACTTTCTTCACTAAAATGGTTTGCGATTTTAATAGACGACATAAATATAAAAAAAAATTCGTCTTATCTTAATAATTTATTCCATTAGCTAAAATATCTACTATATTAATAAGCTATTCATATAGGTAAAGATACTTCAATAATTAGTATTCTGAAATATATATATATATATAGTGTTTTTAAATAATTAATTATATATTATGTATCATATTTCAAATGATAAATCTAATAAACTAAATTGCCTAAAAAAAGAGAAAAATATTTTTGAAAAATTTATTTAAACTTATTATTATGTTTTACGCGAAAAAAATTAGATAAATTTTTAAAAACATAATTAATGTTAAATAATTATATATACTTTGATAGTGTGTAATTCTTATACATACTTTATTTGAATTTGAATTTGCTTAAATTATTTTGATTATTATTTTTATTTTTACTCGACATTAAAAGCAAACATGTATAAAAAAAGTAAAAAAATAAAAAAGATTTTTTTAAATAATTTTACTTTTGTACATTAGCAACAATAATTACAAAATTTTGTAAATGAATTTAATTTAATGTTAATTTAATCAAAATATCTATTCAAATTCATATACATCCTGAAATAGTTTTTCAATATGATATTTAAAATTTTTAATGACGTGTGTTAAATGTAAAAATGACAACAATGATATTTTTTATAATGTTGGTGCCATATTTTTCTTTACAATAGTTCAAAATTCTTATAAATCAATAATAATTTAGTATATCATATCAAAATCAACCTAATTGACGATTTAGAATTTTGAATTTTCTTCCAAAATTTAAAATTTGATTATAACCGATTTTTAATTTAATTAAGCATTATTAATTTAAAAATAATTTCCATCGATTTGTGTTAATTAATAATATACAATTTTTAACTTTTTCAAATTCAGAAATTCTTATGAAAATAAAGATTAAAAAATAATGAAAAAAAAGCATGAACCTTATTAAAACTCATCGGCGAAGAAATTTTTGGTTCATTTATTAACTATTAAGTTTTACGTATGTTCGCCATATTTATTTGCTGAGACCTACATGAATGTGTGCCTAATTTTCAAGCAATATTATAAACTTAAAAAATTAATTTAGTTTACAATAAATTTCGTAACATTTCGACACAGTTATTCTCAAAATTTTTCATCTGCTAACATTTTTTTGCATATTTTCGACTTTATTTCCGATGGTTAAAATTTTATTATGATAGACTTTCATTTTAATCAACAATTGTCAAAAATTTACGAAGGATTCTTTTTTCATGATATTTAATAATTAATCAATTAAATATAATTTATTATTAATGTTATCAAATGCAAAAAATTCTATGTAAATACAGTTTAAAAAATACTCATGAAAAAACGTAAAGAATTTATATAAACTTACCGTTGAAAAAATTTTTTCATTTTTTTAACATTTGAATTTTTCTTATGTTTGCCATATTTTCTTGCCAAAGGCGTGCTTTGATTATCAAGTAATATTGTATATACTCGATTTAATTTAAAATAGATTTCAAATAATATTTCATGATGATTATTCTCATAATTTTTCGTCAATTTAAATTTTATAATTCCATTCTTTTAATTGTGATTCTTCCCCCAACTTGACTGCACTTTAATTTGAAATACAACTGAAAATTATAACGTAATTTAATAAATAACTGTAAGTTTGAAAAATGAGAATAATTGAAAATTCAAGAATCATATTTTTATAAGAAAACTTACTGAGCTTAAGTTGCATTGTGCTCACTAACGAAAAACAAAGAAGTATAAAAAATTTAGGCAATTTCAAAAAGGACTATGATTTCGATAAAAAAAGTCGTTGGCCGGACTATTCCACTTTTAACTTGGTTTCTTAAACTAATGTTGGTAATGCAGAATGCGGGTAGAGTCCGTAGTAGTGTTACCATCATTGGTTATCTTATCCTAGTGTGCTAATGCTACCAACTGTCGACATTGTACCTTGAAACGATAAAAAAATATAAAAATGTTATATAAAAGAAATAATTTGTATATGTATAAACAGTAAAAAATGTATAAAAAAGTTTGCTTTTTTTAATATATATGGCGTTAAAATATATTTTAAAAAATCATTACTTTACAAACGTCACGATATTTTTATTTTTTTTTCAAAATTTAAAAAGGTACAAATAAAAAAATTACATGCATATTATAAATATAAAAATTACTTATATGGTTTTTCAAAAAATGTTTATTAAAATATATGATACGTTTTATTTTTTAATGCAAAATTGGTGTCTGATTTTGTTGGCACTTAGTGCCCTCTACGTAAAAGCTGGAGCACAATAAAAAAGGAGACGCGTGAACGATCGAGTTTTTGCTTCTCTCTTTATAGTATGCGTTATAAAAGATAAAAGCTCATCCAATCATTTTTCATCTCTCTCTTTACTAGTTCACTTTTCTCATTGAGGTGCTCAGTCTAATCTAATACGTTTATGGTTGTACGTGATATATATATATATTCATGCGTCCACACAAAGTTCAACAATGCATCCATTAGTTAGATAGACGCGAAGTGCAATGAGCTAACAAAGTAGACCCATTAAAAAATTATTTATTTTAACGAAAACCAGGCATATTAGCTTCTAATTTTTAGTGATATTTAATAGTGCGTCGGTTAACAAAAAACTATGTGTAAATAATTGTTGCTACATAGGGCCTCAAGCCGCCAAAATTTGCATCGCTAAAATGCAAGGCTCTGAATGTAAGAATATAAAAGTATAACATTTTTTTTTTACTGTAAAAGCATTGTTTTGTCCAAGAAAATGTGAACTATAAAAATAGTTCCAAAGAGTTGAGTCAGGCAAGATAGATATTCATATCTGCTCTTTTTGTGTTATTTGAAAAGATTTTTATTATTTTTGGAAATCAATCGTTTTTTTTATAAATTTTCTTTAAATTAAAATATTTAAAACTGTTAGATCATCCTATAGTAGTCTCAATACTTATCTTTAAAAGTTTAAAATATATTTTTATTGTTTATAAAATTATTTAATAATATTTTCATATTTCTTTTTTTTTTAAGACAAATAAATTTAATCCAAAATTTTGAAACTTTAAAACTATTTAATTTCAAATGTAATGTTTAATATGAAAAGCTTTTAATTGTCTGGCTTTATAATTTATTAAATCAAAAATTATTAACTTATTTTAGTATTATATATTCAATATTTCAGAACTGTGATATTCAATTTTTAAAAACAAATGAAAATCTAACAATGGATCTGAAGCATCAAGAAATTTTGAGACAAATGCAACAATCTATAATCGATGATTTGGATGTTTATAATGGAATCATACTTCCATTAACAGCTGAGTACATTTTAAAAGAAGAAGACGTAAATAATATTAAAAAAGGAAAAACTAAACAAGAAAGGGCTCAAATTTTATTAGATTTACTACCAAAGTATTTTTTGTTTTTTAATTAAATATCATTTATTATTTTGTTATTTACTGAAGGTATGCAATTTTTATAGATGTGGTTCGCATGCTTTTGAAGTTTTTCATCAATCATTAAGAAATCAATATTGGTGGTTAAGCGATGAAATTGATAAAAGATTGGAATCAACTACTTTAACAATTTCTCCTAATGACAACTCAATTAATTATTGTAATTTACAACCAGTATCACCATTAACTGTAACAAGAGAAGAAATGGTAATATTTTATTAATTTATTCATTGAATTCTTTTCTCTTTTAAAAGTATTTTATACTATATTAAAAAAAAAATTTTTTCTACCTTTTATGCTTTTTGGAATATGGGGATGTAAGTTTTTCTCTTAATATAAAATGTTTGAACTTCTTGCCTGTATAAATTATATAAAAATATTTAACATGTATTATTTTTATTAAATAAATATTTTATTATTAGATTGATAAGTTGAAAAATGCATTGCTAGAACTACAGCCCAATGGGTATATAGCACTTCATGGTATGAAAGGATTTGGAAAATCTTGCCTTACAGCAAGCACACTCAAAGACAAAGATTTAACACTCAATTTATTTAATGTAAGATTATAATTATTTTAATATATGTGATTTATAATAAGAAAAAGAATACAATTTATACATAATAAAATAACAATTATCAATTTTTTGTATTTTTATTAATAAATCTAAATTTTCTTTTTCTTTATATATTCAGTTAACAACTAATAATATTTTATTTACTTTATAGAATGAAATTTACTGGATAAAATTTGGGTATAAGCGCAGTATTGAAGAAGAAGTACTCATTCAACTAAATAATCTCTATCATCAAATAAAAATTATGAATGAATTATTGGAAGCTGTTAATGCAGAACCTTTGGAAAAAGCTCTGAAGCATGTAATAAAAAATCATTTTAGAAAGCCAGCTCATAGAAATGCTTTATTAATTTTAGATGATGTTTGTGACAAAGAAATTATAGATAAATTTGATTTTATGTGTAAAACACTTGTTATAACTTCAGATATTGGAGTTTTAAGCAATAAAAGTCATGTTGTTGTAAAGGTATTTTATAAATAAAAATTAAATATCGTTGTTAAAACAATCAATGAAATTTTTTATTATTTATTAGATGGATCATGGTTTTACTGAAACAGAAACATTAGGCCTTTTTGCTAAAGTTCTAGATATTACTGTTGATCAATTACCAGTAGAAGCAAAACTTATTCATGATGAATGTAAAGGAATGCCTCTTCTTATTGCTATGTTTGCTGCACAATTCGAAAATTTTAAACATGACATGAAAGACCAGAATGGAAGATGGGAATGGTACTTAAATTGTTTACGTACTAAAAATGCCAAAAATAGGTATGAAAAGTTATGTTATTTTATGACTATTTTACTAAAAAAATTTTTAACATAATTTTACTGCAGAGTTATAGAAAAATTTATGAAAATACAAGAAGCAACATTTGATGTGTGTATCAATCAACTTAATAAGGAAATGAAAGAACGTTATGAAAATCTAGCAATTTTCAGTGAAGATGTGAATATTATGCCCAAAGTAATAAAAGTATTCGTTGATATATTCAAACTATAATACATTTTTTTTGTTTTTCATTTAAATTTTATAAAAAATAAATATACTTGAGTTATAAATAAAATAATACCAATGTCAAAACTTTTTTCAGACATTAGAGATTTTATGGGAAGAAGAACCATATTCTGTAGATGATCAAATGTTAGATTTTTGTCACAAATCACTTGCTGCAAAAAAATGGAATGATGATTTACGAAGTTACATATATGGTGTTCATGATCTTCTCCTCTGTCACCTTAGAAAAAAATTAACAACAAATCAGCTACGAGATAAGCACAGATTATTTATTGAAAAGTACCGAAAGTATTGTAATAACGATTTTTCAAAGCTACCAAATGATAATTACATTTTATCATATATTGGCCATCATCTTGAACAAGCAGAAATGTTTGATGAATTTCATTCATTATACATGAATTTTGATTTTTTACAGTTAAAAATTAATTATACTGGATTAAGTGATCTTTTTATTGATTTAAAAAAATACAGAAAATATATTACAAACAATGGTGATATAACAATTGAATCCAATCTTATAGATCTTGAACAATTTTTAGAAAATCATGCAAATACTTTAGCAAAGCATCGACTAATGAAATGTTTAGATTTGGTTCAAATTGCTTTACATTATTCAAGTGAAGGATTTGTCAAAGAAACCGCTAAAAAATTAGCTTCATCAAGATCATTTTCTCTTTATTTGTCTCATCAAAGAAATGCTATGACCAGTTCTTACTTAAATTTTTGTCAAGAGATTGTTACTAACACCAGAGCTGTAGCTTTTACTAATGAACCAAATCATGTATTAGTTGGAAGCCATGATGGAGAAATAATTCTTTGGGATTGTGAAAATCGTAAACCAAAAATTTTTAATGGGCATAATAAAAAATATGCCATTAAAAAAATTGTATTATCTGAATATGGAAATTATTTTTTGGCATTGAGTGAAGATGGTACTTTGAAGTTATTTGCTTTAAATGAAAATGACTATACAAGTGATTATCTTAGCACTCCAGCACAAAGCCCACGACATAAACAAACATTTTGGAAGGACTTTTTTGAAAGTATGCATGATGATAGTTTAAAAACATTTTCTATCAACAATGAAATTATTACAGATATGAAATTTGCACAAACTACTAATAAAATTGCTGCTTGTACAAATGCAGGATCTATAATGGTACGTACGTATTTTTTTTTTTTTTTTTTTTTTGTTAACCATAATGTCACGAACGTTTAAAATTATTATTTTATTATGTATTTTAATATTAAAAAATAATTTATACATAAATTAAATAGTTCTGTTTTTAAAAATTTCTTTTTTAAATTAAGATTCAATTTTTCAGCTTTATAATGAAATTGGAAATATCGAATGGCAAGAGAAGTGTCAAAGGTAAAAATATTCACTTAGTTATAGAACATAATTTATAATCACAAAAAATTATAAGGAATTGTATATCGTGTATTTTAGTTATCGTTTTGGAGGAGTTTCATTTACTACAAAGGATAATTTACTTCATGTGATGGATGAAACTTTTTCTGTGATTAGAATTTACAAAAAAGAACCAAAATATGGTTATTCTTATGTTTCTCAATTTAATTTGCAACTTAATAACCCTAAGGTTATTTACTTTTCTAAACATCCAGAAGAAGAGAATTGTTTGGTTATTGTTACAAACAAAATTTCTTTATATTTCAAATGGTTTTATAATAATAATGAGCATATTCATAGTTATGATAAATGCATAAAAACTGAAGAAAAAAGTAAAAATGTATCTTATGTTGCTGCAACATTAACTTATGATGCAAGATATTTAATAATTGCTAATTCAAAAGGAATAATAAATGTAATGAAAGCATTTAATCCTGATGATTTAATAACACGCCTTAAAGGCAATGTTACTTCATTAGATTCTTATTGGATGGATTATGAAAATTTTCACTTAGTAAAGATTGCTTTTGTTCTTTTTTATTTAACTAAATAAAATACATTTATTTATGTATAAATTTATTTTTCAGATTTGTGGAAATGAGGAAAGATGTATTTATAGATGGAAAATTAAAGGTGATGAGAAGCCAAAGTCTGTAAAAAAACTTTTATTCGATGCTAAAGTAGGAAATTTAGGAAAGGAAAATATAGTAGTTTTAAAAACATCACCAACTACGCTAACTACTTTTAATGGAAAAAAAATAATTACTCAAATTGAATCACATTATGGTAAAATAATAAGTATGAAATTATATGATGAAGCTAAAAGACTTATTTATAATACGGAATCAGGGTCAATTGTTATGTATGACATGATTGCTGAACAATCAACACTATTACATAAACATAATAGTATTAATAGCTTTATTGATATATTACAAATAAAAAATAATTTTTTGGTATTATGCAGAGCTGAAAATAAATTAATTGTAAGATTTTTATATTTGAAATATTAATTTTTTTTATATTTAAACATTCAATTTCAAATGGTTAATTTTTTTTCAATTAAGGTATGGAGAAATATAAAAATATGTAACACAATTGAAAATATAGGAAATGTAATTATAGTCCACAAAATAGCAGAAGATTATGTAATGACAATATCTGAAGATGGCAAGATAAAAATTTGGCTTACTGAAGATGTTAAATGGTGGAAATTATGTGAATTTACCGATGCTGATGATACTACTAAATATAGTTGTTTAAGTTGTTTCAAACTATTTCTAGCTATTTTAAAAGATGAACAAAAACTAATAATATATAAACTGCCAAATGTTAAAACTGAAGAATTAGATGACTTTAAAATAGAATTTTATATGAAGCATGTATATAAGTTGCAATTAATTTCTTGTCAATTTTCTCAAGATGATAAATATTTAGCTGTTTCATTGGATGGTGGAGAAATATCAGTAAGTAATTTTTGATAAAAAAATTTTTCATAATTACAAATTTCTCATTAAAACCTTGAAATTATTTATTATATTCTTAATAACAAAAACTCAAAAGAATAATTATTTTATATTTAGATCATCGATGTGTTTGCTCAAGTTGAATTGGGCAAATTATTTTTACACTGTTGTCCAGTTAGTCAACTATACTGGTCTCCAGAATCTATTAGTGCACCTATTCTTCTCTCTGTAAGTTGTGATGAACTTGCCTGGTGGAATATTGCATTCCTTAAGAATTCAGATAAAAGTCAAAATCGTCGTAGTCGTATGGGTTTTATACGTAGTGTAAGTAGTCCGAGTGTTGGTATGAGCCCGCGTTCGAGTTATAGATTGCCGAACAGTCATAGCGCTGAAATATCTACTGTAAAAAAAGAAAGCGTAATATCAAGCTATAATATGGATGAATACTGGAGTCGTAAATTGGCTAAAAGCAGCGAAAGGCCTGCGCTTTTAGGTTGTATACAACTCCCCTCAAGCTGCACTGATAAAATTCAAGTTTGTGTTTCAGATGATTTTTCGAAATTTCTTACTGTGGATATTCATGGTACGGTTAGTAATTATACCCTTTTCGAAAATTTCGTTTTGTAAATTGAATTTATTTTTAATTACTGATCTGAATACGTTTAAAAGCGTAAAAAAATTATCTTTTACTACTTTAAGATTTAATGTTATTATTCATTTTTTATCAATTTTTTTTTTTTTTTTAATTAGAAATAAAGAATCTCGAACTAAAGTACAAAATATTTTCAACATTTTTTACATAAATGTATCTTAATTTTAAGCATGCAACTTTATGAAGAACATCAATTTCCTATAAAATAAATTATGAATAATAACTATTATACTTTTCTTTGTATGTATAAAAAAATTTCAAAGTATTAAAAGATAAACATTTACGACGATAAAATTTTAACAAATAACATGAACAAATATTTTGAAATATTTTAGTCTGTTATTACAATAATAGATTTTATTACTAAGCAAAATAAGAAGACAGTGTTAAAAATGACGTTTTTAGAGTATTCTTTGTTGAATCATATAATGATTGTGATGATTACAATTAATAATTGTTAAGAAATTTGCTTCAAATAAGGAATACTGTAAATTTTATACTTATAAATTTATACTGCCAACTGCATTTATAACTAACTTTATTAGGGAAAGTTTTTAACTAGTGATAAATGATTGTGGTCAAATCATAATTTTTAAAAATGTTAATGTGTTTCATAAGACTTTTAAAACTTGCTGGTAGAAGTGGCAATCAAAAGATGAATTTGTGCCATTTTTAAACATTTTAGAATTAATGCAGTTTTTGCAAAAAATATCCATGATATTATTTTATTTTTAATTATTAGTTAAAGTTACATGACATTAAGATGGTTCCTGCAAGATACATTGAATAAAGTGTAGAACACTAGGAAGAGAGGAGGGGAGACATTAGATATTTTAAGATTTACTTTTACATATTGTAATTGTAATTTTCTGCTTTATTTAATAATTATTCATTATAATTTTTCTTGCTCTATAGCAATTCCCAATAAAAAATCTATAACCATGTATTTTTATACAAAGATCCTATTTTTTCTTGTGCTCTAAGAAGGAACTGAACAGGATCATTTTGTGGAGTCATAAGCCTCATGCTATAAACTTGTGTTTTTAACTAATTTTTTCTCACTAAAATTGATGGTGACCTCACTATTTTTTGTTATATTCGAAAGTTTAATATTTTAAGAATGTCTTAGACAAATTTCAATTCATTTTATATTTTATGATTTATAATTGCAGGAATCACGTTAATACATGTTGATAATATACTAATTCATTTTTTATAACTAAAAATAAAAAGAATTGAATAATAATATTATTAACAACAAATATTTTTTAATACATAAAATCTACTTTATATCTTAATTTTTTAAATTTTTTAAAATGTTTACAGTATTTATTAATTCTATTTTAATTTTATTTCTCATTACCAACATAATAATACTATTAAAAATAATTGTATTATTAAACTAAAATAAAAAGTTAAAAAATTTTGCTTTAGATTTAAAATTTAGAAAATTACAATTTTTACTGTACACTAAAAATGATATATTTTAAGTAAACATTTAATAAATTGTCTCAAGTTACTTTTAATTAAACCATAATGAAATATACTTTTAATCATTGTGAACAATTGTATAAATAAAATATAACTTAAAGTCCATTAAATTAAATACGAATTATGTTAATCATTTAATAATATAGTTACTGTAAATATATAAAAATTTGAAATATTATAAAAATGGTGCCTTGAAATACAGAAAATCAGTATATATTTAATATAAGATATTTTACAAGATCTCAGTTGCATTTTTGTAATAAATTAAATATTTTTTAAACACATGTATCATAATCTTGATAGATTATAAATTAAGTTTTATGTATTGTATCTTATTGACTTGAAACTTTTGCATTTATTTTGTGTACATAACATTTATAAATTTAATTTTAAGTAAAATCTTAATACTATTTGTATTAAATATATCATTCATGTATGTTAAATGAAGAAATTACACATTGTGATAAGAAAACTTTTAATTTGGCAACAAACATTTTACTGCATTCAAATAATTTATGGGAATGTGTAATAATTATTATATTTATATTAAAAATTAAGTTTAAACTATTAAACTCAATTTTTATTGAACTTCAATTTTTGTAATTTTATGAAATAATTAAACATAAATAAGTAAATTACAATTGATTATTGTAAATATATTTGTTATATACATATATACAATTTTTATAAAAAAAATAAAAAAAACTATACATATAACTTTTAGTGTAAGTTCATTCAATACCTCTATTATGAGAAAAAATGAAACTCTACTTTTGTATAGTTACATATAAAATAAAATGAAGTATAATGCACTGGAAAGACAAGTGTATTTTTAATGCCATATATTATGTGTTTGAGTTTTTGTTTCAGTTTATTTTTAGCAGTGGCATCTAAATGCATTACATAAAAACACAGGTCTTGGCATCTTTTAAGTTCCATCTGTTTTCAGACTCTAGGTCAGGAAACAGATGACTGAAGGTCAATGTCAAATGCTAAAAAGATAATTTTGTTGAAAAGTTCATAAAAAATAAATTTTATTAATTTTTTTAGTAAATTTTGTTTTCATTGAATTTTATTATTTTATAAATATGGTACATTGAGAACATTTTATTTTAAAGAAACATTTATTTTAATTTTTATATTATATTGCATAAAACTTTTTATATTTTAAATATGTTTAAAAATATGTTTTAAATATGTTTTTATTCATTAAATGATTTACAATGATAATTTAAATTCCTTACATATGAAATAATTTAATATTCTTACTATTATTATTACGTTATTTATTAATGAAAATTTTATTTTTAAAAACAATATAATATTAAATTTTTTTTCGATTTATTTCATATATAATTTGCGTCAAATGAGATTTGAAATTAATAATCAGTAATTTAAATGTATAGTAGGTATATATATAAGTAAAGTGCATACAAACGATTTGGTATAAAGAGAGGGAAAATTTGTATATTCTTCATTAAAAGTGGGGGAAAGGAGAAAATAACAACTCGTTCGGATCAGCAGATCGACGTCAGCCAGTCAACTTTGCGAGACTTGGCGCCTCTTTCTTGTAACTTCTTTCCTATTTCTCTTCATTTAGTTTTAACGTATAGATTAGTGCAATTGTGTTGTAGAAATCGAAAAATCTACCGTCATGTCTTCAGTTCTCTATAAAAATTCTATGAAAGCTATTGGGAAACATGTTCCAGAAAAATTACAACCACTGTGGAATCACCCTGCAGGTATATATTAACATATTACTAGTGAATTCTCTATTTTTTTTTATATATATATAAATGGCGCGCAATTTATTTCTTGTTCATTTCTAAGATTTCGATGAGATTAGATGACATGTGCTTAGGTCGCGTGTCATAAGTTTGTTTTTATATCTTTCATGCACTTCATGGGATATTCTGCTATTTGCCAAGTGGGTCAAGGCCAAACTTATGTAGGTGTAATCTTTGCCTTGAAACTCATTCAATATTAATTAAACATTACTCTAAATCTTTTATGTAGGAAATATTTTCACTTAATATTTTTTTAACCAATTATAATTTTAATTTTGAATGAACTAAAAAAAAGTTACAGATATGCTTTTTTATCGCAAGAGCAACAGATCTTAAATTTTTGTATTTGAATATTATTATAAAACATAGAATTTCATATTAAATAAATTTTATTTATATAATGATTATTTCTAAATTACTAATTGTTAATGATAGATTAATTTATTAATTTAGATTCATGAACTTCTTTAAACAAAAATTATTTGAAGAATTAAATGTAATTATGCTTTTATAAATAAACATTTTTTTATAAAAATTCAAACTTATTGTGCTTATTTTTAATTTTTATGATAAAAAACTTTCATTTTATGAATTTCATGTATTCCTTATTTAATAAAAGTAATTTAAAAATTCATACATATATATAACATAGCTTGAATAATTAAATATTGTTGCTTTAAACAAATCTTGTTAAAAAAACAAACTTTTTAAATTTTAGGTCCACAAACAATTTTTTTCTGGGCCCCAGCATTCAAATGGGTAATTTCCTGTTTCTATATTGATAAAAAAATCTAGTTGGTCATGTTTTTGTTTTGTAATCCATCAATCTTTTATCAAATGTCAAAATATGTAAAAATCTACTATAAATGTACAATTTATTATGTAGCTTATAGATTCATATAGTAAATAAATAATTCTATTTAATTTTTAGTTTTTATTCAAAATTATTTATCAGTAAAATTTTGCTAGGGCCTTGTTATAGCAGGCTTAGGAGATCTTCAAAGACCTGCAGATAAAATTTCAATTAGTCAGTCATCTGCTCTTGGACTAACTGGAGCCATATGGACCAGATATTCATTAGCTATTACTCCCAAAAATTGGAGTCTTTTTAGTGTCAATTTATTTGTTGCATTCACTGCCATATATCAAGTAGTAAGAGCTATTAAGTAAGTTTAATATTTTATAAATATCATTTTATAAGTATCAATATTTTATATATCTTATTACGATAAATTATTTATAATGCTTATTGATAATGTTTATTACTTGTAGGTACCAATCAAGTCAACAAAAGATAGAAGTTACACCTACAACTAATTAAAGTTTAAAATTTTAAATTAGAACATTCCTGTACATAAAAATGTACTCCAACAATCGTTACCTAAAATATTGTTATTTATTTGATCGAGAACAATGAAATAAAAAAAATAGAAGTATTTGTGATGGTAAATTCAGTTGTTTAATGGAAGTATAAATATTTTATGTTCAACTCTCGGTGAAAGTTTAATTTTTCTGAGAAATGTCTAGCAATGTAATGAATGTATATATTTATGAATGTATATCATATTTTCAATTCAATGGTGAAGTGAAATTATTTATATAATATTGTGAAGAAAAACTTTTATTCATATATATTAGAATAAAATTATTTTATAATAATAAAAAAGACGGGTCCTTAAAGATCAATATTTCTATTTTCAACACAGTGCATTAATGCTATGACACTTCAGTTTAATTTACGAAATTAAAATATCATACATTTTGAATATTGTACAGTGTATTATAATATTTAAAATACAGTCAAACAATTTTCATAACGTCAATTTAATTTTGACAATAAGTGGGATTTACATTTAAAAAAAAAAATATTACTGTCATTTTTATCAGAAAATAATTTGTCTATTTTTTAGTTTTTTTAATTGAATAAAACGCATAAATTGTTATTAAAAATTATAAAATAGCAAATAAAACTTTTTTAATATTAACAATAATTATTTATTTTTGAAAACAAACTTTTTTTAAACATAAATTTTTACAAGTCAAAAATTCTAATTTTTATCAATTATATGATCATTATAAATATTACATTTTTTCATTTATATTTAGAATTTTTTCAATGAAAACTTTGTGGGTGTGATTTCTTTTCTGATTTATCTTTTGAGGTTCTGCAATTTACAGGATAATTTTAAAATCTTCGCGCCATATTTTTTTATTGTATCATACAATATTATTTTTAAATATTACAGAACAAAATTAAAAGATTACTCTTCTAATAATTAATTTCTTTTTTAATACAAGATTTTTTTACTTTTTCGATAAATTTTAATTACAAACGAATGTGTGACACATTATATTTTTAACAAAGATACTTGTTAACTACTTATATTTATTTCATCAATATTTTCAAGTTGCTTATGCATTGGTAAAACTTCATAAACTATAAAAAAAGAAAATAATTTTTAAAAATAAATAAGACGAAATAGTGTCAATAAATATAAATATAAAAAACATTGTCGTAAAGGAAATAAAAAATAGAATTGACTTCTTAGAACGGAAGTTCGACAAGTGGCAATAGCGCCCCCAAGTGCACGCGTCCGTCAGTGTTGAGTACAACGAAAAACGAGTAAGAGAGATAAATGCTTTTCGCGTCCGTATCCGCCATCGTACATAGAGAAGGGCAGGCAGATGGATTCTAAAACGCGACCTAATATACCATAAGTTTTTCTGTGGTTCTGTTTTTTTCTTATTCAATTTTCGTAAAGAAATTCAACATTAATTTGATGCAACTACTACATTTTATTATATACCCTCACGTCGATTAAGAAAACATTTTATAATTGAATTTGCATAGTTGATTGCTGCCTAATCACAAGTTTGGACGAGTGGCTTTTAGTGAGTAGACATGGGTCGCTATAGAAGGTAAGTGGCACTTTAAGTCTAACTAATATATTTGTTTTTCACATTGAGTAATTTTATTAATTAAATAATTGTTAGTATAAAATAATAATTTTATAAATAATATATATAATCAATGTTAAAAAATAAAATCGTTAACGTTTGTAAAGTTTTATGAAGTTTATGTGAAACATTTTTTTGCTTTTTATAATTTTTTTTTGTTACATGTTTGTCGTTTGATGTTTATTTTATATGCAATAAATAATTTTTGTAAATATAAACATTATTATATTAAAATATATAGATGTATTTAAAATTTTTAATCAATTTGTTTACTATTTAGGGATAATATTAGTTGCGTGTATCTTATTAGTGTCTTTAATTAATGAAATTATTAATAAATAAGCAATATTAAATAAAATTTTAAAATTTATTGAAATATTAAATAACTTAATTTAGTATTAATTTTATTTATATTAGTAAAAATGATCAAATTTATATTAATTTTATGTATTAACTAATTTATCATTTATAAAATCTTTTTAGTCGAAGCCGTGACAGGGATCGTAGAAGAAGATCACGAACTCGTTCTCGCAGTAGATCACCAAGGGATAGAAGAGGTTGGGGTGGAGGCCTTAGAGACCGAGGAGGTGGAAGAAATGGAAGAAGTCAACCTGGAGCTAATTTGAAAAAACCTAGATGGGATATGAGTAGACTTGAACCATTCAAAAAAGATTTTTATATACCATGTGATGCAGTACAAAACAGAGATCCACGTATTGTAGAACAATATAGAAGTGAAAAAGAAATTACGTTAAGAGGAAAGGGTATACCTAATCCAGTTTTCAGTTTTGACGAAGCTGGTTTTCCAGAATATGTTATGAGAGAAATAAAGTAATTGATAAACTTTATTTAATATTTTATTAATAAAAATATAAAATATTCAAGTTTCTTTAATAAATTAAAGTAAAATTCACATTTTGCTAAGGACATTAAAAGTATTTTAAAAAATGATATTAATACTTGAATTTTTAAGATGTTTATTATATTTTATAGGAGACAAAGTTTCAAAGAACCAACATCGATACAAGCTCAGGGTTGGCCGATTGCTCTTAGCGGAAGAGATATGGTAGGAATAGCTTCAACTGGTTCAGGAAAAACTCTTTCTTACATACTTCCTGCCATTGTACACATTAACAGTCAACCTAAATTGTGTCGCAAAGATGGACCTATTGCCTTGGTGCTTGCCCCTACGCGTGAACTTGCGCAACAAATTCAACAGGTTGCAGACGATTTTGGACATTCTTCTGGTATTCGAAATACATGTTTATACGGTGGAGCTCCAAAAGGCTCTCAAGCAAGAGATTTAGACAGTGGTGTAGAGATTGTAATAGCAACACCTGGTCGATTATTGGACTTTCTTGAATCAGGAAGGACTAATTTAAAACGATGTACCTATTTGGTTTTGGATGAAGCAGATAGAATGCTTGATATGGGTTTTGAACCACAAATTCGAAAAATTATTGAACAAATCAGGCCAGACAGACAAACTTTAATGTGGTCTGCAACTTGGCCTAAAGAGGTGAAAAATCTTGCAGAAGAGTTCCTGAAAGATTATGCTCAAATCAATGTTGGATCTTTACAACTATCAGCAAATCATAATATTCTTCAAATAATTGATGTTTGTCAAGAATATGAGAAAGAAATCAAGTAAGTATTAGAATTTCGGGAATAATTTTCTGTGATTGATTAATAATTATGTTAATTAAAAATGTACTTTTAAAAGGCTAAGTACATTATTAAAGGAAATAATGGCAGAAAAAGAAAACAAAACGATAGTATTTATCGAAACAAAACGTAGAGTCGATGAGATAACACGAAAAATGAAAAGAGATGGCTGGCCAGCAGTTTGTATTCATGGAGATAAAACGCAACAAGAAAGAGATTGGGTATTACAAGGTAAATAAAATTCATTTATGAAATATTCTATTATAATACTATTTAGATTTCAAAATAAAATGATATGTGTTTTGTATTAGATTTCAGATCTGGTAAAGCTCCAATACTTGTTGCTACAGATGTAGCAGCTCGAGGATTAGGTAAACATTGAATTTTTTAAATTAAAAGTATATTATTTTGTTGATAAATCAGTTAACATTCAATTTTAAAATATATAAAAAATATCAGCTTCTTTTAACTTTTTGGGAAAGTAGTTGGGTATTTAAAATTTTTTTATTATAATTTTTAATTAATTTTTCTATTTTAATGTTAATTATCTTGTTATTATTATTATTATTGTTATTGTTATTGTTATTATTATTATTATCATTATTATTATTATGATTATTAGTATTATAATTTACATTATTTTTACAATTTCTTATATAAGAAAGCATATTCTAAAGTAAAATGAGAAAATTTAAAAGCTGAAAAAAACAACAAGGATGAACAAAAGAAGGTGAACTAAGCGGCTGGATATTTGTTTGCATTGCAGAGGCACATTGCGCGCAGGCCCATGCCGGGTAATGCAAATAGCATTCATTGGGAGGTGCTCCCGCCGCCTCTTTATTCGGTGGTGCACTCTGGTTTGCATTGTCTGCGCTGCGGCTGCTGCGCGTGCCTCTAATCACACGTCGGTGCCAAAGTGCCGCTGCCGCGCTCTTGCACGAGAAAGAGAAACAGATGTTGATGGCGGCCCGAGGCGGTGTCCGGTCCGCGGCCTGCAATTTGGGGGCGCCGCCGCCGCCGCCGTCGGCGGACACCCGAGAGAGTTTATGACACACGCTAGCACGCGTGTCTCTGGTACTCTCACGCCTGCGTCGCGTCGCGCCGCCGACGCATAATCATCACGAATCGGCCGAGGCATTTCGCTCTGCCTGGCACCGAGAAAGAAAAGATTGAGAAAAAGAGAGAGAGAGAGAGAGAGAGAAATTCGAGTACCTACTCTCATTCCACACACGTCGGCCACGTCCCAATTATAGGCTGCGTGGCTGCTTGCGGGGCTCGAGTCGATCGAGGTGCGGGTGTCGCTGCTGGCTGCTTCTTCTCGCGGCGACGTTTTGCGATGCCCGTGGAGACAGATACAGCGCACACGCAGACTTCTATCTCTCAGCCTGACGCTGCGAGATAACAGAAAAAAACAGTAACTGAAAGAAAGAGAGTGACAGAGCGATAGAGTCCTATTAGAGAGCAACGACGGTCTTAGCGTGCTGAGAGGGGCTTATTGTAGCTGGAACAAGCTCAGCTTTACCCTCCGTACGTTCTCTTAAAGGCAACGCATTCGACCGCACAAATTTTTAGTATGAAAAATCTGATCGATTTTACTCTTAGATCCATTGATTCAGTATATAAAATAATTACAATTTTTTTATTTTTTCATATGCATTTTCTTAAATTTGGAAATAAGAAAGTTATTTTAACTCATAAAAATCCAAACGAGATAATGAGCTTAGTGACGCTAATAAAAAAATTTTAATGCTGTTTTAATAAATTCACTTCGCGAAAAAAAGTTTCAAAAATATTTAGGTTTTTTTTTTTTTTTTTTTTAACTAACGAAAATTTTTTTGCTAACGAAAATTTATTGAGAAATTGTTTTGGATTTTCATAGTTTTAAAATTTCCATGTTGTTTGTACAAATTTACGTGCAATTTTCAATTAAAATATGATTGCAATATAATAATTATCTAATACATTTGCAGAATTTTTAATTTTTATTAAATATTTCTAATATATTCTAATACTTAATTGTTTTAAAGTAAAAATTTTATATAAAAAACATTTTTATGATTCTTTATAAATTTTTAAAATAATCTTTATAGTTTGAAAAAAAAAAATTTCATATAAATTGTAAAATAAATTTAGAACTATCAATAGCGCAAATTTATTGATTTGCTTGAAAATTGTAAAGATTTGTGTAAACGAAACGATAATTATTTTTAAATATTTTAAAATTTTTTATTTGATTTTTAAATAACTTTCTGATTTCCACGTCATTTATTACTTCTTATCATCATAGAATGTTATTTAGCCAAAGAACATTGGATCAAGGTATATTTATTTTAATAGAAATATAAATAACTTCTAAATAATTAAACGATTTAAAAAAATTAAAAATAAATATATCTTCCAATTTTTATTATTTTAAATCAAATTTATATTAGATTAATTAAACTTTCAAAATAGTTTTTACATTATAGATGCTAGTGATACTCTTTTTTGATTAATTTAATCTAATCATTATAATTCGATCAACATTAAATAAAACTTTAAGTAAAATTTTTAAAAGAGAATCACTGCTGTTTACAAAAAATATTATTTTATCTTTTCTTTTTC
Organism: Chalcis sispes; assembly: GCA_949987625.1. NCBI lineage: Eukaryota > Metazoa > Arthropoda > Insecta > Hymenoptera > Chalcididae > Chalcis > Chalcis sispes. The sequence goes on along the minus strand of OX465095.1, from coordinate 72,438,862 downwards.
ATATTTGATATGCTCGTTTTAGAATCTTTTCCAATATTTAACAAAATCTTATTTTTATCTCTTATTTTTTCTTAAATTTTTTTTTTTTTTTTTTTAATTTAATTTTTTTTTTTTTTTTTTTTTTTTTTTTTTTTTTTTTTTTTTTTTTTTTTTTTTTAATAATTTATTATATCAATGATAAGAATTTTTTCAATTCTTTTTGTTAACAAGATATTCATAAATAAATCTTAAAATTTAAAATATACATACGCAATGCAAAAATTTAATTTATAAATTATTAGTTTTTAAATTAAAGTTTAAATAAAAGTATTTTTTATTCTGTTAAAATAATAGTTTTATAGTTTAAATTTTCAATAAACATTTTTATTAAATTATTTGACCTAATTTTAAATAAATTAAAAAAAAAATCTAATATTCTATTTAAATATGAAAGATATGTAATTATTTTATTATATAATAATTTTTAAAACATTGTATGGCTAAATAGATTATAATAATAAATCTTAAGAATGTATTGTAAAATTTATTAATGGAAGGTTTTTTAGCGAGCGTATCGATATTTAATTAATTAGGGAGTCGCGGTCGTTGCTAGAAAAGAAAAGAGTCTCACTTTATAAACAGTGTTTCAAATATTCTGCAACACTGTCGTAAATAATGATGAAAAACATAGCGTAATTAGCTCATACTTGCATATTCAGAGAAAAAGAGAGAAATACGCGATAATAGAGACTAGCTTAATGTTATAATATGATCACTGTTCATTTCAGACGTTGAAGATGTCAAGTTTGTAATCAATTTCGACTACCCATCGTGTTCTGAAGATTATGTACACAGGATAGGACGAACCGGTCGCAGACAAAAGACCGGCACAGCCTACACCTTTTTCACGCCGAGTAATGCCAACAAAGCAAACGATCTCGTGCAGGTATTGAAAGAGGCCAATCAAGTAATCAATCCAAAACTTTTAGAACTTGCGGATAGAGGCGGAGGATATGGACGGCATAGAGGTATTGACTTTTTTTTAATCTTTATAAAATTATTGAATCTAAAAAAATAGAAAAGAAACTAAATAATAAAATAATGATAGCATAAAATTTATGAGCACCATTGATTGTTCAAATGTATTCTATACGAAATTTTAAATAATCGCTGTGTACGGAATAATATTTTAATTTATAAATTCAGATTTTGAGTATATTTATATATTAAAAATTATAAAAAACACTGACTCATGTGATATTTTAAAATTTTTAGGTGGCAGAAATAGATGGCGATCGAAAATTGCTCGTCGAGAAAAAGAACGCAGTTTATCAAGAAGTAGAAGTCGTAGCATAAGTAGAGAACGAAATGGTAAAAGTGGCCGTAGAAGTTACAGTCGCAGTTATTCGCGAAGTCGCAGCTACAGCAGAAGTCGAAGTCGCAGTCCGATTAATAACCGTTCAGGCAAGCATTAATTGATTATCAAAAATTAATGTTATGCCGAAGTTCTGTTCGATAAGCGAATAAATAATGCAATATTGTATTTACTTCCAGAAGTTATTGGAAAAAGTTATTGGAGTATAGACAGATGATTACTCCTGAAAAACGACGTCAGTGATAAATAACTTGTCGCGCAATGAGATTTGTAAAATGAAAGTGATAAGAATCATAACTAACTTAAGACTTCTTGAGCATTAATTTAAAAAAAAAATGCTAAAGAAAATGAACAATTATTTAACATTCGTAAGCATGTCTTTGATGTTCTTTTTATTTTAAGAAATCAATTTTATTATATAATATTTACTGGCTGCGTATAAAAATGATAAATTTTTAGCACAATTGTATAGCTAAGGGACTACAAAGCGTATTTGTGTTTCAACCCATATTCATTCCTAACTTAGGTCTGAAAATTATAATGTACAGTATTTAAGATAAAAAAAAATGCAGAAATAAAATTTGTTAGCTACATAACACTGTATTATTTTTATAAAATCACCCAATATATATTTTTTTCTTTATTTTATTTCACGTTATTAAAGTTATTTTATAACTACAATTAGACTTTTTATTTGTTTAATTATATTTTATATAATTAAGTTCTTTTACGAAATATAAATGACATACTTTTATACGTGTATACTATTATTTTTAAGAAGATATATAAAAATTATTTGTTTTTCAATTACTCTTTATTTATCAAATTAATTACATATAACTTTTTAAAAAATTTAAATATAATCTAATACAGTAATAAATATACGTGATTAAATTTTACTTTATTCTTAGTAATATGAATTTGAAAATTCGTATTTCAGTGATTTTTGATTAATTGAGAACTTGTATATTAATTCTAATCTGTTGCATGTCATTCTTTCGGTATTATCAATAATTACATTTATTATTTCAAATTTTATTTAAGATATAATTTCCTTTTTTTTGTAAAAGCTATTTTTTGGCATAGGTAAACTTTTCTTACAATTTTATGATCATAAAAAAAATATATAAATTTAATATGATTAATTGATGTAAACTGGTTTTTCAATCAAGGGTGCGTAATTTGTAAATGTAAGTAAAGTGTATAAGTGAAGGCAAATTTTTAGTAATAAACTTCGAAGATTCAAATTTATCAACGTTAATTTGCTTAGTTTAATAAAAATTTCAGTTTTATTATTTTAAACGAAAAATAGTTACCGCGGCAGTTCTTATATCTATAGCATTATAAGATGATGCAAGAGTCTAGCAACTTCAGAGGCGTTTTCAGTATGTATTGATTTCTCACCAATATGAAAAATAATAAGGATTTGTTGGAAGTACTTTAAAATAAAATATTTTAAATTGATTTATAAATATCATAATAACTTAATAGATACATATATAAAATATAAAATTATTACATTTCATACTTTTTAATATCAAAAATACTTTTTGTACGAGATTTAATTGTTTTTTTTTTAATGAAATTTATAATTGTGTTTTACGTAAAATAAGAATATTTTTAAATTTTAATGAAAAATATAACTTATAAAATTAATAGTAAAAAAATCAATATGTGATTTTTGCGAGATGCATTCACTGTATAAAAGAGAAGTGAAAATTTTTTACGTAAAAAAAGAAAGAAAAAAGAATCTGAACAAAAATAAAAAAAAAAATTGTATGAGCTCAAAGCATAAACCACATTCACGTACGTTCATGTATATATACACAGTCAAAGGCAATAAAAAGGTTCTGGGAGCTTTCTAGCTGGTTCCAGCTTTGTCTGGCAATATTGATTCCTAGGACATTTGTATACTCGCGCATCTGCGCGCGCCTCTCACCTAGATGCTATGATTGGTCAACTTGGTTGAGGTCACGTGATCACCCCCCGGGCAACGAGATATAAGTGGGGATACAGCCCTGCTGCGGAAATCTTTACCAGCTGCCCGCTTCCGCCTTTCCGAGCGCTTGTCAGCCATTTGCGCTCTGTTCACCGGGTCTCTGGTAAGAAATATTCGAATTTATATATTTTCTCAACATTCATTATTTATCAAAGTTGCACTAATCTATCATTTAAATGTATACAAATAATAAAATGTATATTCTGTATTGAATCTAAAAGTTTAAAATCAGAAATTTGTAACTTTATATTGCAGGTTTGATTGGACGCACGGCACGGGTGACCGAGATCAGTTCAGATACCGTTCTACGATAGACAGACGTATTAAGAGGTGAAGTGAAAGCGGAACGTTTCTTTTTCAAGGATTCGTGCCCGAAAATATTTAAACAGAGTATAGCCGTACGATATGTACAGTAATAGTTACGCCAATCAGACTTCGTAAGTATTTTTTGATAGTAATTTTACAAACCCGCACAAATACAAAATCGATAATATGGCGTATGATGTGGGCTTTTCTTTTTATTTGTCTTGCTTCTCTTCTAATGCACTATGTATGAAGATTTCAAGCGAGCGAGAAAGAGAGAGACAGACAGACAGATAGAGAGAAAGAAAGAAACGTAGTACAGCCATTTTGTATAAGCCGATATCTTCGGATCTTATATTTAATTTATAGTGACACGTACTTGCTACAATATGGAATCATTAACTTTTTTAATGCATTGTTGAACCTTTTCTAAATTTTCAGCTTAACGTAAAAAAAAAGAAAGAAAAAAAAAAAAAATTATGTCAGTTAATATTTTAATTCTGATTTATAAATATCAACAACTATATTAAAATTTTATTTTTAATTGAGTATAATATAAAATCTATTACTTTATAATTTTTTAATATTCAATATATTCCAATAAATTATTTAATGCAAGCTATCTTTATTATTTTGAGATGAAGAAACTATTAAAAATTGTGTTTTTTTAATTGATTGTAAACCCTTTTATATAATAACTCGTAATATGCTTAAATTATAATTTTTTATATGAAAGTTGAACAAATTCATGGTTTTTTCATATTTATTATATTCACAGGTCTAAAAATCAATATACTGATATTTTGGAATAATCTCTGTGCACCTTTTATCGATTGTTTCAATAATTGTTTTTATAACAATTCAACAATAACCAAAATACTACTATCAGTAATACAGATATTAATATCCAATATCTATTATTTTATAAGGAAATTGTTTATTGATATATTTGTTATTAATAAATAATTTTTATACTATTTATTAAGGAATAAAAAAAAAATATAAAAGAATTAATTATATTTGTTAGTTTCAGACCTAGAGGGAACAGAGAGCTTGGCAACAGGAAAGGGGGTGGTGGTACATATTGGAATAGCCAACAACAGGCCCAATCCAAATACGTACCAAACAAAAAACAAAATCAGAAAAAATCTCCAGGAGACCTTTTGAAAAAACCTAACTGGGACATCATGTCTTTACCAATGATCACTAAGAATTTATACGTGCCCCATGTAAACATATTGAGCCGAAGTGCTGATGAAGTCAACAAGTATTATTCTGGCAAAGAGATCACAGTCAAAGGTAACAATACCCCCTTTCCTATACAGGCGTTCGAGGAAAGCAACTTTCCCGATTATGTAATGGAGGAAATCAGAAAACAAGGATTTATGGAGCCCACTGCTATTCAAGCCCAAGGATGGCCAATTGCTCTTAGTGGCCGTGATATGGTTGGCATTGCTCAAACTGGATCTGGAAAAACATTAGCTGTAAGTTTAATGTTTCTAAAATTTGCAAATTTCTTTAATTATATTTAAATAACATCTTTCCTATTGCATAACCACTTTTAGCTAAAATTTTTTTTTTTTTTTTTTTTTTTTTATTTATTTATTTTTTTTTTTTTTATCAATACTAATTGCAATAGGTGTAACAAATATTTTAATTATTTATATTGTTTATCGCTTTAATTCTTTAAATAATTCAATAAAATGATATAATACACATTAATTTGTTGATATTTAATATTATTAAAAAACATTTTAAATTAATTAACAATATTTTAATTTTTAGTATATTCTTCCTGCCACAGTGCATATAAACAACCAACCGCGTCTAGCTCGAGGTGACGGCCCCATAGTTCTCGTACTGGCACCAACGCGCGAATTAGCTCAACAAATTCAAACTGTTGCTCGTGATTTTGGTTCATCATCTTGCATTCGCAATACGTGCATCTTCGGTGGTTCACCTAAAGGACCTCAAGCTCGCGATTTAGAACGTGGTGTTGAGATTTGTATAGCTACACCTGGTCGTCTTATTGATTTTCTAGAACGAGGTACAACCAATCTGCGCCGTTGCACATATTTAGTTCTTGATGAAGCTGACCGAATGTTGGACATGGGTTTCGAGCCTCAGATTCGCAAAATCATTGAACAAATTAGACCAGATAGGCAGGTCCTTATGTGGTCAGCTACTTGGCCTAAAGAAGTTCAAGCCTTGGCAGAAGACTTCCTTAGTGATTATATCCAAATTAATATTGGTTCTTTAACACTTGCTGCTAATCATAACATTCGCCAAATCGTAGAAATCTGTCAAGAACACGAAAAAGAAAATAAACTTTCGAATCTTTTAAGAGAAATAGGTTGCGAGCGCGCTAATAAAACTATCATTTTTGTTGAAACAAAAAAGAAAGTTGACGATATCACTAAAGCTATTAAGCGTAATGGTTGGCATGCCATAGCAATTCATGGTGATAAATCACAACCGGAACGTGACTATGTACTTTCCGAATTTAGAAATGGAAAAACAGCTATTCTTGTTGCAACTGATGTTGCAGCACGAGGCTTGGATGTTGAAGATGTCAAATATGTTGTAAACTTCGATTACCCAAATAGCAGTGAAGATTATATCCATAGGATAGGTAGAACTGGTCGCTGTCAGAGTGCAGGAACTGCTTATGCTTATTTCACACCAAATAATGCACGTCAAGCAAAGGAGTTGATATCTGTTCTCGAAGAGGCCGGACAATCTATTAATCCTCAATTGATTGAAATGGCTAATACACAAAGGAATCAATATGGCAAAGGTAGACAGCGTTGGAATCACAATCGTACTAATGTTAATAATACAAAAGAAAATCCAATAAATAGTGGCAGTCCAAGAAATAATCGTGGTAGTCCATCTCGTAATAACTGGCAAGGCCAGTATAATCAACAGAGTCATAAATTGGCTCAAAGTATTAATAACCGCCCAATTATACGTCAACATAATGGCTACCAAAGCAATCGTCAGAATAATTATCAAAATAACTACCATCAACAGCAGCAACCAGCAATATCACCAAATAGTTTACAAGTTCAGCAACAGCACACAACTATTCAACAAACACAATCACAGATGCATCAACAAACATCTCCACAGCAACAGCAACAGCAACCTCAACAAATCCAACACAGACAATCAAATATTTATCAGAATACAAATACTACTTATCAGTCAAATACCAACTCACTTCAAAATGGTTATGGTCTAGCCATGACCAGCAATGCCGCACAGCAACAACGCTATCCGCAAGGTTACGTTCGTAACGGCTACAAAACCATTAATCGTTATAACAATCGGCAAAATTCTTATGTAAATGAACAAAATCGTCAACAGCAGCAACAGCAACAACAACAACAGCAACAACAACAGCAGCAGCAGCAGCAGCAACAACAACAACAACAGCAACAGCAGCAGCAACAAAATATGTATTCGATACCTCAGGCATTTATGATGCCTTCAGGTGCTCATACTGCAGATTCAAGTATTCAAAGTTTGGTGAACAATAAATTTTTCCAAACAAACCGACCACCACCTGCCACTGCTAATCCTTGCGCTTATCAATCTGCTATGAGTTATGGGCAATTTCAAGCAGTTCCACCTTATGGATACCCCTATCCACCTACTCCAGTTCAACAGTGATGTGCTGTCTAAATAGACAGTGTATTGAAGAGATGAGATGATTTTTTTCTGATTAAAATAAGAAGGTGGGTTCGATATATTGTGTAGGGAATCATTGCAAACGTCACTGATTTTTTAATCAAGAATTTTGTTTAATGAACCCTGGTTTTAATTTCGAAAATTACTCTCACTGAATTAAGTAAAATTTTGCGATCTTGATAGATATCTCTATTATTAATTTGTGTTTTTCACGTAATTTTTGAATTATTTGTTCGCGTGTTTATTTCAATTTTTTTTTTTATTTTTAGTTTTTTTTTTCTTTTTTTTTTTTTTTTTTTTTTTTAATAATTTTTCTTTAATATCGTACTTCTCTGGAATGATGCTGAAATTAATCATTGCTTTTACATGCTATACAAATTAATCTACTACAAGAAAATGAAGATAAAACTATCAAAAACTTTCCAAACTGTAGATGTAAAGAAGAAACGTTGATAAAATTTTAACTTGATGAAAGAAAAGGATGAAAGACAAAACGTGCTTGTTTTCGATTTGAATAAGATTTTTTCAAAGCACATTCCAGTCGAGTTTGAACGTAGGGATTTAACTAAATAGCGATGGTATATCGATATGCATATATATAAATATATAATATAATATTAATACTAAATATTGGTCGTGACCATAAAAATGTAGTTCACAATTTTTGGTCATCTCTGTGGTAATTGATAGCGTAATCCTTTTGCGATAAAAATTATGTATACTACCTGTATGCTTTTCTGAAATGCACGAAACATATAGAAGGGGGGCGTGGGTTATAGGATTAATAATTTATGATTTATTTATAATCCGTCGAATGTATAACAAAGAAGAAAATAGACGACGCTCTTTATATTTACCGACGAAACGAGAGACATAAGAGAATGGCGCACGATACGCTCAATTTTTATTTTTAATGCTAAGGAAATATAAAAAATAAAGGTCAAATTTAGGAAAAATTAACAAACGCCAATACAGCTTGACTATTAAATTAATAGAACTCGTCAGATTCTTGCGTTATTTTGTCACTATTAAAGTGTAAAGAGCGTCATTATACTATAACGTACACGCATACATACGAGAGACGCAACCGTTCTTCCGGCAAGCAACGCAAAATAAGTTTCCGCATATAAAGGAAAAAATAATGCGAAAGTTATAACGAGCTAGTATTCGAGCGGGATTCAATCTTCTAACTTTACGTAATAAATGGAAATAACAATTGTAACAAAAATATATGCTGCGTAAAATAAAACGTTAAAAGTACGTTTTATTAATTAGTTAAAAATGAAAAATTGTTACAGAATAAAAAGAAACTTAAGAAAATTTAAAATAATGTTGGTAAATCCTCAAAGTAATTTATTGTAACTTTGATAATGAATTTCAAAGCCTTGCTATAAATTGATTCAGGGTTTACTTTCACCATTTGTCTTTTTCTTAATTTAAAGAAGCTGAAAGAATCTCTCGATCTTCCAGAGCTGCTCCGTGCGTCGAAATGAAAAATAAAAAAATGAAATAAGTAGACGGACGTCCCGAGCGAATAGTCGAAAAGTAGATTTTTCTTACGCGATGGTCGATTCAAACAGGCGTCATTTGTAATTAAAAAGTTAATTAATCTTAAACGAACGAAAAAAACGTTTAATGAAAATAAAACACGAGAGGTAAGCACTCGACGAAGAGCAAATAAAAAATAGGGATTAATCGATCGCGTAGTCTCATATGGCTGTGCATTCACTGGAGCAAAGCTCTCGGTATCTTATTTTTGTATTGCAAGTAATCGATTGTTAGTCCAACGAACGGCGGTGTTTTAATAAAAAAAAATAAATAAATAAATAAATAATAATAATGATGATGATGATGATGATGAACGCGATTTTAAAATATGAGGAAGAAATAAGAGATTATAAATAGAGAATAAAGCGTTGTTGTTTGAAATCTTTTTCTTATTTAATAAAAAGCAAACTCATAAGGTGTATAAAATGCAATCTCGTTTGCTGCACAACCGAACGCGTAAACTTTTCTATTGCTAGTCGCAGTAGCAGCGAATGACAAAATTGGTCATTGCTAAAAATAAATTTAATTAAAATGAAATACTTTATACTAAAGTATTTATTGATAATAAATTTTTCAGAGTCTCACTGAAAAAAAATGTACTTAAGAATTTTTCGAAAAGTCATTTATAAAAGCTTAAAATACTCGAATAACTCCTGTGAAAAGTGATACTACAATTTACAATAGCCATGCGATTAATTGTAATGATAAAGTAGCTCGCTCCTTTTGCGACGAGTAATTTAACACAATCGTTCGAAAAGTAAAACGCGATATCCTAAAACGTAAATGAAAAAAGAAAAAAAAAAAAAAAAAAGAAAAACAAACACCAACGAATCGGGGTATTTCAAGGTTTCATCTTTGATTACAATTGCAAATCTCCGAAATGAGAGATTATGCAATATCTCTGAGAAAAAAAACTGCTAAAGTGTACCTGTGTTTCTTTAATTTTTGTGTGTGGGTAATGTTTTTTTTTTACATTTATGTTTTCGTTGAATATTATTAAATGCTTCGTTCCTGTTATCGTCTGTACTTTCTCGTACCTCGTCTGAAAATCATTTATTAATTAATTACGTAAAGCATAAATTAACGAAATCAACGATGTATCGATATATAAGCCAACAAATCGTCCAAAGGTCTTAATTCTTCCTCTCGTCGTAATATACATGCGTTGTTGTATATCCTCGTTGTTTGAATTACTATTTTTTTTCTTTGACGTTCTTTTTATTTTTTTTTTTAAATACAAAGCGTTTCCTCTACGCTCATCTTGCGTCACGTCATGCTCGTTATAAAGTCACGCTAAGCAAAGTAAAAAGATAATTAAAGCGAGCAAATGAAAGAAATTTATCGATGGAAATAAAAGTTCGGGGCTATATGATTTATGAAAATAAAAATAAATAAATAACGGAGGGTAGCAAGGGTTAAAGAAAAACCACACATAGGGACGATGATCTATAGCGGCTCCTACAGTGCTTTCTCGCGAGCCTCCAGTTTTTCCCACTTTTTTTTTTTTTTTTTTTTTTTTTCTTTCTTTTTTTTTAATTTTATTATACTAATATATATTATAAATACTTGTATGTTAACGCAACCGCAGTATAAATGAATAATGTTAACGATAATCGACGCGTATCTCGTCCTTTATCCACGATGATCATATCGCTTTTATTGCGAAACCGTAAAGCGCACAGACAAACAAAATAAAAAAAAAAAATCCAAAACGTCTAATTCGGTGTCAGGTACGCAAGCGCAAAGTCGGTCGATAATCCTCTCGAATTAAATATAAATAAACGTAACGATATATTTTTCATTTCCTTCGAATGAACCTCGACGCAGCTGTGAATTAACAAGGGTTTGGGAGAGGGGTGGGAGCTTATTAAATAACGAAAACTAAGAAAACTAACTGGAGGCTTTCGCACATTTGCGTGTACCCCTTATTGGAATTCACGCGGAATCTTTTACGGCGGTGCCGGGTGCGGGCTTTTTTTTTTTTTAATATTAATTGCGGGACATGGAGACGCATCTATGCGGCTTTTCTTTTCTCCTTGACGGCGTTATCCTTTTCTTGGGCTGATAAAATTAGTCGATTATTGCTCGCGATCCGAGCGGCATCAAGAGTTCCTAACGAGGGGAAAAGTAAAACGGAGAAACTATTGACGATTAATTGGTTGCATGATAATCAGTGATTTAAAAAAAAAAAATTCTCACATTATTTGAGATTGAAATTCGAATGATGTATAATAAAAAATAATTTAAACAAATAGAACTATAAATCTTCATGGGAGCAAAATTTTTCAATCGAATCTGGACAAAGGTTATTTATTTATCTTCTAAGCTGATTTTTCAAATAATAATAATAATAATTACTTTTGTCCTAATGTTAACGGTAAAGTTAATAAATGTGAAAGATGGTTTCTCCTCGGCTAAAAGAAAGGCCGCGAGCGCAATTGGTGTCGTCGGGTGAAGTATTACGATGGGCGGGTGCGCGCGTAGTTCTGTGATATGTATGATGTAGCGTTATTAAAAAGTTTAATGAAGAAAAAAAAAGTAATAAAATAATTAAACAAACGAAGAAGAAGAAATAAAATAGCCCGCTATTTCTATCGTGCATCGCGTTCGTAATAAGCTTAGGGTGACAAATAAGAAAAAAAATAATAATAAAATAATAATATAGCGTCTCGTCGGTTTCATCGAAACAAAAATAAAATATGATAGAAAAAAAGTGAAAGCTGTAAAAGGGCGTTTTTTTGGCGGCAAACAATAATGGAAGTAAAAAATAAAAGAGTATTAAACGATGTAAAAGAAAGTTACAAAAACACACATAAGGCGTCATATCATGTGTTACACTTGTCTCTCAAAGATTAATATATCGAGTGATATAATATGCTTTGACTGTGTGCGAGGCGAAGGGTAATAATAAAAGTTTTAAAATATAAAAAGAAGAAAAAAAAAAAAAAAGATGTAAACAAAATGTCAAAGGCCAATCGAATTCGCTCTATGAAATACACGATTATATAGATCCAAATTAATGGACTATTGAAGAAAATAATAATAAAAAAAAAAAATAAAATAAAAATAAAATAAAAAGTAATAAATAGGAAAGAGAAATCTTTCGAGCTTATCTCGTTCCTCTCTCTTCGATCGAGGCATAATTTAGCGACAATTTATATATGTATCGTAGAAACAACCGAGATATTTTTCGCCGAGTGTGTGTGTGTACACAAATGTTAAAAGATTAAGTGAGAATACTATATTGTGATATAAAACACATTGGGGCGAGAAAATATCCGTGACGAGGCTAAATAGTGGCGCGAGGTCCTCCGCTGTATATTCGTGTAAAATCTTGCATCTCGTGTATATTTATAAGTATCCGCGCGCTGAGAGCACAGCGATTGTGTGATCTTTACGTAATTCGTTAGTTATTTTTTAAATCTTTTCTATTTTTCGTCTTTTTTTCTTCTTGTTTTCTTCTTGTTTTCTCGTTTTTCTTCTCCAATGGGACAAGAATAAGCTCGTCCAATTACTCGACTAGAATCCATCCTCAACGTTCTTCATTCGTTTACTTTATCATTTTTCATCCATAAAGTTTATAAAAATTGACAAAATGTGTGTCGAATAGTATATAAAATTGTTGTTTCGATGCGATTAACAATTTCGAATTGTCAATAGACTTGAAAAAAAAAAAAAAATAAAAAATACGGATTTCGTTTAATTATTTTTAATATGAAAAACAAAGAAAATTTAGTTTTGCGATAAAAGAAAATTTTTAGGTTTATTTTAAAATCTGAGAACATTTTGTGAAATAATTTTCTATATTAATTAAATTCTTGTTCATTTAAATATCGCATTATTGATAAGGATTTTAATTTATTTAAATTTATTAATATGAGATAAAAGCGATTTTTAGCGTAATTTTTAATAAAATCGCTCATTAAAAAGCGAGTTAAAAGAAAAAATAAATAAATAAATAAATTACGCTTTCATTATAAGAATACTACTCGACCTTTGGTAGTTATTCTATGATGAAACTTTCTTCTCTATTAATTGACATACAATTAAAACGCGATGTTTGCAAAGAACATGGAAAAATCAAAAAATTTCAGATTAAAAATTCATTAAAATAATATACCGTTAAAGAATCGCGTTTTTAAATGATGAAAAAGATGGTCGTAATTCTGTCCACGAGTACAAAGTAAAAAAATCGAACACAAAATTACTTAGATTCACGATATAATTACAGTGTATAATAAATCAACCATTAAGTTGATAGTTTGTAATAATCAATTTTTTAAACGTCGATTCAAAACAATAAATAAAAAAATCTGTTCAATTATCTCAACAATTTTCGTTCGTGCAGTTTTATCCGAACAAATTACGCGAAGCATGTGTAACGGACAGATAAAGATAAGCAGATACATGCCAAATGTATACAAATAGTGTACAAATGCAAACTCCAGTGATGTTACAATAAATATATTATATCATTTTAAAAGCGAAAAATCAAGCCGTTACATGAAATTTAAAATAATCAAAGCGTACAGTCGAGATATAGCGGCTCGAGCAAACGGAGAAGATAATATATTAAAAATGTCTCGTCTCTTAAATATATTATTGTTAATTTTTTTTTTTTTTTTTTTTTTTTTTTTTAAGTTGATAATTTTTAAAAATAATAATAATGAAGACGTTATAATGAAAAACGTATACACGCTAAACGCTGTGATAATAAACGAGTAAATAAAATAAAACGAGTTTTATTATTCTAAAAGTTTAAAATGAAAATAAATAACGGCGCGAATTTAAAGGATGCTAAGCATTATTGTAATTAAACTTAATAAATAGTCTCCTCCAACAGTCGACACAAAGAGATATAAGACAATTAAATCTTATTAAAGAAAGAAAAAAAAAAAAAAAAAGAAGAAAAAAAAAATATCCGAAAAAATTCCAAAATCGCGCAAAGACGTTAAAAGAATAGAAAAATAAAATAACGATTAAGAAAATTTATTCAAGACACTAAGGAAAGACTGAAACTCTCGCCAATTCGTGTAAAGTAAGGCGTTTTAGCGCGAATATATACACACGCATACATTCTCATAACCGTACGTGCGCCTTTATTGAAGTAAAAAAAAAAAAAAAAAAAAAAATAAGTAACGAACGAAACCTAAGATTTATATACGCTGTATTTGTTGTTATATTTTATAATAAAAGAAATAAGTAAACAAAATATAATACATATGCGGCGTGAAATTTCCAAAAGTAATATATTAAATAAATTTGTTTAAAAAAAAACAAAACCAAACAAAACAAAACAAAACAAAACAAATCGAAGAAACGGTCCGCGACGGCGAATTTTTCATTAAACGAGATTAAACGAAAGACAAATTTCGAGCGTACGGTTTAATTTTAATTACGTTTGATAGCTGGAAACTTGCGAGTGTTAAGTATTTCTTATTCATCTCGTTCGCGCTTTTCTTTTTTTGGTATGTGCAGCTTAGTGTTTTCTTTTTTTTTTTTTCTTTTTTTTTTTTTTTTTTTTTTTTTTTAACATTTCTTAACGAACTGAATGGTGCTCTAATAATATATGCCGTTCGATAGCGCGCTAAAAATGTACGATAAATAATATATATTTTTTTACAATCTCGGAGCGATGACTTGTAACCACTGTTATTATAACTTTTATTTAAATATTTTCTTTTTTTACAAATTTTTTTTGCGCTCTAGATTATTTGTTATCGTTTGATTGAATTCGATCAAAAGATAATAAAAATAGTTAACAAAATGTCGGCATATACGTATACGTATACTACTTATTATTATTTAACGAAATTTATCGTCGGGTACGGCATCGCGAAGTCGGTAGAGTTTAACGCTTCTACCTTTCTCGTACGAATGATTAACGCTGTGCAAAAGCACACGAGAAAAAAGCTTTTACTTTAACGCATGTTGATTATTGAATCGTACACACGAGTCACGCTTAAGATTATATAAATAAATTCATACACGCGTACTTTGGGTTTGCACCGGTTGCAAATTTTTTCCGAAATATAAATAGGAATTTATGACTTGAAGTATTTTTTCACGATATGAACTTTTTGTTTATTTATTAACATATTATAATACATCCAATAATTTTATATAACATTGCGTTAATTGTTACATGTAAAAAAAACTTTTTTTTTTTTTTTAAATATACAAAACGCGTGAATATTCAATTCTCTTTTCCTGTTATATTATTTTTTTTTTTTATATTTTCTAAGATGAACAATGCTGATATTCCAACAATATTTTAATTATTCAAATTCTATTATTAATTTTATTGCATAAAAATTTATTGTCTCATAAAAGCGAATTTTTTTTTTTTTTTTTTCAATTTCCAATGATTATTATCATTTCTTATTTCTTGTACGCGTTAAATATAATGCATCAAATAAAATAGTTTGCCTTAATAAATGTAGTTATTTGCGCAACCTTTTGCCACAACCGAGCCGAGGAATTATGGGCAAAACGGAAAATTTTTTTGCACGACGTTGCCCATTTTTATTGTTGCATAAGATGGAGGACGACACGCCCGATTCTAGTCAAAATTTATATTCTTCTAATGGATATCCACTAGAGCCTCGCAGTGATCTTGTAGTGTATGATTTTTTCCTCTTTCCTCGTATAATATTATATAACGATGTACCTGTTCGCTGAATTCGAACGAACCTCTATCTCATTTTCTTTTATTTCAAAATTTCTCGTTGCTCCCTAATGATCTTGCGCCCTTTGTTATTTATTATTATTATTATTATTAATTTTTTTTATTTTTTTTTATTTATTTATTTATTTTTTTTTTTTTTTCTCTAAAGAATCGTCGGCAATCCATGACAAAAAATTCTACGAAATTTATAGAATCGGCGATAAAAATTTCCACTCGACAATTGATTATTAATCTTTGGCGATTCTTCGCAGTTAAAATATTAAAATAATCTCTTAAACGTAACAACGACCGTAGTTTATTTGGCGATAAGCGAAGGACCTTTTGACGGCAGTTAAACCGGGAAATGAAATAAAAAATTCTTAAAGAAGTTAAATAAAATAAAATGGGGTAGGGATTCGAGATAAAGGCGTTTTTCTAAATGGAAAGAGGCCTTTGTTATAATTTTTCTTGAGCAGTCGTTGCTTTGCTCAATACAATCAAACTGTTGTTGAAAAAAATAAAAGTCGTGATATTACGTATATATGTAAACGAGAATTAATGAAGTGAGAGAGAGAGAAAAAGAGAGAGAGAGAGAAAGAGAGAGAGAGAGAAAGGTATTATATCGTGTAAATCGAGCAGACTTGACGGGCCCATAATATATGTTTTTATATTTGATACTAGTTTAATGAATAGAGAAAAAAATGCGAGCAAAAAAACGTAAAATAACGGAGTAATAGAAAAAAGTGCTAAGAAAGATTAGTAAGTTTAAAAGAGAGAACGATTTATTGCTCCCCTTTTACGCGCGTTTACTTTTTATGCTCGAAAGAGAATGAGATGAAAGAAGAGTTAATAAGGAAAACTGGAAGAAAACATAAATCATAAAGAATATTTATTTTTTGACCATGACATTCGTTAATGTGAAAAAATGAAGAGATAATAGTTAAAGTAAAAGTGTGAAGAAGTGAAATAACGCACTCGATGCGAACATAATTGTACTTCATCGAATATGTTTTATGTAACTTTACAAGCGTAAATAAGTTTGAACTAAACGTATTAAAAAAAATACATAACTAAGTTCAGAGTGCATTGTAGTGATAAAATATTTCACATGCTCGAACGTTTATGTAGTTGCACATTAACGTGATTGATTGTCATTGTCACTGTCCTTTTTTTTTTCATGAGGTGTAAGAAAAGGATTCTTTTTAAAAGTATAAAAAAAAAAAAAAAAAAAAAAAAAAAAACAATACTTAAACGAAAGAGCTTTAGTTTTGGAGGGATTTCGATAGAAGCGAGCAGAGGCAAACTCATTTATTATGAAATATAACTTTTAATTTTTAATAAAATATTAAAGGGAAATTTAAGATTAAAGACCACAGGAAGGAAAAAAATGGTTTGGCAACAGCGATAAGAACTTAAGATACTGTTCAACATTCAGATTCTCTTCTTCTGTAGGTTTCACTAAAGTGCATTTCTTGTATGTTATACAGTATTATGAATAGAAAATAAAATAATAAATACATGGCAATTTAAATAAATGATGTATCCTTTATTTATCCTTTTCCTAAGATTTATAATATTCATTAATGTACGTAAGATTTTTTTGTTTTTCATTCTAAAAGCATATATTTTTTTTTAAATAAGTTAGAGAAATTTTGTTTCTTGATGCAAGCATAGTTTTTTACATTTAAAGTTCTATTTTTAAAAGTGCAGAAATGTTACTATTTCAAAAATAATTAATAATTAGATATAAATTATATGTAAGTAAAGAAATACTAATCTTAAATTATATCAAATATTGAAACTTTAACATTTATACATATGATAATCAAAAAAAAATGTTCAAATTTCAAAATTTAATTTTTATGATGTCAAAGAAAAAGTCATACTTCATTTATCTCTTTTCATTTTTATTTTGTAACAAATTATTTTGATTCTTATTAAATTTAATGTAAAATATTATAATCTTCAAAAAACTATAGCAAAATATGCTTCAAAAATAGATTTTTATAATACAATTTTTTATTACATCATAAATATTTTTAAAATAATTATAAAGTACAATAATATTAATAGAAATATTTTTTAATTATTAAAAGTATAAAGAATATCCAATAAGAATTTACATCACTTGCTTAAAATAATATATTTAATATGTTATATTATAATTTTTTGTATTAGTAATGTCTACATTAATTTTTTTTACTTTAGTGTCTAAATCAAAACTGGTATATGTTAAAATTAATATTTTGCTTACTCAGCTAACTTTAACTATATATAGTATAATTATAGATATATTTTAACAAATTTAATTATTTTTTACTTTAATTATTCATATAATGCAGGAACAGTTAAAAAATACATAATCCTATTACCTATTAAATATTTTTTTAAAACTTAAAGTTCTATAAAAATAACTTGAATTATTATGTCATTTAATTATTAAAACTAGTTTAGTAACATTCTTGAAATTAATTTAAATTTTCGGTAGGCATGCTGTATGTTGAATGTAATGAGATATTTGACTAAATATTATTGTACTTAAATTATTTTATTCGTTATTATCATTATTATTGAATCAAAGAGGAAAAAATTGCATATTGTAGCACATCATGACAGTCAATAGAATGTTACAATATGCAGAATATTCCAAAAAATTAAAGTTATTTATTTCATCGTAAAAAGGAATAATTTAATTAATTTTATTGTCATTTTCAATAGACATCAATTTAATTATAACTAAAATGTTTTATTATATTTAACTTATTTACAATTTGCCATAGCATATAAATTAATGTTATTAAAGATTCTATTGCGTACTATATTGATCGCAAATGGTATTTTTTGTTAAACTTAAAACACCTCTATCCTCTATGCTCATGCGCCTTGCCTACTCGCTCATGATGGATATTGGTATTGCAATGTATAACGGTAATTTCTTCCTCGTCTTTCTTTAACGTTTAGAAAAGGATAAAGCTAGGTAGGTGTTCATATAGAGTCCGTACGTGACGTCAATACTCGGTTAGTCAAGTAACTTCAATTTTATTATAGAAAAATTCTATTGCAATATTAGTTAATCAAGAAACTTTATCTAAAAAAAGATTTTAAATAAATAAAAATTTATTGTGTTATTACTTTCATAAATTAAAGTAAAATAATAAAATATAGAATATACGTTTGCAAACATCGGAACTTTCTCCTATAAATTCTCTGGAAAAAGGGGAAGGATAGAGTGGAACAGAAATCATTAAGCACGCGCAGGCTCATTGTTGGTTGATGGTCCTAGCCCTTTTTACACTTTACAAACTTATTATTGTACTTCTAAAAGTATAATAACTTCTAACCATTTATTAGAAAAATGTCTACTTTTAAAAAAATAAATAAGTTGATTAGAAATTTCAATTTATTTATTTATTTTTATTAAAAATAAAATATTTTAGTTCCGAATGAACGATAAAGTTTAAAACGGGCAATACGTCATAAAGAGCTACAAGAATCACGTGATCACGTTAAGGCTGCTCCTATTGGCTGCAATAATCTCGCTTGACTTCACTAGTATTTTCCCTTGTTCTCCTTTCGTTGTCAAAGACGAACTGGTTCTTCTCGTCCTTTCCGTCCCCAGTCGCGGCACGGGTAAGTTGTTCTTTAGCTCCGTAAAATTTTACAATTTTTCTTCTTAACATTTATGCAATATTAAATTTTATAATTTATTTTATTAATGTCCGTTTAATATTAAATTTTACTTCAATTGTTTAAGCTTTCTTGTCAATTTTTTTATTCATTTGTTTTTTTTTTCCTATTATTTTAGAGATCTTCTTGCCGCTGACGTTTCACGACATCTTAAATTACACCACATTTTCTAAGATCATTGAAGAGGACAGAAAGCATTAAGCTTATTTCTCAATCATGTAAGTTGAATTAAATTATTTAATTAGATAATTTAAACATACGGATTTTTTTTGGGAAAATGCTTATTGCAGGTTTTACTGTCGAGTCTTTTGTTCTGTGCGCGGCAGCCTAACGCGTTTTTTTTATATTGATTTGTTATATTACGTTATGATATTCCTAAAAATTAATTTTTCATAATTTTCTTATTATTTTATTCGATTTTTCAATGTTTTTTGAGTCGGAAAATTCATCTTAATATTGCATTACGAAAACCTCCTATTTTGGCATGACTCCATTTTGTACATCGATGGAGCATGAATGCTTGTAGGAGGAAAAGCAACGAGTGAACTTTTGCCTTCGGTGTCCACACGTCTAATGTCTGGATCCTTTATTCTCAATGTTCGCTACAATTATTAAAACAAATAGTATATTATATTATGATTTTTTTAAATATTCAAATATTATTCACGTATACAACAAATGCATATAATATATAAATTATGATTCACGTGCATATATTAACCATTTGCATTCGAGAGGTGTCTCACGAGTGCAAAGGGTTAATACATCTATTTTATTTATTTATTTATTTTTTTTTTTTAAGTTAATTTAACAAAGTTATAATATATTTAATTTAACATTAAAAAGTAAATAATTTATTAATAAATTATTTTCAAACAATTATTTTTTGTTAAAAGGAAATTTACAATGATATTGAAATTCTCTTTAAACGTTATATAGATCAATAAAATAAATTCAGCAAAGTTTGTTTTTGATGATAAATTTTAATATATATTTTCAATCATTTAAATTTCAAATTTTTTTTTTTTTTTTAGGACTTATACCAATAATTCATCCGCCGGAGGTTATCGTAATGGTAGTGGCAGCCAGAATCGTGGATCGGCGGGAGGTGGCCAACGTGGTTTTGGTGGCACAACTAATGGTGGAGGTTCGCGCTTCGCAGGTAGCAATCGCGGAGGAGCTGGTGGTATGAACGGAAATCGAGGTGTAGTCCGCATGACTCAGCGACCTCAAAACGGCAATGGCAACAATGCTGGCAACGCCCTCAGAAAACCTAATTGGGACCACGAGAACCTCAGACCTTTCAAAAAAGATTTTTATATCCCGCATCCAGATGTTTCTAATCGTCACTTAAGAGAAGTTTGTGATTATCGCGAGCTAAATAAAATTACACTTAAGGGAGAGAAGCTGCCAAATCCTATTCAATTCTTTGAAGAAGGAAATTTTCCAGATTATGTCATGCAAGGTATTTATTTTTAAATCATTTATGTTATTACATTTATTTAATAATATTTGATATTTTAACATTAAATTTATTAAATACGCAATAATTCTCATGAAAAATTTATTAACTTCTTTGTGTTTTAGGAATCAAAAAACAAGGTTACACGGAGCCCACAGCTATTCAAGCTCAAGGTTGGCCAATAGCCATGTCGGGAAGAAACATGGTGGGCATTGCTCAAACAGGATCTGGAAAAACTTTAGCTTATATTTTACCAGCTATTGTTCATATTAATAGCCAGCAGCCACTTAACCGTGGTGATGGACCTATTGCTCTAATTCTTGCTCCAACTAGAGAATTAGCTCAACAAATTCAAACTGTAGCTTCTGACTTTGGTTCACTGTCATATGTACGCAATACCTGCATTTTTGGTGGTGCACCTAAGGGCGGACAAGCTCGTGATTTGGAACGAGGTGTCGAAATCGTTATTGCAACACCTGGTAGATTGATTGATTTCTTGGAACGGGGCACTACAAATTTGCGCAGATGTACTTACTTGGTTTTGGATGAAGCTGATAGAATGTTAGATATGGGCTTCGAACCTCAAATCAGAAAAATTATTGAACAAATTAGACCAGACAGACAAGTTCTCATGTGGTCTGCAACATGGCCAAAAGAAGTGAGGAATCTTGCTGAGGAATATCTGATAGATTACACCCAATTGAACATTGGTTCACTACAACTTTCTGCCAATCACAATATTCTTCAAATTGTTGATGTTTGTCAAGAACATGAAAAAGAAACAAAGTAAGTAATATTACAAATTAGTTATATCTTACTATATTTAAATTAGATTAGAATGATGATACAAAATTATGATAGATAGTGATTTTAGCCATATTTATTCCTCTAAGAAGAACTGATTTAACAATAAAATAAATGTTTGACTTTAAAAATTTTATTAAAATTAATTAATATTTTTTACAATTTTTAGATTAGGAACTCTATTGCAAGAAATTGGAAATGATAATGATACTGGTGGCAAAACAATAATTTTTGTTGAAACTAAAAAGAAGGTTGAAAATATTACAAGGAATATTAGGCGATATGGTTGGCCTGCAGTATGCATGCATGGTGATAAATCACAGCAAGAGCGTGATTATGTTCTTAGAGGTATGTAAAAAGAAAATGTATACAAAATTTACATATTTTTTACGATTACATTTTATTAATTTATTTATTTTTTTATTTTTTTATTTTTTTGTTTTTTTGTTTTACAGAATTTAGGAATAAGAAGGGGTCAATATTGGTAGCAACTGATGTTGCTGCTCGTGGATTGGGTACGTAAACTTCTTTTGAGTTGATAATAACTCAAACACTACAAATTTAGTTGAAAAATGTTAGGGCAGGTAGTTATCGGGTGGGTGGCGATGTAGCACAGACTGGTTATATGAAGTGATGCCTCACTCTGAAGAGCGCTGTTAACTTTTTTTATGATTGATCTAGCTGGTAGGTTTTCGTCGTTCGGTGCTTAAATAATTAATTTGAGTACGACAGAAACCCATCAATTAAGTCTTATAATGATGGTTAATTTTTTATAATTTAATTATTCGTATTTGTTGTCTTAATTTTCTCAAACTTAGCACAAGAGATTTGGATATTTATTTTTTTTTTTTCACACTTTTAGTTGCATAATTTAGTACAATTAAATTAATAAATCAATTCTTTATATTACTTAAAGCATATTACATTCATTTCTAAGAAATGATTGGAATGCAAAACTCCTGGATTACAGAAAGTGGGAAATTCCAGATACAAGTGTAGCTTGTGCAGATGAGATTGAGAATCGATTTTAAATACGAAAGGAGCTTTCATTAATCCGCATTGATTAAAAAAAAAAAAAAAAAACTTTAAGCGTGGGCATCTTATAATTTATGTTAATCAGTCTGGTTGTCTTTTGTTTCAGAGGCACATGATGCACAGATTTTGATGAGTGTGCGATGAGAAAACATGATGAACAGCATAAAAAAAAACCATGGCTCACTCACTGTTTGTGCTCTTGATAACACTATATATGAAAGCGATATATAGACAAAAGTACACGCAAGCATTCTTTTTGAGGTGCGAATTGTGTACTTTTATGTGCCTCTGTGTACAGCCTGTGTACCACGAGTTTACAAAGCATAAAAAGTAAATGCAAAAAGAAATGAGGTGGTGCTCAGGTTATGTAACCTTGTAATGTTGGCTTCTGGTTTTGCATAACCTCTACCCACTATAGCCAATACTCTCAACATGTTCGAGACAACAATCATTTGATTTAGCTATTATCGCTACTCAATGAGAATTTATAGGAACAAGATGTTACAAAATATGAACTTGCATACAAGAGTACTCACATATGCATAGTTCAGCATTCATGGTTTGTATTTTTATTTCATGGTGCAGCTACTTATACTAATACTTTATATATAAAATATAATTTACCAAATTTAATTTTTTTTTTTTCGTCTACTAAAATAAATCTTTAATAACTTAATTAGATTCAATTTTTATGAGCTGCATATAAAATACATTACTGTATGAACATGAATGGAAAAAAAATCATCAAATAATTTTTGCTTATGAAATTGTTAATTTTTTTTTACTTATTAAATTTTTTTTATAGACGTTGATGATGTTAAATACGTCATAAACTTTGATTATCCATCGTCGTCTGAAGATTACATTCATCGAATAGGCAGAACTGGTCGCAATCAAAGTTCTGGCACAAGTTACGCATTCTTTACTCCTCAAAATGGCCGACAAGCAAAAGATCTCATAAATATTCTTAGAGAAGCAAATCAAATAATTAATCCCAAATTATCTGAAATGGCATCAAAAGGAAACAATTTTGGAGGCCGCAGTTAGTATTTTTGAATATTTAATTAATATTTTTTTAAAAATTTAAGTAAACGTAAATTTAATTTTATTTGCAGATCGATGGGGTTATTCTGGAGCAAGAGGACGAGAAAACAGTTTCTCTGGCACTCACAAACGATTTGATACCAACAGGAGTAATGGATACAATAATTATAGTTGATTTTTTAATTTAGACATTAAGCATAATACTGAGCAAAAGCCGAATTCTTGGGGACGTGAATTTAACTATTCGTCTTGAACTGTGATTAGAAAAACTGTCCTTAACAGTGGTTCGTGCGTTTGAATATGCCAGTCAATGTGTTTAGCTTCAAATAATTTGATATTTTAATTTATGTAATATTTAAACTTTGTTATATAATTAGAATAATTGGTTCTAAAAAGCCTTTAAGTTTTATTGTAAATGGGTAACAATAAAACTATAACTGGAAGATCATTAATTTAAATGATTAACGATGCTCAGCAAAGTGGGTATAGTATTCCACATTGTCATTTAAAAGAGAGAAAAAAAAAAAAATGTTGAAAAGATAAAAATGTGAATTGCATTTTGCATTATAATTAATTTAAGTATTTTTTCAATTTGCAATAAGAATTGCAATCATTTTTTACAATTCATTGTGTTTTATTAAAATATAAAACCTTAAAGTACAAACCTTTTGACGAGCACCGTTTCGTTATCGAAGGCAAATTGAGGCGTATGGACCATTATACAATGCAGTATTCATTCCAATATCTTGTCACACTGTTTTATCTGTCCTCACAATTTTTATTCAATATATAGATAGATTCATACTTACCTGAAAAAAAAAAAAACTGACGAAATCGTATTGAAACTACGTTTTATAGAAAATACTGTATCTTTGTTTTCTGCTGTGTGCATAATCTGAAACTAAATATATTGCACATAAATATATACGTTACTCGAAAATGTACAGAGTAACAAACAAAAATAAAAAAAAATACCTATGGTAAAAAATTTTATTTTCCTTCATCTCTATTCCAAAATTAATTTTCCAAATCCTTTTAACCTTCTTAAAAAAAAAAAAAAAAAAAAAAAAAAAAAAAAAAAAAAAAAAAAAAAAATTAGGATTCATGTACTTTGCTCACTAAAATATAAACAATTTCAGTTTGTAAAAATGATTTTTTCTAATGATTTACAATAAAATTTATTAAATTTAATGCGTTTCAAAATTAAAATATTTGTAATTAACAATGTACACTAACTATAATTAAATTATAAACACTTGGACAATTTAGTTCTATTTTTTTACTTAGTTCATTTCTCAGATTAATCAATTTTTAAGAAATTTAGGTGAAAAAAACTAGGTAATATTTGATGATAACAATAATAAAATTCGAGTTAACCCTAGTTGGTCACACTGGGTGAAATCCCAAAAAAATTTTGAGCTACTCAGAGAGTACCTTAATCTGAAAATAAGAAAAAAGCAAAAATAAGAAAACTACGTCTGTTTAAATCATGTTTTTTTGACATTTTGTAAAAATTGTTTGTGAAATATATATTGAAAAATGTATGTATGTACATTGAATCGGTTTATGAATAAGGTAAAAATGAAATTGATTGAAATTAATTATCTTATAAATCACATATAATTGATTTTTCAAATTTATTAAATTCTATTAAATAATTTAAAATTTTAAAAGTAATTATTTAAAAAAAAAATTTTATTAATCAAAATATTACAAATGACTGCAATAAATAACTAAATAATTTAAATCTCAAAACGATGAATTTTTTTCAAGAACGTTCCGTAGTTATATTTTTCAAAATAAAAATAATCAACATAAGTAATTTTTAGAAAAACAGACATTACAATATCTAACTGAGTCATTCTATTAAACATTTTTTTATTTTAGCATAAAGTAGGAATTTTTCTTAAATTTATTTGAGAGTTGTTCATACTCCTTCGATTTTTTTAATGTATATTGTTGTATATATACTAGTCATTTCGAGATCTGCTTATATTTTATTGGCATATTATCGAGTAAGTTTTTTCTGGATGTTTATTTCCAGTTAGATGGCGCTTTGTGCAGTTTAAAAGGAAAGGAGGAGGAATCGTACAGAATACAATACATAAGTACAATAATCGAAAAAAAAAAAAGTACCGTATGGCAAAAATGTCCGCAAATTGTTTTACAACTGTCTGTATTCAACAAGTGTTGTATCTTAAAAATAGAACATTGCTCAGATTGTAACCGACCCTAGTTTGGGATTCAATTGCAAATAAAGACGAATTTTTACGAGTTAAGCGAAGCAACTTGTTAACTTATATATTTTTGACAAAATGATGCAACGCGTGCGTTACCTTCGCTTATTCGACAAGTTCTACAATTATTTACTTAATTGTTATCAATGCAAAACATTAGTCAAATTAAATGCTCGATGAATTACTTATTAATATGTTAATGAACTTCAAATTTGAATGGGATGTGTAACGTTTTGGAGAATATTTGCTCGAGAGGCAAGAGCAAAGATAACCTAGTACAAATTAATATCAAAATAAGAAAAAACGAAAATATTGTTAATTTACAAAATGAATAGACTGTTGTATCAAACGTTTTTTTCATTCATCTGTTGCACTCTTGGGCAACAGACAACAGAGGTATTAATTATTTTATGTTATGAATATTATATTAACCATTGTACGTAATGTTATTTAAATTATATATTTTCTTAACAGACCCATAGCACTGGCTTAGTTCCTGATCAAGATGATGCTTTACTTATGTTTTCAACCCTGGATGGATCACTAATTGCTGTTGAACAAAGAACTGGAGAAATTCGATGGCATCAAAATGATGGTAATATTATATTAAAATATCAAACATTTTGAATAAAGTATTTATTTTTTATGAAATGTTATTTCTTTTAGAGCCAGCAGTTAAGGTTCCTCATGATGCTTCACAAGTCTCGATGTAAGATAATTAAAAATTTGTTCTTATAATTATGATATAAAAATAGATTACAATAATGCATTTTTTCTAGGCCTATATTTTTACCAGATCCAAAAGATGGATCTTTATATTTATTTGGTCCTGAAACGGAAGCTTTAAAAAAGTTACCATTCACCATTCCACAATTAGTGGCTAGTAGTCCATGTCGCAGCAGTGATGGCATATTGTATACAGGACGTAAAATAGATACTTGGTTTAGCGTTGATCCACAAACAGGTGAAAGAGAACAGCTGCTGGGATTTTCTAAAGCGCAGAATACATGTCCTATAGACACAAAAAATGCAATTTTTGTGGGTCGAACCGAATATAACATTATAATGATAGATAGTAAACATAAAAACAGAAAGTGGAATGTTACTTTTTATGACTATTCAGCTGCTAAAATGAATCCTGAACTTGTTGAAAATTATGATTTAGCACACTTTGCAGCAAGTTCAACAGGACAAGTAGTAACTGTAGACAGATTTGGTAATATTTTATGGGACATCAATTTAGGCAGTCCTGTAATAGCCGTTTATACTATCAGTAAAGATGGCTTAATAACAATACCATTTACCAGTGTTGCTGATAATACACTGAGTCATTTGTTAAAAAAAATTTCTTTAAATCCTAATGAATTTCAATTTTTGTAAGTTTTATTATTCAATTTTAAAATAATGTACACTTAATGAAGATATTTTCTTCATTAAGAATATATAATTTAATATTTATTGATAAATATTATTTTTGTTTTAGTCCAACTCTATACATTGGGGAACATAGCCATGGTTTGTATGCTTTACCATCATTGGTAGATTCTTCAACTCCTACAATAAGTAGTAAAGTGGGACAATTATTGCTCGAGGGACCAATAATTTCTCAACTGCAAAGAAATGTTTCACCTTCTCCTTATGATGACAATTCTCAAGAAACTGAGCAAAATGATTTTCAAAGAATTTCTTCAAAAAATAATATTATGGTTTTAGGTGACTACTTGAAATAAAATATATTTAATCATAAATAAACTGAATTTTAAAAAATTACTTATAATATTTTAGGACACTATGAAATTCCTGCTGAATATAAACCTCACAATCAGCCACTACTGATAACTGGTCGCTCTGATCCTGTCATTCATACACAAACATTAAATTCAACAAAAAATATAGATATTTCTATTGATGAGAACCAACTAAATGAGTCTATTTATGAGAGTAAAGGATGGCGTAAAGCTGTTTCGGTATCATATGCAGCAAGTAAAAAATGGATTAATCAACAAGAAAATAAAGGATTAAAATTAGCCCTGATAATTCTTTTTGGATGTGTTGTCACTCTGTTTTGGTACATGAATGCTCAGCTTAAGGAATTTCATCATTTATCACAGGTTAAATTTTTACTCTATTTTTTATGAGTATTTAGTATAATATATATGTGTATATATATATAAGGTGATTAAAACTAAAGATCGAAGAATGTTTTTTTTACATCTGATATTAGCAATTTGATCAGGGTTCGCGAGAAAATAGTCGCACAGGCAGTAATGGTAAAAATGGTATTATACATACACCTGAGGAAATTGGTGAAGGATTGGTGCGAGTTGGAAAGATTACTTTTAATGCCGAGGAAGTACTCGGAAAAGGTTGCGACGGAACCTTTGTTTATAAGTAAGATATTTTTTAAAATTATATAAAATAAAAAAAATTATGTAAAATAAAAAATTCTATTTTTTTTTTTTATGAGTAGAGGTGAATTCGATGGTAGATCAGTGGCAGTAAAACGATTATTACCAGATTGTTTCACATTTGCGGATAGGGAGGTAGCGCTTCTCCGCGAATCAGACGCTCATGCGAACGTCGTACGTTACTTTTGTACAGAGCAAGATCGACTATTTAGGTACATTGCACTTGAATTAGCTGAGGCTACTCTTCAAGATTATGTGGCCGGTAGATACGACCGAAATAAAATATCTTCAAAAAGTATTTTGCGGCAAGCCACCTCTGGTCTTGCCCACTTACATTCCTTAGACATAGGTATGCATTATATTGATTTACAAATTTCATTCTTTTAAAAACAAATGTATTAAATTAATGCGAAAAAAATCTTTTTTTTTTTTTTTTTTTTTTATAACAATTTTATAGTGCACAGAGACATAAAGCCGCATAATGTGCTATTATCCGTACCGGGACCTCGAGGCGAAGTACGCGCTATGATATCGGATTTTGGTCTTTGCAAGAAGTTACAGCTTGGTCGCATGTCATTCTCGAGGAGATCGGGCGTGACAGGAACCGATGGCTGGATTGCTCCCGAGATGTTGAACGGTGAAAGAACAACATGCGCCGTAGATATATTCTCCCTTGGTTGCGTTTTCTACTACGTTTTATCAAGTGGAAAGCATCCTTTTGGAGATCCACTAAGACGACAAGCTAATATTTTATGTGAGTAGTAAATTTTTTTAATTTTTAGTAATTTTATTATTATTATTATTTCTTGAAGATAAATAAAATTTAGCATTAAATTTTTTAATTAAATTTTAATACAAACATTATTTACAAATATTTTTAATCACAATATGTGAGCCGATATGTATTAGAATTTCGACATTATTAAACGCCTTAAAAATTAATTAAAAAATAACGTTTTTATACGCATAGTGACGCCTTCGATAATCGCTATATTTTATAAGCAGGTTTAAACTTTTTTACATTTAAGCAAGTCACACGAGAACCTAGAATTTTCGGGCGATTTCGATATGACCGTATGGGTCACCGATAATAAATATTGCATTACAGCTTTTAACATTATCATGGCATTGCTCAATGCATTTTGAACCTTTTTCAATTTATCGATACGACTAAATAAATAAGAAGTATCTTTAATTTTTAAAAATTCAAGTCGTAAAATAAAAAAGAAAATTTTAAGCTTATTCATATAGCTGTTTACAAAATTCGTATAATATGAAAATTAAAACAAAATTGCGGTTATGGAAAAATGTGTTTTAAATTTTAACTCGCGCATACAATTTTTATCGTATTTGCCGATAAATACTAATAACTGATAATGACTAATATACAGTAACAATAATGTATGTTTTACCAACAACTTTTTTGTACCACCGATGAAGTTTTTTAATTTTTATGTATTTCAGGCGGAGAAATCGATTTATCAGCTCTGCAAAATATTTCAGAAAATGATAAACAAGTTGCTCTTGTTTTAATCAAAGCGATGGTCGCCAGCGATCCAGTGGATCGACCACCCGCTCAAGCAATCTATGATCATCCCATGTTTTGGGATGCTACACAGGTTCTTACATTCTTTCAGGTAAATCGTCGGATGGGTGTATGCTACCCGTTTGTGTAATTTTAGCTAAGTGGATGGTT
Organism: Chalcis sispes; assembly: GCA_949987625.1. Classification (NCBI taxonomy): domain Eukaryota; kingdom Metazoa; phylum Arthropoda; class Insecta; order Hymenoptera; family Chalcididae; genus Chalcis; species Chalcis sispes. Next base: position 72,408,925 of record OX465095.1, on the reverse strand, counting down.
TTTTTTTTTTAATCAAAGTTGATATTAGAATTAACGTTGATCGATGATTTGAAAGAAAAAATAGTTATCATTTGATTTGCCATATTTTTTGTATTATTGTAATCGATGTTTCAATTGTGTTTAAAAACATTGTTTACTTAAAAGCGAGCATTTGATCATAACAATTTAGTAAAGTCAAATAATCTTTATGAACTATTATTGTTTGTGCAGGATATTAGCGACCGAGTAGAAAAAGACGGACCCGAAAGTTCAGCTTTGCAAGCTTTAGAAAAAGGTAATCGCAAAGTAGTACAGGGTGATTGGCGACTTCACATCGACGTAGAAGTAGCTACAGACCTTCGAAAATATAGAAGCTATAGGGGCGAAAGCGTTAGAGATTTACTTCGCGCTCTTCGAAACAAGGTGATAAACTTAATATGTAATTTTTAGCGAAGACAATAAGTCAAAATATATTTATTAGAAAGATAATATTGAAATAAAATTAAAAATTTTTTTTTTTAGAAACATCATTATCGCGAACTCACAGAAGAAGCGCAACGAAGTCTCGGTGAGATACCAACGAAATTTACGGACTATTGGCTCTCGCGTTTTCCTCTTTTATTAATTCACTCGTGGTGTGCAATGCAAAGCTTTCGTTCGGAGCCGACTCTTAGGTGCTATTACGACGAAATATACGAATTCAAAACAGAAAATAACGATCTGGAAATGGAAGACGAGGTAAATGAAACGTTATTGCAGAATGATGAGAGACTGATAACGTCGTGGCGTTCTCGCGAGGTCAATACCGTTGATTGGAGTCCTAATCGTTCAAGGTTCCGAGGTCAACGAAAGAAAAGAATAGAGCAAGAGAAAAAGAAAGCCGATGTACCTTCCGTTTGGAGCTTGCCACCTGCGAGTTAATTCTCGTTAAAGGCTTTTGTCTTACTCGCTCGTTTAACTAATTGTCATTATGAGTTCTATTCTTCGTTAATGGACTTTCATTTTTAAGGTATCTTAATTGTTAGTTGACTTTTTGACATGTTCCAATTTTTAATCAAAAATAATATCTACTCAAGTCGTGTTTATCACTGTTTTCTTTTCTTGATTTTCATTATATAATAATTATTAATTTCAATTAAATATAAAATAAAGTAAAGATACCGATAAGAAATAATATATTTAAGTAAAATTAATATTCTTTATTTTATTTTAGTGAAGAATGACCTAAAATTGGAACTTTTATAAATTTTTGTAATTCTTAAAAACAATTTAAAGCATAAATCTTAAAAATATATGATAAAATATATTGTAGAAATAGTACAAAATAAAAATTTTTAAAAAATCGAAAACAATATTTTAAAATAATTCTAAGAAAACTTATATTTTTAATTTAAATTTTACAAATTAAATTGTTCATTTTGAATCTTGACTCGAAAAAAATAATAACGTATGCACTTTATTATTGACAAAAAGTAACTTTACAAAAATTAAACTTTAATCGAATAATCAATTAAAATTCTAATTTTAGTTATTAATTTTATTAGTCATAATTATTTGATGAGCATAATTGTCTTTTGTTATAAAATTACTGAAATCGGTAAAGCGAGCGAGTTTTCTATGCCTTAAATGTTTTAAATTGATTTTAAAAATTGAGTGAGAAAGAGAGCTTTTAATAATTTGTTAGAAGGATAATTGTACCAATGAATGAAAATGAAAAATACTTAATTGACCACATGTGTAAACATAAGTTTCAATTTTTTATTTAATAATTTTTTTAAATCAATTACAAATTTAATATTTGAATTTATAAATTGCTCCATATTTAACAAATGATAGTAAGATTTTTAGTGCCAAAAGTTATATGAAAACAATTGTTTTCATATTTATAATGTGCTATCACTTTTGGCAGTTTTTTCTAATATGTATTAATATTACGTTATTATAAATGTGTACGCATAATTATTTTTCATAAGAATAACTAATTTATAATATACAATAAACACCACATTTTTTCAAATTATTTATGTGCTTTTCTTTCTAAACAAATAAACCAATAAATGTGGTCATTTATTTATGCATTTATCCTAATAATTCATAGTGTTTATTTAAGATTTGAGATATTTGTGATATTTATGTGTAAGAGTGAAACAATGAATTACTTGAAAATAAATATAAACTAATTTAATCACTACTTAAAGTGATTATTATTCTTTTATATTTATTTTATGTACAATTATAACGCGTATATTATACGCATTTGTTGATTCTATCGATTTTATATGTATAGTAATGTCTACACATCACTTTATGAGATGTTACATAATGCAAAAAATGCATATACTGATAAGTGTGGGTAAAATTTTTGTCAATATCTCTGATTGATTTTTCACAAAGGAAGACGGTTTTTTAGCACAAAAGTATATGGGTTCACTTTTGTAAGACAAATGCACTATTGTACATAAAAAAAAACATAAATATATATTTGTATGCATATTTTATTGCAAACTAGATTTAAACATACATAATTTATAATTGTTTCCAGTTTTGATATTGCACTCAGTATATAATTTAAACATATTGTTTCATACTAAGAAAACATTTATGATAAGAATAAATGATATCACAATTTTTTGATTTTGTATCAATGCTGTAGAAAAAAATGATGACATGATTTATATATTTAATAAAAATATTAGTTTTATATATGAAAAATTCTATTAAAATATGTACATGAATTTTGGAATAAAATAAAACTTTTGACGACTTATTAATATTGTTTTTTATTATTCTTAAACTAAAATATTTATGATTTGTTATTAGGCATTTTGTATAAAAATAATTTTTATTTATTTATTATTATAGATTATTATTTCCTCTAATGACTCTATAAAGAGATTTCTTATAATTAAAATAATTATTTCAACTATGGTTAAAAATTTATCTGTTTATTTTAAATCTATTACTCAGCTTTTTTAAAACTTTATTATTATAACTGGTTGTAATGCAATTTCTATTTATATAAATTGCTTTGATTGTTTCTTGACTGAGGTCAATGACTAAAGTTGATATCTTAACTTTTTATGTGTTAAATCTTCAAATGTTACGCATAAATATATCACATGCAGATCTGCAGTTTTCTCAAAAATTAAAAAATTCTATAATAATAATTTTAAACTTCTGGATAATAAGTGCTGTAAGTGTTAAAAAAACATTAAAATAAAATTTCTAATATCTAACAAAACAATTATAAAAGATCATTATCCTTTTATAGTTAAATTCTAAAAATGTTTGTTATTAAAAATTTATTAAAATACATACGACATTTGAAGTTGAACGAAAGTTATTTAATATATCATCTCTTCTACAGATAAATGGAATGACTTTTAAATGAACTTTTACTAAAACCTCTTGGTACTAACAAACTAAGAAAAAAGTCACTGTGCGCATCAATTAAACTTACAAATTAATAGTATTATTAAAACAAAAAAAAAAACATGTTGTTTTAACAAAATAATAATTATCAAAATATTTCACATATCTATTTTATATATTCATTTTAAGTCGTTCCATATACTTACATCAGAGAGAATTTCTGCTAAACAAAAACATTTTGATTCACTACTGCAGTTAATATTAAATTTTGTTTGTAAATATTATAAGACAATCATTTTGTATAAAAGTAAAGATTTAAGTAAAAAAATTAAAAATTGCATTGGATAATCACATAAACATTTTAATCTTACAAACCAATAAAAATATTCTGCTGCGATATTTTTTTATTTAACATTTTTTTCTCTAAATATTATACTATATTAATCATGAATCTTTAACATTTTTATATTTAATATAAGATTTGATAAAATTTGAGCACTTAGCTACCTATTTTACTTTTAAGTCAACATTTTATAATTTGGTAATTTTTTTATATAATTTCTATAAAAACGACTATGATTTTATATTATACGTTAAGATTACATTTTAAAAATGTACGTAAACTCCTGTACTGCTATTTTAAATTTATTAAAATCTTTTAAGTAATAAATTTAAATTTAATCTTTTTCGTTGCATAGTTTCCAATACATTTTTATAAACTCATTTACTTTAAAAACTTCTCTAACAGAGCACATAATTATTTTTTAAAATAATCAAACAATTTAGGCAGTCTTTGAATATTAAAAAAAAAAACATAAAAAAGTAACACTCAATAAAGTGTGAAGAAAATGTCGATTCTGGCCTATGGAATAATTTTAATGCAGTTTAATTTTTTTTCCGTCAGATAAAATTGGAAATAATATTGTATTGATATAGTTAATATTTATTCATTCTTGAAATTTTTTTAACTGTACAATTTTTGGCGTTTGTTAGATATTTTAGTATATTAAATATTATAAAATATTAAATCACTCATTTAAAAATTAGTACCCAAGACATATTAAAAAAAAAATCTTAACTAAAGTACCAAATTATAATTTAAGATTAATATTTGGATTAATTTTCAAGTTGTTATTTAACATTAAACTTGTAGAGTTTTATTAAAGGACTATAAATCAGTACAATTTTATTTTATTTTTCTATTTATTATAGATAACTATTAAATAAAATTATAAAAAATCTACTTATTTAAAAACTGAGCACCTTATATATTGTTATAAAAACGATTTGATAATAGTAGGCCAAAATCGACCAATTTTTGTCATTTTGTCATTCTTCTTAACAAATTTATTATAAATTTAATTTAGTTATAAAACATTCGTTTAACTTAGAAAAAAATTTAACGAGAAATATATACCAAATAGTAAAACTTTCATAGTTAATTTAGGAAATATAACATAATAAATATATATTTACATAATTTTTTTAAAAAGTAAATATTTTATACATTAAATAGTGTAAACATATAGTTATCGTTACATATAAAAAGAACATATACAAAATTAATATTTTAAACGTTATATAAATTTCATAAACATTAAAAATTATATTCAACAATCACAAAAATCCAAACAAATGTATTTATTTTAATTGAAAAGTTTGGCAATCTTAAAAATACGAGACTTTCGGCAAAATTAAAGAATACAGAAATTTTTTAGAATTAAAAAAGAAATTTCTATATTCTTTGACTAAATTGTGTTTTTGATAATTTAGAAACCGGCCAAGGATTAATTTTTATATTTTTAAAAAGTATAAATTTCTCATTAAAAAATTTCTTCTTAATTATGCACTTACTAAACTTTCCTTTTACTGACTAGCATTAGCAACGCTGACGTTTTTCAAAATTTTGGCGATGTTGCTGAGCGCGAGCGACAGAAAGATGTCATCCGACTTGATTCTCTCGACTTCTTCGAGTGGCGTGGCGCCGTTAAGATTACGTATCCGAGGATTGGCTCCGTGACGTACGAGCATCTCAACAATACGAACATTGCCGGCTCGAGCTGATAAGTGCAACGGTGTATCGCGCACATTGTCTTTTGCATCTGGATTGCACGAGCCACAGTTTAGCAGCATCTTAACTGCTTTAGCGCGATCGTTAAGGCAGGCTAGATGCAATGGTGTACGGCCTTCTGAACGCGTTACCAAATTTACCTTTGCTCCAGCGTCCAGCAAAAGCTACGCGTAACAATTCAATTCATGATTTTCTAATTATTGTAAGATAAATGCTTTAGTTTGAATTTTATACTCACTAAATAATATTTATAAATTTAAAAAAGTTTTAGAAAAATTACGTAAACATTTAATGAAATAATAATTTTAGAAAACTATGCAAAGTCGAAAGCTCCGTTAAAAATAATTTAATAAATCATTTAAAAATATCAGAGTAGTAAATTTATTACGAAACCGTACTTGTATGATCTCGGTACAACCAACAGTGCTGGCAATGTGCAAGGCTGTTTCACCCATACTATTAACTGCATTTATGGCTATAGGCGGTTTAGTTTCTTTTTCGTACGACAGTTCTTCAATGGATACGCATTTGTCGCAATTGCACAGTGGATGACAAAATTTTGGTTCGTTTTGTTCGGAAACAAAGGTCTTACTACAGGGCCCTTCTAAACCTAAATAATACGATGCTAATCGAATATCACCTTCGGCTACCGCGGCAAACAATCGATCAATTTTGTGTATACCATCCGTTAAACTACCTCGATAACTGTTTTAATAAAAAGATAAAAAGGTTTAATTAAAAAAAAAAAAATGTTGTTTTAACCTAATGTCTAACTTGAAAAGAAGTTTCATTTTTACCCAAGTTTACTTGGTGTAGAGACAGTTGAACTCGATTTTGTTATATCGTCTCCCCCTTCTGCATTTGTTTCCTTTTGTGCAGTCCCATATCCAGAAGAACTTGTGGGAGTATTTGTTCTTGATATTGAACCTTCTAGTAATCTTGCTATGTGATTACTATGCGCTACGGCCAGAGGAGTGAGTCCTCTTCTATTTTTGCAGTTCGGATCCGCGCCGTACTCCAATAATATTTCTACTATTGCGCTGTAACCCCACTTTGATGCATAATGCAGCGCTGTATCACCTTGAAGATTTGCCGCACTGAAGTAATATAAATTGAATATAATTAACATATTTTAAAATTTGAATTAAAAAAAAAATTGTGAATATACTGTAACGATTCGTCATTGCAAACATTGTGCTAATCTACTAATTGATTTCATTTTAACAATTTCGTTTGATCTCTAAAATGAATCATTTAATAACTTTATTATACATAATATAAATTAAATTAAATTTAACTTTTATCATAAGATTAATTGAAAATGGTAATGTTTTATCTATATTTGTATTTTTAATAGCAAGAGAATGCTTTGTGTAAGCATATATATACATACATATATATATTTACCTAACGTTTATTATCAATCTTGACTGTTCAGCAAAATATAAGAGAGCTTTAACGCACACATCGTGTCCATGATCCGCGGCTAAGTGCAATGCACTATTTCCTCTGGTATCGACTGTATTAAGATCCGCATTAGCGTGTAACAACAAAAGCAACGTATTTTGATGGCCTCTTGAAGCAGCGCAATGCAAAGGGGTGATGCCATCGGCATCGGCATCATTTGAATCGGCCCCTCGGTCCAGTAAATAATCAACCACGGCTACCTGGCCATAAAGACAAGCAGCGTGTAAACAGGTGAGACCACGATCGTCTCGTGAAAATATTGTCAGCGAACTCGAATTATTGGTTTTTGACAAGCTGCGTTCGCAGCTCTCGCACAGGCACAGTGGATGGCACAATTTTGTCTCTTTTGAGGCACCTGAAAAATTATATATCATTATAAATAATTATACTAAATATAAACAAATTATAAGAATATTAGTATCATTTTTAATTATAATTATTCTCTAGTAAATAACACGTGAAAATGATTAATGTGGTCAATTTTTTACCTTCGTTTTTCTCTGATAATATTCTTTGTACTTCATTTAAATTTCCTTTTTTTGCATGCTCGAATAGTGTTTTTATGGGCACTTCGGATCCATCGTTTTCATCTACTTCGGGTAAAAAATTCTCTTTTTCGCGATTTTCTTCAATATTTAATACTTCCCCTTCGACTTGAGAAGACACAATCTTTAAAGAACCTGATTTTACATGTTCCACCGCAGCTTCTAGCGATGTTACCAAAAATCCAGCCTCGTCTGCTTCGTGTACAGAATTTGCTGAGAATCTAAATTGTTTCATAAAAGTAAGCTGAGCGCACCAATTAGCCAAAGTTGATTTGATGACGAGAAATATGAGTACCGGTAAAAGATCGTCCGAAGAAACTGATGTCTCGCCCTGCGAGACAAAACGTACAGCACGTTTTAAGCATCCAATTTTTCCCAGCACCGTAAAGTAACCGTCTAATCGAGATAATTCTAAATAAATATACTCTATTAATTATTTAATTTCAAAAAATAATAAAACAAAATTAGTATAGTAGGTATTGTGAGTTTTGCTAAATTAAATACCTAATTTTCCTCGTGATACGCCATCATACAGATCGGGGCGAACTCCAAGATCGCGTAATTGCAAGTCATGAAGATTTTTTATAATTTTATTTAAGTTTGCATCTTCTACTGCTGTAAATGATGAAATAGCTTGGGGTAATATTTTTCGTAATCCATGTAAAACATATGTTTCAGTAGCTACTTTAATAGTTTGTAAAAAATAACGACTCTCTATTGTACGTTCACGTAATCTCGTGTCTTTCAACAAAGTTCTAAGATCTTTGGCATATAACATGCTGACAAGATCTCTTTGCATTTGAAGACATTCATTTTCTAAATTTTTGTGAGTCTTTTCAAATTCCTCTATAGATGCATCCAGTTCTTTCAAAATGTTTTTGTCAAGAATTTCTGTCCATAATAAATCTATGCATTCTTTTAAAGAATTTACTATTGGCACCTCATCACAAGATGTATTAGTACCTTGTTCTAATAGGTCTTCTATGCACCTACATGAAGAATACACTTACATTTTTATGGCTTATAATTGATTTAAAAAAAAATATCTTATAACTTACCATACACAGTACTTATTAAGATCATCTGTATAAAATGTTTCTTCAAATAATAAATGTAATGATCGAGGTTTTGCTATGTCATACTCAATTATTAAAGCTCTATTGCACAACTTTACTTCTCGATCGGTTAATGTATGAAAATGAGTAGCTAAAATAATATAGTAAATTTTGAGATTTATAATAAATTGAGATGTATAATATTATTTATAGAAATGTGTTTTTTATGTTGAATAAATTAATTTTAAATTTAGAGATAAATTAGTACCAGGCAGTTCTTCATCGGGTATCAAAATATGACTTAAAAAGTCTTCTTCTGTTAATGTACCCTTTATAAAAGTACCACAACGGGGAACACAAATAATCCAACCTTCACTAATGGCTCTATCCAAGATTGGCTTATACTCCTGCTGCAGAGTTTGGAAAAAGCCATTTTGTGACAGATCTTCATCATAATTAGCTTCCATGATTATATCGAGCCATGTATCTTTTTCTACAGTTGTATCATAATATCCATTCCTGATAAAAATAATTAAAAAAATCTTATTTATCCATTTGAAAGTACAGCATGATAATAAGGAGTTATCAATAAATTTAATAGGTCAAATTATATCATTAGTTAAAATAGCTTGAAAATTAATTTATTATCTTTACCAAGATAATAATAATTATGGATATAAATAGAATTTGTAAGAATTAGTCATCATAAAATATCATACCACACATATTAAATCTAAAAATGACAATTAATAAAATTAATAATCTCATACAAAATGATGTTACTCAAAATTTAAATTTTACAATATTTGTATTATCTGTTTATAACAAAAATGAATTTGTACTATTACCCATTTAGTTTTTATTTTTATACTTATCATGTAAATGATATTTTAATATCATTGTACATGCTTGTTGTATGTTTTTGTATAAAAAAAAAAAAAAAATTTCCTTTGCTAATATATAAAAAATATTTTTTATAAAATATTGATCAATACCAAGTTTATAAGGAAAAAGCAACAATAGTTTATGAACAAAAAAATAAACTATTTCTAACCATAGATGAAAGAGTAATCGTCGTCTTCGTGGACCGCGACGTCTTTTGCGATCACGTCGTAACAATGGATAATAATAAAGGGCTGCCGGGCCTAGAAGGCAGGCGAACAAAGAAGCGGTATCACGGCACATGAGAAAAGATGCTGATCGTCGTCGAAAAACAACGACGGTTGTTGAAGACGCGCCCGCATTTACTATCGTCGTTCCGAATAAACTGCATCGCGAACATTACGTGTACATATACACGCGTACACATACACTTCGTTTCGTTTGTTATCTAATTTTCAACAATTTATTCACTATATAACTCAATACATTCTTGCGACTTTAAAGAAAACATAACCTCTACGAATACTCGTCAACGAAGTAAAGATAAACATTTGAATGACGACGATGCGCCAACCTACCGTCCGATCAGTCGCAGCTGTGATCTGGGAGTGAATGTTTATTCACTCGTTTACGTGTATGGTTTGTACATATACAATAATACCAGTCCATTGCATATGCATTATGCACGAGGATACAAAGTTGCATGTGCATACGTTGACAGTTAGGAGGCTGCTTTCTGATCAATCAAGGGAAGTACCAGTCTGTAATAGGGGAGAAGAAGCGTCAATAATTTTTTTTACAAGTTTGTATCTTAAAATTTCTACATTTTTTTATACTTTTAATTAAAAGCATTTTGATCGAATTAGTTTTTGAGTAAAAAATTTTGTATGTTTTATAAATATAAAATATTGTATATAATAGTTAGTTTGTGTTAACTTATGTGTATCTATGTACTCTTGCAGTAATATTTTTTAATATTTTTAATTTTCAAAGAATTGATGTTTATTTATTGTTATATAAATATATTATATTTGCCGAAATTTTAAAACATACGTTTTCGAGATCTTTAATTTATTTTTTGTGTAATTTAATCGCATGTAAGGTTTCATAGGTTTTGCGCTCAGCTTGGGAATTTGATACCACCCGGTACACTTGCGGTTGTTCACCTTGCAAAATGACACGATAAAGTAAATAAATCCATGTATAAATTTAGTTATAAAATATTTTTTTTTTTTTACATCTAAACCTTTGGTAAATAAGAAGTTTGAGGATGCATAAATAAAATAAATGTAAAATAATAAAAGTTTTGTTGTTATAATATTAAGTTGTTTTATACATGTGAATAATGTAATCGGAAGATCACGAATCATTAATTATTAAAATAATTTATTTATAAATAATAAAATATTATTTTTTTCTTAACTATTTGATAAGTCTTTATTATATTAACAACTTAAGCATAACTTATCGTAATTTTTTTTCAATGAAAAATATTAATTATTAAAATTGATGAAAAATTATGCTTGAAATTATTTACATACATCGCAGATTAGTTATATACAAGTATTTGATGTGTAAAGTATAGTTATATTTTTGAATAATTATAATATTTATAAATAAATTTTTATTTTGATTATGATAAAATAGTTTAAGTACATCATTTATTTAAATTAAATAAAATTAAAAGTGAAGGAATTCAAAATGTTGTTTCATTGTTGTATTATATACTTATTTAAAAAGATGGCTCTTTTTAAAAAAGGTATAATATACGTAAATTTGAGAAAAAATAAAAAAAGTACGCTTCCGCTTGAAAATTAAAAAATTAAGTAAATTTAAAAGCAAGTTTAATAGATATCGCAAAATTATATCCAAATATAAATTATATACAAGTAGTAACTTACCGAGTACTGGAAGACTCTTTTTTATCTTTTCATACTCGACGTGCATCTACTTACTGAAAAGAAAGTTGAGCTTCGTTCTTATTTCGTTTTATTTTCAATTTCTTATTATTTTTTCTTTAAATCACAATCTTTTAGTTCATCGTATTTGATGAATTATTTTAAAAATCGTGCTTTCAAATTCAATCGCGCATATATTTCTCATGAAACAACTACAGCAACTCCGAAACATTCTCGATTCGGAGAAAAAAAAAAGTTAAACGAAAGATTATAATTAATTAAAGCAGGTATATAAATACGCGCATAGTCTCGCAATCAGTAGCGTGAGTCTCCGTGCACCGATACACTTTAAAATCACAAAAGATAAAAGAAAAAAAATGCCGTCGCCGCACAGACAGTCGTTACTTGTGTATGTATGTCGTCGCTCGACGACGACGCATTGAATAAGCGGCTCGAAAACCGAAGCGAACGCGCGCGAGCGACCGCAGCGTCGTCGTCGTCGTCGGCGCGCGCGCGCGCGCGATCTTTTACTTTTTTCGCGCAAAAAAAGGGTTGCAAAAATAAAGAAAAAAAGAAGAGAAGGAGGGAGAGAGAGAGAGAGAGAGAGAGAGAGAGAGAGAGAAGAAAAAAGGAGTGAATGTACCGTCGTCGAGTAGACGGCAGACGACGATGACGACGACGACGACGACGACGAGACGGGATTATCGACGGGGAAGAGAAGAGTGTCGCGTTACTTGCGCGCTTCTCTCGTTTTTTTTTCTTTTTTCTTTTTCACTTGTGCATTCCATTGTGCGATATTCTCGTGCGCGTGCATATAGCACACGGCGTGCCGTGATACAGCACGCGTACCTACGTTTTATGCATCTTTTTCTTTTTTCTATGTGGTGTATATTCACAATGCCGTGAGCCAAAAGAGAAAGAGAGAGAAAGAGAGAGAAAGGGAGAAGAGCGTCGCTAACGATCCACGAGCTTTTATGTAACGAATTCTCCGGCTTCTTCGTCGATTTCTTTTTATTTTACACCTCCTCTTTTTCTTCTTGTCGGCTTCTTTTGCTCTCCGCATGCCTCTCACTTTCTCTCTCTTTCTCTCTCTCTCTCTCTTTCTCTCTTCACCTCGATCTCTCGCTCTTTCTTTTTTCGCGAATGATGAAAAAGAATGAGGAATCCATTAGCGATGGAAATGGCAACGCGCGAAAAACGATCTGCGCCTTAAAAACGAATATAAAGAAGTGCGCGCGAACTTCTTGAGAAAGAAAGTTTTTCGATCGCTAAGAGGGATTTTAAATTATAGATCGCTCGATTATTTTATTCGATGTTTTAACGCATATATTTGTTTCTTTTTTTTTTTTTTTTTTTTTTTTTTTTTTTTTCATAAATAAATTGATCATCAATTGATTTTGGAAAAACGATAATAAAATTGTACGATTGATTGTAATAAAATCGATATAATTCGATATTTATAAGTTATGTAACTTATTTTCATTTCCAAAACGTTATCCAAAATATTAGATAAAATAGAAATTATATTACTGATAAAATAGTACAATTCTTATTCGATCAATTAAAATTAATTATACAATGAACGATACTGTTCAATAGTTCTTAATTCTTTGATAAAAAATCAATGTTTTATTTAACAAGTTAAAAATTAAGAGTAACACATTTCACAGATTAATATTGCTTTATCGCGATGATTGATCTTGAAATCATTCCATTTTCCTGCTTTTATGATAGTTTTTAGTGTTTTTCTTCTTATCTGATAACCTTCTTATCATAAAAACTAAAACATTCAAAAATTTTAATTTTTCACAATAAAATAATTTGCCTATATATGTACACCTATTAAATCACGTTTCGATTCCATAAATTTAACCTAATATTGAAGAGACGATGAGAATTTAATTTATATATATATCTATAATGTTTTATTATTTACAGCTTTTAATAATGTGCACCGAGTACTTCTTTATTCTCTTTGCATTCTCACAAGATTATGAATAAGTGATTTTCATGTTATACAACGAATAAATCAAAGCAAGGTATTGATTCTTATTCATTCGAATATTTTTATTTACATTTTCAATTATTGGGTATGTAAAATTGTTAGAATAAAAATAAAAAAGATATTTACTTACATATTTTTATAAATTTATTCAAGTGTATAATGATTGTTTTAAATGATTTTTTCCATCCAAAGCATCATTGTTTATCTACATAAAAGTAATTGAATAATCGACTTATATAACAAATAAATGAGCTTTGAAAATACACTTTATGACGATGTTTTAATGCCTTCTACTTTATCCCAACTGTTTTTTAATAGAGCAATCCAAGTCTTTAAGTTTTTTTTACACAAGTATATTAAAATAAGTTAAAAAAAAATTTGTACTTTTTAAATTGCAAGGACGAATAAAATAAAATTATATAATATTATTTCGAAATGCTAATTAAAATTACCGAAGCGTGAAATATTATTTTAATTATTTTATTTATTACATAATTTATTACATATGTACATCATTAAAAACGTATTTATTATAATTATTATGTCGATGAATTTTGGCGTTCTAGTAATGAGAAATTAAAAAGAAACAATGCCGATAGTTAATACTCGCATTTTATACAATTATCAATTATAAACAAACACGTAGTAGTAAAACTTTGATCAACATAGTTACATATAGCTATGCAAATTCTACTTATTATAAATATAATGAAATCTTTGCATTACATAAAAGAATAAGATACATCGATGTTGAATTGAATTTTTTTTTTTTTTCTTACGTATTTCTAGATATTGCGAAATCTTCATATGCACAGGTCAATTATTCGACGATCGATACGTAAGTAAATAATTTTTAATTTAAAAGAAAAAAAAAAAAAAAAAAACGTAAGAAAGGCAATGTTATCCGAGCTTTCGATAAGACAAATTCTCGATTAAAAGATAAATAAAAAAAAAAAAAAAAATAAAAAATAAAAAAAAACAAAGAGCGACATTTCCTCCGTACTTTTGTTATCCGAACGATGGAATTTATTTGATATTTGACGTATATCTCATATCAACTAAGAAAATCTGATAATAAAGGGGTAAAAGTAACGCAAAAACTATTTGAATCCTTGAAATGTTAATCTGTTCATACATAAAAGACGCGCATACGTGTATTATGCGCGTAAGGGATCGTCTTTCGATCGATCGGATAATCGATTTAAAATTTTGTTAGTTCTTTGTTTGCTGACAATCTAATCGGGCGCATAACTCTATCGAGACTACAGAATCATCCAATCGATAGAATAATTATCTATAGTCTGTACAAACATTTTTTTATCGCTTATCGCTACAATTTTAAATTATCAACAAAGCGCCGCAGTCCGTGAAAATTTTTTATATCGATGCGATTGTATAAAATTATTGATTTTCCGATAACGATCTTCGGCGAAAAGAAATAAAATAAAAAATAAAGATTCATAAAGGGCGATATTATCTATAAGACTAATAATCTCTTCAAGACAACTTCTGCCTTGCTAGAACATCCGTCTAATTATTTACAATGTTCTAATTTCTTGATGACTTAGTTGAAAACATAACTATATACAAAATTGAAAAACAAAAACGAGGTATGACAAACAAAAAGAAATAAATGATTTTACACGATAAAAGATATTTAGTGAAAACGAACATATTATGAGGTATATCATAAAAACATATATATATATACACTCATATATATTTTTTTTTATTTCTTTTTTTTTTTTTTTTTTTTTTTTTTAATGCATAGCTTTTATGCCGATCGTTATAATTTTTTCACCACGGTCTCTTTTTCCTTTTGTTCTATTTTATATTTTTCATTTGCGTATTTAAAATTATCGATTATAAGAAATATTATTTTTAATTTAAATAAATATTTGTTTGTTACTCAGCATAAAATCTATACGTTAACGCTTTAATTTTGTTTTTCTAACAATTCGACGCACTAAAAATTTATCATTTAACTAATAATATCGTTGAATACGTTATTTAATAACTCGGATCACAAAAGAAAAAAAAAAAAAAAAGAAAAAAAAGAAAAAAAAAGTATGAGCGCGTGTTAGTCAGCGGAAACATTTACCATGTAAACGTACGTGAATCCAATGGGATGAATTTCAATTGGTCGATATTTCGTTTCGCACGGGTATCGATTAATTTTGCTTCGTTATTTGTTCTAGGCTCTTGAAGCAAGGAAGTACATTGTTTTTTTTTTTTTTTTTTTTTTTTTTTTTTTTACGTTTTAATTTAATAAAGGCACTCCCTATAACAATTTATTTAACGAAATTTAAACAAAAGACGAAGGCGCGATTTGTAAGTATCGTTTTTGGTCGATGTGAGGAGATGTTGTAGATATTGAGAAATCAATCGTGTATATTTTGTAAATAGTTTTTATTTTCATTTTCACGTATCGAAGCGATTCTTAAAAAATACTGTAATTTTAAGTACATTGAAATGCGTTTTTTTTTTTTTTTATTCTTACTTATTATTTGTTTCGTATATTTCTTAATACTGCGTGGTAAAATTACAATGTATCTATATGTCTATATGTTTGATACGTGACAAGTTTGTATGAAAATACTTTTATCATCATTTTAATATTTAAAAAAAAAAAAAAAAAAAAAAAAAAAATTTCATTGAAAAATATATCATTCTTTCTCAAATTATATACATCGTCTTATTTTCGTATTTTCGATACTTTTTAAAATATAACGATAAACGTACACGATTGATTTCCTTTTGAGCATTAATCGTAAAATCATGGGTCATCCATAAAAGGGCGCAAGAAGAAAGGGTAAAACAAAAAAAAAAAGAAATCGGTAAATTCTCGCGCCAGTATCACAGCACGGACGACACTCGTTTCATTCTTCCAATCTCCGTTCGGTCTCGGAGGGATATTTATTTCTCCGTATATAATATCGGATAATGCAAAGTTGTTTTGTTTCTATAGTCACTTTAATAAAGACAAAGACTTTGTTCACGCTCTCTCGAATTTATTCTTCTCGTATACGACGCTTACCCCGACCACGCCGTTGTCGGATTTCTCTTTCGTTTTCTCCTCGTCCATGAGAAATTGGGGATCGTTCCAGGGTTGCGGTTCGCCGCTCGCGTACAATACGAAGATGAGATTCGTTAGGAGAAATACACCCAAGACAATCCAGAATACGAGTTGCCACTCTGTAAACGTCTGATTGGGCGTGAGAATCCCGACGATGTACGGCGTTATGATACCCGTGAACGCCGCTATGCCGTTCGTCAAAGCCATCAGCGTGCCCGAGTAGTTGGGACTCAGATCTAGCGCGTTAACTTTCATGCCTGTGAATTTAAAATTAAATCACGGGATCTTTAATTTTTTAAAAAAATAAAAATCTTCTATTTTAATTGTGCGAGAAATAAATAACGAAATAATGACTCGTGAAAGTGTTTACGATAACGAAAAGACTCGATAGGATAAAAAGAAACGAATCTCGACTCACCTGGATAAAAGGTTCCCATGAGGGTCATTCCAATGGTAAAGAGAATGACTACGTTAGTTTGATTGCATCCGGCGTAGGAGGCGGCGATAATGAAGATTCCCGGGCCAACCGAAGCAATCGTCGTACCGAGCTTCCTAACGTTCGTCGTGCTGATGTATCCTCGAGTTATCAGCCAATCGGCGAGGTACGAGGTGAACAAACTACAGAACCACATGCACAGATACGGCAACGACGAATAAATACCATTGTCCATAATCGGGAACTTGAGCACATTGCTCATGTATTTCGGTAGATCGGTGACCATCGTAAAGAAGCCCCAATCGTGGCCGATTTGCGCCGCGATGAGGGCCCATAACGGCACCGAGGTCAGTATATGACGCCAAGGTACTGGGGCCGGTTTCTTGTGCGTGTGGGCGCTCAAACGCTCGTGTAGATACTTCGCCTCCTCGTCCGAGATGAACGGATGCTCGCGTGGATTGTTGTAGCACAAGACCACCCAGACGAGGAACCAGAGCACGCCGAAGCTACCGAAGACGTAGAACACCGTCGGCCAACCGTACTCCGAGTGATGAAGGATGAAGCCCGATACCGCCGTTGCAAATACCGTACCTGTGTTACATTTTTTTTTTTTTTTTTATTTTAAAAGATGAATAAATTAATTTTATTGCACTTTAATTTTATCGATTTTCTTTTTTTACCGATTTATTTTTATTTACTTTCAAATTTTTATTAATCCGATAGTAGTATTGAATAAACTTTTTTGTAAAAAACGAAAAAATAAACAACTTTTTGTTGTTTTATTATTGACTCTTATCGATTGACTACTCGAACGCGCGACGGATGTAATAAAAAAAAAAAAAAAAAAAAAAAAAAAAAAAATTTAATCAATTTACAAGCGTCAATAAGCCAATTTGAACGGCAAATATCGACGAACGTCGAGATTAATTTCATTGCACAATTTTCATTACATCGCTATTATTAAAGTTTCTTGAATCTAGTACTTAACGAATTTTCTGGAATTTTCTTTGATTCGCAAGTGTAACGAAGAAAATATGCGGTTGCAAGATTTTCTGAAAAAGCGTTTCGACGATCAAGAAAATATCGCTTTGGCTGTTAATTTTCGTTTTTTAAATTTCATGAAAAAGTTACGTGTATATCTACCTATCCGTGAAGTATGCAATGCATTGTTCAATCGTTGCAATAAAAAAAAAATATTTACACAGAGTGACGGATAAAAAAAAATTAGCGACTCGTTTAAAAATAAACGACTTATTTTTATACAATTGTATAATTTTAGATAAATAAATGAAACTACTATTGAAAATAAACGTTATTACGTTTTTTTTTACCCAAATAGATAAGTAGTTAATTGGTAACTATCTGTTTTATCGTTAAAAAATTTAAATTGATAAGATCTAATTTAAAAATAAGGATAAGATTGGCAACGCGTAATCAACAATTTTATTAACAACATCGCTCTGTATTATCATCGACTTTATTATAATTTGCAGCATTTTACAATAACAAAAGATAAAAACGAGAAATTCAATTTAAATTTATACCGAATATACATAATAAAATTTTTATTAAAAGTTTAATTTTATACTACAATATATTGATAAAGTTTGCGCAACCTTGAAGAATGAAAATAATTGTTGATTGAGTCAAAAAATGTATAGATAGTCATAATGGGGAAAATCCTCAACGTTGCTTTTTTTAAATATTCAGTTTACTAATTATCTTCCGACCGTCCAAAAATTATAAAATGTTTACCGTTGCTTTTTTAAATATATTTCCGAATAATAATTATTGAAGCAATAAAGTTTTGTTCTATGTCTATTATTTATTTAGATAAAATTTATAATGTCAAAAAAAAAAAGACAATGAATAAATAAATAAACATTTTAACAATTCCTTATCGTATAACGTAAATTATTTGAGCAATATTTCTGAAAAATAACGATCGACAAATATTTTGTAAAATTAAAAATCAATATAACGTACGCAATCGATTAATTCGTAAATATTAAATCGTTTATTTTCTCCTTCATAAATATTCAACGAACTATTTAAAGGCACGCTTGAAACGAAAATTTCATACAATTATGCAAAATTATTCGCAATAATAAATACATCAGCCATTTAAAATTTTTCAAAGTGGCATACAATTTACTCAAGCAAACAAATTTATACTCTACACATCGTTATAAACAACGGAAATTTTATTTTAGGCAAAATCTATCCGTTAAAGTTACACAACGAGCGAGCAATTAAATATAACGTTTAAATTCTATTATGTAAAAATTACAGGTAAAGTTACTTATTAAAATGTAGAAGAATTGAAATTTGCGGGTTTCGATCGAGATAAATAAATTTGCCGACATAAGAGTTACATTAACGTTATTGTGGGGACATCTGTGGAAATTGGCATGCATTATTAAGACGGCATGGTAAATCGTATTCATTGAAATATCTGTGTATTATGAAATTATTATAAACGCGGAGATTGATTTGTATGATTTTTGCTCGATTGTGCATAATAATCTGGATGGATCATGTCTGCGCAATTTTAGGATTGTTATCGATTATTGCATTGTCTTCGTAATCTCTCTCTCTCTCTCTCTCTTTTTCATTCTCGCTCAATCGATGAAGCGCACGTTTATATTATTAATCTTTCAAAATTTAATCTTTTCCTATCCTACATAAAAAAAAGATTGAAAATTTTCCATCGAAGGAAAAAAAAAATAAAAAAAAAAAAAAAAAAAAAGAAAGAAAGAAAGAATAAACTTACCAAGCTGTGCGCCGGCAAACACGAGCGAGCCGATTTTCGATCTCTCCTCGGGCGGTGTCCATTGTGCCAGCATAGCGTTGAGCGCGGGGAAGGTCGTACCCTCGCCAAGACCCATCAACACCCTTACGACTATGAGCGCCGTGGCCTCGCCCCATTTGACCGCCACAGGTGTCAACAAAGAAAATATCGCCGTCGAGAGGATGCCGAGACCAAGGGAATATTTACCGCCGAAACGCTCGGCCAGCATACCACCCGGTAAGTGGGTTATTACGTATCCGAAGTAAAACGACGATAGGATTACACCCTGAAATGTTTGTTTCATTATTTATTTATTTATTTATTTATTATTTAAAACGACATGTTATATATTGATAAATAAATAATCGTCGAAGGAGAAATTTATCGATCAATCGTTACGGAATTAATTAATCGAACGATATACAATACTGCATTATCTTGGAAAAATTTCATTAATTAATGTATAATAAAAAATTTAAAGGCATAAACGAATAATTCCTCAATAGTGTAATCTCAAAGCAATTAATATTTTTAAATATATAGAATATTTTAATTTAAATCGAACAAAACAACTTGTCGATTATTTATCAACAGCCGCAGACATACATTATTTTTCACCGAGTTTACGCGAAATATTTTCCTTCGTTATAGTTAAAAAATAAATTTTCATTTTTTATTTCTTCTTTTTCTTCTTCATTGATACATATCAGCGCCAATACGTATATTTTTTTTTACGTATTTTCATTTAATCATTCGCATACTTTTGAAGTTAATATCAATATCAAGCATTGGAATATAAGCCATGGGTTATTCCGATCTCGAAGATAAATTAAGCGATTTTATTGTTAGATAAGGCATTCTTGTTCAAATAAAGTAACTAACTGAATTCAAAATATTTGCGTAGGCATTTAAACAATTTTCGACAACTTAATAATATGGTTACGTTTGTAAATAATTTGCAAATAATTTTATTTATTAGGAAATCCCGTACCATAAAACAAAATTTTTTCCACTTTTGAACAACTTAATCATGTACAATATTTGTTTTAATCTCGGCTTTGCGAAAGACGTTAATTTGATTGATAATTATCTTCTATCGATATACATATACATAACATACTAGTACGTAACAAATAAAGGCGATATAAATTTTAATCGCGTAATCGTGTAATCGTGTAATTAATGGAGGAAAACAACTGAATTTTCACAATATAAATCCATTTATCGATAAAGCATTAATTTTCCGTTCACAAAATCTAATCTGATATTTTTTATGCAAAAAAAAAAAAAAAAAAAAAAGTATACGATTTATAAAGTATTTGATAAAAATTAAAGTCGTTATTTAATCTACGAAATCGAACGACAAAATTTTTTATAAAGGTTAGATAAAATACTTGTTACTTACAAATGGAATATAAGTTGGCTTAATATAAATCGTAATCAATCAATTATACTTACAATCGTTATAAAAAAGAAAAAGAAAAAAAAAAAAAGATAAAATTTAAAACATTCCACGGTTATATTTAAAGATTGTTACATAACTTTATAAAAAATAATAATCTTTTAATTAATGAATTTTTTACTGTATCTTAATCCATCATATTTCAAATGTTTGTTGAAAAAAAAAAAAAAAAAAAAAAAAAAAATAGATAAATAAATAAACCATTTTATCGGTCTTTATGAAGATGTTTTGCGATTTCAAGTAAATTAAAATTAATAAACTTATTTATTGTTGGCGCAACGTAATAACCGTACGTTTAAAAGAAATAATCGTAACGTGAATCAACGCTTTTATAATGCATTTAAACACGTGAATTAACGATCGCATTTAAAGGATAATTTAAATCTCATAAGCTTTTAAGGGTTAAATTTGCACTTAATTTGTAGACTCGTGTATTGCCAATGTGCACACAAAAAATTGTATGCGGAACAATAATTTATCTCTACAGTTATAGTTATAATTAATTAAAGAGCTTAAAATTTTGTTAAAACTCGGATAATCTTGTACATAAAATTTTGCTTTATTTTTCCTATTTAACACTAGATTGCCGGAGCAAGTCAATTTGACTTATTTATGATTTTAAAAATCTACTGAAAATATATTTTAAAACAGAATATATATATATGTTAAAAATGTTTTAAATACAATTCTATTTCAAAGAAACTTTATTCAAAACAATTTTTACATATAAATTTTGTTTTTAAAATATATTTTCCGCAGATTTTTAAAATCACAAATTAGTCAAATTGACTTGCTCCGGCAATCTAGTGTTAATTATTTTCATAAATCTGAACGTAATTGGAACAAAAAAAAAAAAAAAATAAAATTTTTATGGGGTTATCAAAAATTGTTATGAATAATTTTGCAGAAAAAGAACCGATGTATCGTATCGAAAAACGATGTTAAAAATCAGAATTCGTAAATAAACGTGGATAATCAGTAGAGAAAGTCGATTATGGTAAGACATTTGATTAAGCGGATAGACTTGATGCTAAAATAATCGATCGTCCAATCGTTTAAATCATTTATTTATTACAAGCCGTCAAGTCAAAGTTACGAAGTAAATCAGAAAGAAAAAAAATTAACTATAAAAACAATAAAGAAAAAAGAAAGACAAACCTGTTGTTCCTCGCTCCACTTATAGGTGCCTTTATTAGCGGACTCGACGATCGTATTGTTCGAAACGACGCTCGATTTGCAGATGTTCTCGTTAGTAGTATTGTGTCTGAGCGGTACGACCATTTCGGTAATGGCGATCGAGAGGCATACTCTCATCGCGTAGGCGTTTAATAGCGCCAAAAAGCCCATAACCGCGAACACCCATCGCTGTGGTACGCAAGCACCTGGAAATTTTTTTAATTTACTTTTCGTTTACTTTTCTTTTTTTTTTTTTTTTTTTTTTCCTAATACGATTTTCAAATTTCATTTAATCATTTATAACGTGGGAATTTAAAATCGTTATTACTCAATCATTTGGTTTTTGTACAAAATATTTTTTCGTACTCAAAACGTTAATAGGTTAAAGAATAAAAAAAAATCTAATTACGCTCAAAAGATTTGCCGAACGAGTGAATTAATACGTTGGCAGTTTTGACGATTACTTTTCGCATCGTAATACGTGGAATGGAACTGCCGTTCGTCGATGACCCTCGCAACGATCAACGCGCGATAAACAAAACGAACAATTTAAAATGCTCAACTACAAACAAATCGTTACATAATCCACGATTGCTTAAATTACCGCATAAAAAATTTAAAAAATTTGCCCACGAAATAATAAATCGTTACGATTTCATCTCAACGATTAATTATCACAACTCGACGATGAAATTAACGATTAATTATCCGATCGATACAAATCGTCAACGGCTAAGTGCGTAAAATTTGCAAATACGAATAAATGAGAGAAACGCGAAGAGTATAAACAAAAGCGAATTATAATAAATAAGAAGATCTCGTACACGAGCGTTAAAAAGACCTTCCTGTGCATAAGAAAGCGCGGAAAAGGAAACCGCTCGCGCGTCTATTACCTCGTTGAGTGACGACGCGTGCCTGCGATATATTTGCGATAAAAATCGATATATATATATATATATATAAGCGATTCACGCCATACCGATGCATAGATATATATATGCATCGGTATGGCGTTGAATCGCTTAGCGATTTCTAACCGGAAAGCCCTCGAACTTGGGAGGTCGTGCGCGCATTCGACTCACGAAGGACTTTTTGCCGCATAAGCTGTATATACGTACGGCCATTGTAACGCTAACGATATTCTGTCCTTATGGCTATGTGACATTTTGCGTAATTGGGATTGCGCGCGCGTCGACAACGTACCGCTTCCGTATCTGGTGTTTTTACCAAAGGCCGATGCCACCTTCGTAAGCGATGGGATGTTATGAGAAAGCAAATGGCTTATGGATTTTGCGAATTTCTAATCGAAGGATTTTTTTTTTTTTTTTTTTTTTTTAAATACTATAGACGCCCGTTCCGTTACGTTCGAAGTATTACAAAGTGCTCGTGTATGTACGAGGAAAAAAGGACATTTTCACTTGTCGTTCGTCGTTGTCATGTACTTTTTATGGCTAATTGCTGTAATTATTTTTTAAGTAATTATTAGGTAATATTATTTTACTTATAACGTTAAAAAAAATATACATTGTTTCAAAATTCTTGATAATTCATTATTCATTGCATATAATTTTATTTTTAATCGATAGCACATTCACGCGGCAATATTAATGCAATTTACATATCACAATAATAATTAAAATAAATAAAATAATAATTTTAATAATAATTCTTCGGAGAATTTTCAAATCGACGCGTTAAAGGTGTTGCGACAATATTCTGTAATCGTGCAGGTTAACATTTATCGAATTCTATCATGAACTTTCGCGTGGCATGAAAATTATGAAATTTTCGACTCAATGAAAAGTGTCGCGTACAGTTTTACCTTGTTAAAATTATTAATCAAAAGACGAACTGCTTTAAAAGTAAATCAAACTAATTTATGCGTCATTTTATTTGATAAATTAAGAAATTATATATGTACACGTATAATTGCTCGATTTCTTGAACATTGATATTAAAGTATGAATATTTATTATAAATGAATAAATAATATAAATATTGATTTTATTATGGATTATTTTAACTTTGTGTTTATCTAAAAAATTTCGTAATTTTAATTGCAATATACCGCCTTAATAATTACATGCGCGCAAGACGAAAATGCGGGTATGACATAAGCCGATACGTTCGTCCGCAATATAATAATTGTAATCGCATTTTGTAACTCAAGTGTAACTATTTATTATTCCAATTGCTATCGAAAGTAAACGCATTGCATCGATAAATTATACGTCAAGACGTATATATTATTTCATCGTCGATGTATAAAAATAAAATCGTTTAAAAATTTTATAACAATCGGTAAGCGAGAATAAAATTGAAAGAAAAGAGCGCATTTTGTACAAGCGTTAACGACACGCGTAAAATTTCGAGCAAAGATAATAGTCGCTTCTCTGTATAGGTTGATCTCTTACATCGCATTTACATAATGCAAACAAATGCGAATCCATTTAATCGCTCTATTTCTCGGTACGTGACGGATCGTCCGCGAAAACGAGCGAGGCGATAAACAATACGAGAGAGAAACTTTGGCGTTTATTCGCGCTGTATTCGTTATTCGTTTTATATGAGACGTAAGCGCGGACGAATCGCCCGGCGATTTGTACGCGTAGAGATAAAAGACAACGTAGGGTTACCTTTTACCGAATAAGGCAATAATTCGATTGAGCGTTTTACGGCTTTATGTCCTTCATTGAGATGGGCTTTATTATGGTAGCGCTTAGTTTCCGCAATCGTTTTTAATTGTTCGAGCAAATAATTTACCGCTTGCGAGTGGATGAAATTCACGTCGCAGTTGGTGGAATATGTAAGTCGAATCTTTGTTTTTTTTTTTTTGTTTTTTTTTTCTTTTCTTGTCGATTGCATTTTGCTTCAAGTTCAAATGCAAATTCGTTTGAAAAATTAAAAGAAAAACTCACGTTTTTTTTTGTTTTTTTTTAACGCGTAAAATTCGATGGCTGAAAAATCGAGAGAATAATTTTAAGATTCGTTTTTCCATTGGATTACGCGTAAAGCGATCGTAATTTTCATTTTTCTTATTGCTTGCGATTTTGCGTAGGTAAAGGTGCGAGTGTAACCAATACCTCTGCCGGTTAATTTTTGCTTCGAAACTTCGATACGCGACGTAATAATATCGAACTGTAACGAGCGGCTTGCATAATGAGAGAGAATACGCGGAGAGTATGCGAATGCTTTACATTAGCGCATTGGTTCTATTATTATTGTTTTGCTTTTTTTTTTTGATTTTTTTTTCATCCTTTTTTTTTTCTTTTTTTTCTTCTTTGTATTTATTTATTGCTTTGCATTGTCGCGCTTTTGAGTTGCGTAATTTTTTTAATTTTTCGATTTATCGCATAAATTGCTAAGGAAATATTCGATTTTTATCGATCGAACGATTAAACGAGTTGGAATTTAAAAAACTTTTTTTTTTACGAATGTCGCGGATAAATTTTTATGCACAATTGTATAATTAGAATTTTTATGAATACAGTAATACCGAATCATTTTGAATATAAACAGTGTAGAGAATCGCAATATTTACGTACGCTCGAAAAATTATTTATGAATCGGTTTACTGGATCGTTGCTTTTATTATATTTACTCACAATGCGCGGAAAATTTTTATATAAAACATAATCAAAAAAATAAATAAATTACATGAGCTTAATAACGTAAAGTATTTGATAACGTCACAATTTATACGAGCGACGATAAAAAGTAATCCCATATGTGATTTCGCTTAATGACTGACTTTATAAATTCCTACTGACAAATTAATCCTTAAATTTTTATTTGGATAAATAAACAAATCCCTCCTAACAATCCACACAACGAGCATTTAAACTCTAAAACAATTCTCGCTCTGTACGATAAAAAAACCATCGTCGACGCGTATTTAAGCAGGCATAACCGAAAGAAAATAAAGAATAGATGTATAAAGGAACGAAAGAAGGATAGATGGAAAAAGAAAGAAAGAAAAAGCGAACCGGAAGCGGAAGGTGAACGAGGAGGACGTGCGCTTAACGCCTAATCGCTATCACCGTTAATTTGATCGTCGGTTTTCTTTTTTTCTTTTTTTTTTTTTGTTTTCTTTTTTTTCTTTTTCTTTTTCTTTTTCTTTTTCTTTCGTCGTTTTTTATTTTTCCTCGTATATCGCGCCGAAATCTATGCACACCCGCGTTGATATTTACACTTATAATACATGGCCCACTTTAATACGTTTGAAACGTTTAATTTTTTACAAAGAAGAAATCGTTTCCTCGGCACTCCTTTTTTAATTTAACGTGTCAAACGCACAAAGGATTATAAGATTAATAAGAAAAAAAAGTTAAGGTTAGAATAATTCATAAAATTTTACAATGTCTACACGCGCATACAGCATATGTTGTATGCGTCATCGACGAAAGCCTAATGAATCGTTTATTAATTGGGTTATTGTAGATATATATATATATATATATATATATATTTAGAAAATTAATTTAAAGCAAAGCACGCGATGTATATAAAACGACATTGGCATACATGTATATAAAATACGAATCGTTCGAGCGGAAATCGTTCAAACGACAATAAACGCCGACGTTTTTCCGTCGTTTGGAAAATTTGTACGAGCTAATTTAATTCTATGTATCGAACGTTTGCTCGGTAATAATCACCGATGATTGGGTAATCAACAAAGGTGTATACAATAAAGCACGACTGCATTCTCGACTCACAGAGAGTAAAAAGAAAAATAAAAAAAAAAAAAAGAACGGCACGAGATAATTCAATGCAAACCGTATCGATTGAAGGTTGAGGCTTAAAGAACGATGACTTTGTGAGATCGATCCTTGAAAAATTTACAGCGAATTTTTAAAAATCGTTTGTTCGATCATATTACACGAGACGTTTTAAAGTCAATGTTTGCGATCGATCGTACGTTATTAACTTTAATGAGTCGACGGAGGAAAAAGGTTTATTTGAAATTTGAAACAATAAAAAAAATTTTAACGAAATCAAATATTCTTAAATGTTAAAGAAAATCTTTGTACTTATTTTGTATTTCATCGTTGCATAATTACGATTTGAAGCAAAATTTTTCCTCCGCAAATTTCTTTTCCTTTTAATTATTAAAAAAAAAAAAAAAAAAAAAAAAAAAAAAGTTACCTCGCAAAATCAATTACAACGTCTGTCATTTATTGCTTGCAAATAACTTTGCGATGTTATCTTTTGTTTAAAAATAATAAAATTCTATTAAGCATAAGGAAATATGATAAGTGCAAAAAATTAATTAGTGCTTGTTTTTTCGTATAATTAATTTGGTCATTACGTCTCGTTATAAATCATTTGGCTAGAATATGTTTATTCGATAAAAAAATTATCGAATAAATCTATTTCTTTAAGGAAAGATTGTACCTTCCAGAATTTATTTGTTTCAATTACTATATTAAAGCGGTAATTTTTCATTACGATGTTTCCTTAATACGGCTTAATGAATGAATAATTAAATTTTCCATTTGATTAATTAATGTGCTTCTTTAAATGAATTTAACAATTACCTTGTAATAAAATACGAGATTTAATCGCAACGAGATCATCATTGATATCTTTTTAAAATCACGAGGATTTATTTAAAATATGAAATTATAAATTATAACGCAAATAAAGATGTAACGAAAGTAATGCCAAGGAGAACCAAAAAAAAAAAAATTAAACTCACAGTAGGATTTCCACGTGGCTAACATGTCTGTAACGTTTTTTGAAAATTGCCGCACTACCCTCGATAAATACTTTTTTATCAAGTGTATATGTGTATGTGTATATGTATATGTATATATACACTACCACCGGCACCGATTAATTATTCTTTCCCTCGCGACACTCGCGATTTTCATTCGCACTTGATCTTTACTCAGCTCGTGTCTATACTTCAGACTTTTAGAAAATGAACTTTTTTTTTATTCTCATAAGCACAGAAGAATAAGAAAAATAAAAATAAAAATAAAAAAAAAAAAAAAAAAGAAAGAAAGAATGAAAGGACAAACTACAACAGCTCGGACATAAAAATCCGAAAAATCGTAAAACCAAAAAAAAGAGCAAGAGCGAAAGAGAGAGAGAGAGAGAGAGAGAGAGAGAGAAAACAGATGAATTCGAAAGAACCGACGCGTTGGCGCGTCGGGATCGACTAACCGCGCGCTGCGACTAATCTCGCCTTATATTCCTTCACGTGTTCGTTCGGCTTGATAAGCCTCGACGCTGCAACGGCGACGGGTAGGTGGAGAACGCTTATACACGATTTCTCGCTCTCTTATAACGAAATCTCATCGATTGATCGACGATAAAACTCGCTCATTCCTTTCCCTCTTCTAATTACCAGAAAGACAGAGAGAGAGAGAGAGAGAGAGAGAGAGAGAGAGAAAGAGAGAGAGGGGTGCCTCTAAATCACCCGACGATTATCTATACACAAGTATACTCCTTTTCTTTTTTCTTCTTATCTTTTCTCTTACGATTTGCGAATGATAAGTTTTTTTTTTTTTTTTTTTTTTTTATTTTAATTACGATGTATATGTATGTTCGTGATGTATTTCAAATTTAACGTTGATGTGTGGTTTTTACGGTGTTTTTTTCAAATTTTTTTTTTTTTTTTTTACTTTTAAATAATTATGAAAGAATAATGTAGCCGTTTAATAAAAATTATTAAAGATTCGTTCGACTTATTATATGTCTTTTCAAATTGCTATTTTCACAAAGTAGCAATCAAGCTACATTTATGGACAGATAAATATTGATTAAATAATTATCGATAATTTACCGTTTACTTTTACTTGTGTGCGCGTATTCATACATTTGTTTTCTAAGAACGTTTGCTTATAACAATTGACGCAATAGTGATGCGTCTTCAAATTTGTACAAATTTACATGTGTATTATCTGTATACTTTTTATGAAAGAATATTGTTATGAAACGAATATAAAAACAACGTTATTAAAATTTAATTGTCAAGATGAAACATTTTCCATAGAATTTACTAAGCAAATCTAACTCGTTACGGATTGTCTGAAAATAAAATGAAAGAATGCACACGACGATCTAATATTACGAATAATTTTCATTGTTTATTCGTCGTAAGAAAAAAAATTTTGGGCAATAATAAAAAACAAAAAAAAAGATGCTTTTTTTCCATTGAATTATCTTCTTCAAAATTTAATTTACGATTGTTGATAAGGCAACAAATTTACAAATTAATTAATTTACAAATGTAAGCGATAGATCAAGTTAATTTACCAGAAGCTAATTGATCGATGTTAGATAATTTTGATTATTATCGAAATAAAAAAAAAAAAAAAAAAAAAAACGAAAGAAAAATTCAATAAATTCTTTAGCGCGATTCATTCTAATTGATCAGTATCCTAATTATTGCTAAAACTTTTGCTTATCTAATTAAACGATAAATTATTAACTGACTGAAATATTGCTAATTATAAAAGTTATGTTTTCTAAATACTTTTCCCGTCTTATCCATGCATTTTTAATCGACGACAGACGTAATCTTTGCAGACACTTCGGAGTCTGGGAATTTAAATTTTTTTTTTTTTTTTTTTTTTTTCTTCAAATAACAATAAAATTTAGTACTAATCAATAATCATTACATTAAATGATCAAATTTTTAATCGATTTTTGTTTATTTCAGAGCTCTGAAATTTTAAAAAGTTTAAATATTCGGTCGGATTTAGTTTTATTAGCGACTATTAAACCTATACCGGATAATAATTTTATTCGCGCGTTTATATTTTTATGTTTATCTCTTCGTCCTCCTTTTCCGATTAAAAAAAAAAAAAAAAAAAAAAAATTTGAAAACATTAAAATTAATCAAAATTTGTCCTCGTAATCATCTCGAATTTAAGGGGGGAAATCACAGTAAAATTTTCAATTTTTCGAAAAAAATTTTTTTCGCCTAAAAGGTGCTTTAGGGTCTTAAAAATAATATACCAAATGATGGAACACGGCAAAAGTGTCCGAGTGCCCAAATTTTTCATTCTGCGGTATTAAATTTTCATATGGTTTCTCAGTACTTAAAACTTTAAACGCGTTTTTCTCGAAACCACTTTTTTGAGCTCGCCGAAGACATAACTCAAGCAAATCTTTACCGATCGACTTGAAATTTTGACAGTAGCTTTGAAATATCTTTCTCCACAGAGCTACGTAGGATTTTTTATTTTATATGGCTTAGTTTTTTTTATCAAAGATTTGATGGCGTTTTTTTTTGTTGAAAATTTAACTTTACTTTCAAACATGCACCATTTTGTGAAAAATCAATACATCAAAAAAATCCTACGTAGATCGCTAGCTGTTGTTATATGAAAACTAAAAAATTTTGGTTTTTTTTTCCAGATTAAAAATTAAGGAGTCTACGTCTTCGGCCATCGACACGCTTTCAAAAATAGGCGCCTTGGGGCATATGCTGCGCAGCCGCCATTTTAAATATTTTTTATTGAAAAAATTAAATTTTGTACTTTTTTAGTATTGCTATAAAACCTACTTTACAGATTTTCGATTGATACTTTTATTCAGCCAAAATTAATTCCCGAAAATATGCCTATTTTTTTGTGTGCTACTGTGATTTCCCCCCTTAACCGATTAATTGGATAAAATTTATATACAGCGATATACCGATCGGACGATAACTTTTCCTTCGAGACTGCGCGTGAGGTGTTCGATGAATTCCTTTTTTTTTTTTGTCGATGACGGTATCGATCGCGACGATGAAAAATTTTTTAACGAAAAATGATTGGATCGAGAATAAAGAAGGAAAAAGGATAGATAACGATACCCATATTTATGTAGTATACGAGTACGCTCGTACTTTCGAGCAACATTAAAACACCTTATCGTTTCTCAATTTTTCTAATCGTCAACCTTACCACTCGTTATCATTATCGCTGCGGGGGATTTTTACAACCGCGATGATTTTCTACTTGTTTACATTAACTACACAAACATAAAGCGGAAAAAAAAATCATTGTTAATAGTTTACATACATACAGACACGTATCGTATATACATATAATAATGACTGACGTTTAATGGTTCAATTCAAACGGTACATAGGCATAGATAAGTTAAGCGTTTATAATATATTGGAGGTTATACATAAAAGTTCAAAAGCTTTTTATAACCGATAAAAGAAACTCGTCGAGTTAAACGATCGAAAGATACAGAGGCTACGCAATGTTTATTTTTTTGATTTTCTTCTCAATTTTAATAATAAGTAAAACTTTTGTTTACAAATTTTATAATAAAGTATACAGTATCGTAATTTATTGATTTCAAGATTATGTATAATTGACACTTAAGAATAAACAATGATATAACGTTTTATTTTCAAAATACAATCGTTTTGTGATAAAAAAAAAAAAAAAAAAGAAAAAAAAAGAAAAAAAATAAAATATATTATACGTCGCGTTTGTTATCGTTTCAATAATTTTTAACTAAAAAAGAATTATTCATTTAGAAGGGTATTTAAAACTTTTCTTTAGAATATATTCAATTGAATACGTCATTGTAATTCATTATCGATTATTAATAGATAATTTGTTAAATGCATTATGATAATTCATACCATTAACGGCGATAATTTATTTTTTTAACTAATTTTTTTTTTATTACTTTTCAATATTGTTACAAATTATTATTTTTATTGAATTAAAAAAAATATATATGTATATATACATAGTCTAATATCATTCTATTATCAATTAATATTATTAATATTTTTTAATGTCGCTAAATATTTACGACTGATTCTTAAGTATATATAGTTTTGCTTCATGATGCTTTAGCTTAAACAGTTTTAGTTTAACGCAAAAATTAATTCGTCATTTTTTACTTTTAATACATTAATATACGAAACGAGTCTTAAATTGTTTTTAAAAAATTTTCAAACGATACTTACAAGTTCAATCATAATATTTATCTTTTAAATCTCGTGAATTTAAACGATAAAGGAAAATAATAATTCGAGCGATTGTTTGATATTTCAAACAAACGAAATACTTCTTTATCCCTGTATGTAATCGTAAAACAAAAAAAAAAAAAAAAAAAAAAAAAATACGACGGTGTTTATAAATTTTTTTTAAATAAAAAAAATATTAAAA
The DNA here is from genome assembly GCA_949987625.1 of Chalcis sispes. Classification (NCBI taxonomy): domain Eukaryota; kingdom Metazoa; phylum Arthropoda; class Insecta; order Hymenoptera; family Chalcididae; genus Chalcis; species Chalcis sispes. Next base: position 72,376,574 of record OX465095.1, on the reverse strand, counting down.
TTTCGCATTCGTTTAAAACGAAATCATCGGCTTTTCGATCAGGAAATTTTAGAGCGAGAAAACCTTGGCGTCGTCAATTGCATTTCTATACATCTGCGTTAAATCTACAAAAGTATTATACTTTTATTATATTTTTTATTTTTTTATTTTTCTTTCTTCTTTTTTTCTTTTTTTTTACATAATGATCAACTTCCTTGGTATAATGTTTCTAGTAAGAGTCGATTGTTGTTGTGAAAAATATTACATATTAAATTAAATGTTTCTTTTTTTTTGTTTAAAAGAAAACGAATATAAATGGTAAAGTTTTGAGGTTGAAAAAAATTAAAATTCATTAATTTATGACCGAGCAATAATTTATGTTTGACTTAAACCTGTATAAAAAAAAAAAAAAAATATTCTATAGAAATATATATTACATAAGAATTGTTTATTTAAACTTTAACAATTTGTCAAAGTTGACAAATTATTCAAAACAAGGATTTGTCAAATTTATTCGCATAAATTTTCAACAGGTTAACGAATATTTTTCATTAAGATAATTAAAATATCGATTATGTTAAATAAAAGTTCATTGGTTTTTATTTGCTCCAATTGTTTACACATCTTTGAAATGTTTCTTTCTTATTTTATCATTGAATTATTGAAATACCTCGTGAAATATTATATCTTGAATAAATATTTGCTCTTTGTACAGTTACTCGATTCGTATGTTTGTATTATATTTTTTAAATCGCTATTACATTTTATTGGTTATAACAATAGGTACTTATTTTAATAAAAACATTTTTATTCGATCACTTTGATGCGAAGAATCAATTCTTCGATAGCACGTATAGTATTATACGTATATATCTTTATTTCTATTTCGATAAGAATAAAAAAAAAAAAAAAAACTTTGTTTCGCCCAAAGAAATCAATCAAATTCCGATTGAAGAACGAAATATTTTCATATTAAAAGTTTTTTACTTTTATCGTGAATGCACTTATTATTTTCTCGTTTTGACGATCAATTTAAGCCAATTAGCATCGACACGCGGCTACACTTGTAATTATCTTCGTTAAATACAACAAAGTTGCTTATCTCCTTCCTGTGAAGATACGCAATGGTACACAAAATGACTCGCGCAAAATTAAAGGATAAAAAGAAGCGTCTTTATCTATCTCTTTATAATCTTATACGTTTACTGTTTTCTAAAAGATCATTTTATTGTGTTTTGAATCGAATCATCCGTTATTTTTTTTTTTTTTTTTTTTTTTTTTTTTTTTTATTACACCTGATGTTTTTGTCGAACTAGAACATTTATTTTAATAGCATTATTATTATTCGTTTAACTATATTGATCAACTTATTGTTGTTTACTTATCATCGTTATGGTCGTTTATTTTTCATTCAAACATTCGTTACAGCGAGTTTTATTTTCGTTTCGATCGTATAAGAAGACGCAGTTGCTATTTTAATTGCTGTATTCAATTGTTGCGTAGTTATAAATTACTAAAATAATTTTTTTTTCCCATTTTTTAAATATTTAACAAGAATTTTTCCTCTTTGTTCTTACATAAATAAATTGTTGGTCGATCAATTTTTTTTTTTTTTTTTTTTTTTATTTTATTTTATTCATAAGCATTTTTTTTCTCACGCGAACATTTAAAAATTGAATGATCATAGCAAAATAATCGAAAAATTAAGCATTTTATTTTGTTTTACGATGAAATTCTTATTCGTCAAATGCATAGAGATGAAATTTTTTACAGCTTTAATTTCCAAGACGCAACTTAATCATAAATTATTCCGTTAACTTTACCTCATCGACGAACCGCAAGAATTTTATTTTATTAACATAATTGTTTTTACCGCAAATCGCATAACGAGTTAATTTCCTCAAATTCTAACTGCTTCGCAATATATAACAATAATTATGCTTAAGAAAATCGTGGCATTATTAAAACATTCTTCGTTACTTAGCAATCGACGATTCTTTATCTTCATTTTCAAAATTCGTACTGTCATCGTTTCCTTGTATTTCACGCTTTATAACAATTTAGATATTAATTGCAATGTTTAACGCGTCGCTAAAATTATATTCATTTTTTTCTCGGAAACCGATGTGGCGCGACTCGCAAATTTCCAAAAAAAAAAAAAAAAAAAAAAAGAAGAAAAAACGTGAAACTTTATACCAACTATATCAGTTTCAATAAGTATACGTTTACAATGAAAAATCTACGCGTTTTCTGACGAATTTGAAAAAAAAAAAAAAAAAAGAAAAGAAATATATCTCCTTGTACTTAAAATTCCTAAACGGTGATGTGAAAAAATGGGACTAGATAACAACGAGAGTATATCGTCGCGCTCGTTAAAAAAAATAATGGAAGAAAGATTAGTGTTTTAACGAAGGTCTTATTTTGCCCTTCTTTTTTTTTTTTTTTTTTTTTTTTTTGTCTTTTTTAACAATCTTTACGATTGCGATAATAAGTATAACCGCGAGATTGTTTTAAATTTTTGGTTGGCTCAGCGGAAGCGCGATCGCGATCGTTTTGCAAAGAAATAAAAAAAGAAAATTAATAAATAAATAAATAAATCAAGAGAAAAAGTGTAAAAACAAGTCGGCCGATACAAAACGTGATTTTCGGCTTTGCATTTAAAGATATGTTTTCCTCGTTTATTTACGTATAATAATTATTGCATAGATATCTTTTACACGATTAGACTATACGAATTTATTATTTTTATATTTGCAATTGAGGTTAATAGTTTACTAACTATTTATTAAATTATCGTTTTGATTATTAAAATAATTAAAAATACGCTTAAACAATGAAAAGAGGATAAACGACATCTTTTTTTGAAAAAGAAACGACTGTACAAGTGTGTGGAGATTGTTGAATTTTTTATGGTTATTTCGTAAATTAAAATGTCTTTGTTAAATAAAGAAAAAAAAAAAGACAATGTACATATGAATATTCTAAGGAAAATTGCTTATTTAAACATACACGTCGAGCATTAAAAACTATAATTTATCATAGATGTTGCGTTAATGAACGCTAAACATATATACAATTTGACAAAACTTTAATAAGATAAATTAAAAAAAAAAAAAATTTTTTTACTCCAAAATAAATAATGATTTAAAACGCTGATATATTCAAGTATATAATACATTATCAAATATCGATAAGAACAACTTTATCATACTGACAAAAAATCAAAAAAAAAAAAAAAAAAAAATTAAAACAACAAATATCTAATTAATGATCAATATTGTACAATATTTAGCAATTAAAATCTTAAAGATATACCTTAATTAAATATTGAATTTATTTTTAAAATCTATGTATTTTATAAAGAATCTAAAATTTTTAAACACATTTAACATATTTTTATCTTTCCTCTGAAATAGTAATACTCAAAAGACGCAAATAATAAAGTACAGCTTTAAATTCCTGTTTAATCAAATAAGAAACTAATTTAACAATAAGCATATACTTATTAATGTGTAATCAAAATTTTTCGCAGAAATGACATTTTCTTCGACAACTCTTAGAAAATACGTCGTTTAACAAATAATTTACGATTTTTCTATCGTTGTTAACGATCTTGCTAAAATTAAACCACGCGATTATTACGCGATTCAGTCGATTAGAACATAATCGTAAAATCTTATCTGTTAATGGTATATTTCCTTGGTTAAATTTTTCGAGCATTAACATTAATTCGTTGATTGTGAATGTGAGATATAAGTAGTTTTTCTCTTTCAAGAATAATGTGCGAATTTTCAATTTGATTTATATTTTCTTTTTCGATTATTTGAAAAATGTCGGTAAATAATTTGATAACAATTATTGATCCTTTAATTTTAATAATCATTAAACATAAAAAGAAAAAGAAAACTAATTAAAAAAATTTAATCAGTTATTTATCTCGTGTATCAGTTATTCATCAATTTTTAGCCTACGTATTTAACATCGCAATATCTTAAAATCCATCGTATCGCTAATTCTTTCATTATAAACCCTCTGTAATTAAAAAAAAAAAAAAAAAAAAAGAGAGAGATAGAGAGAGAGAGATAAACAAAATAAACACGCGCATAATTTTGAATAATTTTATTCTTTACGTATAAAAATTTTTCATTGATGAAGATTTAAATATTATTGATTTTATAAAGCTACATCGAGCTATTCTTTTTCCAATTTTCTAATCTTCGCTCGCCAATCGAAAGCAACTCAGCTCGCATGCGTACACTCCAAGTTTAACCCTAAATTTCGAGTATTTATCAAGCACGTGATCAAATAACTCGATACAGATCAAATTTTTCGATCGCCAAAACTCGAAATGTACTCGCTCTGTATTTAGGATTGCGTAGTTTCTATACGAATACTAACACACATACACATCTCGACAGCCGATAACAAATTCACGATCGAGCATCACAATTATATATATACGCGTAAATATAGACGCAAGGATCGAATAGTTGCACCGTGATAACGAACAGAGGGACAAAACTCGTCGATGCATGACGCCGAGATGTTACATATATATGGTATACACCGCTCGGAATAATCGACGATTCGTTTATACGCTCGATAAATTCAATTGCATTAATTATTTTTGATTGTATTGCCCTTTTTTACCCTTTTCCTTTTTCCTTTTTTTTTGTTTGTTTTTTTGTTTTTTTTTTTTTGTTTTGGGATGGTCGACGATGCCGGGGTTTAAAAGAGCCGCCTTATGAAACGAGTTGACGTTGATTTATTGAGCTATTTTGCGTTGACGTTATCGCTCGAGATAATGGCTTTTATGATTTTTAATGCTAACATAAAAGTGTCAAATTTTTATAACTCAATGAACGAGCTTGTAAAAAAGAGATTTAACTATATGACTTTTTGGATGATCAATCGGTATAGTTATATAGGTGTTTATATAGTTATCTCTTGAAAAATATTGATTATACAATGTTGATTTGAAAAATCCATAAAATCCCTTCTATTATTGTTATTATTATTATTATTATTATTATTATTATTATTATTATTATTATTATTACTGTATGAAGCATGAATTTCCCAGTATAGTATTTTAATACTAGTAGAGTATAATAAAGTATTTTATATAATACCCATGAACAATAAGTGATTTTAAACATTACATATTTAATATCGGATTTATTTTACGATCGTATACTCCTAGATTTTTTTTTTTTGTTTTCAAATTGTTTTAATCGAAGAAAAATTTGATAGTGTATGTAGCATGATGATGTTTAATTTATTTTACATGTTTTCAACAAAATTGAAAAAATTAATTAAATAGGACAAACAATCAGTGATAAGATTTATTACATAAATCACCTTAGATAAACCATAGATAACATAGATCACCATAGATAACATATTTGAATATACTTACTCTAAATTCTAAATTTTTTACATTATTTTAGGTCTTGAAATTTAAATTTTCCATCAGCATTTGACAATTCACCAAAACTATTTAATAATCTAGATAGCTTTGAAAAAAAAAAAAAGATCGCTCAACTTGCTTTTATATTATTATGATTTAATAAATGAACATGTGTTTTGTAACAAAATAAAGATTGGCGAATATTCCAATCTATGGAATAAAACCGACAATTTTCAATAAAGGTAAACGACTTAATTAAAAGTATAAATTCATTAACAATTTTAATTTAATTAATAATGTGCGAGTACGAAGAAGAATGTCAAAGCCAATTTGATAACATCGCTTCATGATACGTAAATTTTATTGCGATATTAATAAAATTATTTGAGTATCTGTGAATACTTTCTAATTAATTAATGTGCTTGAAAAAATTTTTTTTTTTTTTTTTTTATTAACAATAAAAATTTTCCTTTTTTATTTCATCAGTTTTAAAATCAATTGATACACTGTATATAACGTAAATACTGTATTACGCCATACGTTTTTATGAAAAATAAAAAATTAATTATAATTTTAAAATCTCCATAAAAATTAAATTTATTTATCGATTTCATAAATGCACGATCCATATTATTAATAACCGAAACCAAAAAATTAAAATACATTTATAATTTATGAGTTCATTCATATTGTACGCAAAAATGTTTTAAAGTACGCCGATAAATCTTATAAATTATTTTATTAATTTTATATCATTCTAAGTTAAATTTTATCGTATAATTTTGTGATTTAAATATATTATCATTACAATATACATTATTATAAAAGTACCAGTATTGATAAATTTTTGCATGTAACTAATTAGACTATATACAATACTATCTATTATTATTAGTGTCTAAAAATTCTTAAAATGTTAATTAATAATCAGCCGACTAGTATTTATTATAATTTCTTACTGCTTGCGTAGTGTTAAGCAATAATAATATCATATTTTATTAATATTTTTAAAATTTAATATTCATTTGTCCACTGTTGTATTTTCTTCTCCTTTTTATTTTGTAAAATCAATAAATAAATTCTTGTATTGATCTACATTAAATGCAATTGTCTTTTAGAACAAAGTATTAAAAAAAAATTATTTTATTTTATTAATTTTTTTTTTTTTTTTCAAGTTTACGTGAAATAAGGTAAATTTAGTATAGATAAGTAACTTTTTATTACTAAAGATAAAGAAATTTTAAAACCTTTATATTTATTCATTTACATCATATAATTAACCTATCGATTTGCGTCAAATTCATGTGAATATCATTTCTAGATATAAAAAAATATTTATTTCAATACAACAATATAAATAAACATTTAAAACATCAATGTTAGGTCTAATCTATAAGATAAAATGAATTTTTATTGCATAGTCTGTTTGATGTTTCAATGTTATTTTAATTAGCAAATAGATTATTTATTTTTTTGCAATTATATGTGAATAATAAATAATACACGATTAAATTATTAAAAATAAATATTGAATTAGAATAAAGATACGTGAATGTATTTTTTACTTTTTTTATATAAACATCAAAATTCTTTGTAGCTTTTAAAAATACGTTATGAAAATGCATCATCGTTAAATAATAAGTAAATGAATTTGTTCGATTGAAATGAACATTTAGTTTTACCTATACAATGTAAAAAATAACAAGCATAAACCTGGTTGAATATCAGTACACAGAAAAATAGATTCGAAAGATAATAAATAACACGTCATTTTTCCAGTTGATACCTTATGTACCGTCTTTGACAATAAAAAGACTGAAATTTAATTTATTTTACATAGGTGGAGAAGTTTAACGCAACTATTAATAAATGCAGTTATATAATGTATACAAAGTCTTAAAATTCTAAGAAATTGTAGAATTGCAAATATAATTTTTTTCTAAATGAAATTAAAAAGTAGTAAAAATGATTTCTTTGGAAAATTAAGTGTTAAAAGTGGAAACAATAATTAAATTAAACAATATGTAAACATCTCGGACAACCTTTAATCGTCTGGAATAATAAATAGATAATGAAGAAGAGGGGAAAAAACGAACAAGAAAAGAAATGCAGATAGCTTGACGTGGAATTTTACCGTCGATATATGAATTAAAATGAACACGTGCATGCATCTGTACATGTGTATAATTGTTATCACGATTGATTTGATATAATCATTAAATAGAAAGCGATAAAACCTGCTTGTTGGATTATTACCTCGTCGTTTGCTTTGTATCCATAGCTGTCTCGTTGAAGTTGTCTTCCAATTTTCCAATAGTGGAATATTTTCACTCTTGTCCATCAGCTCGATTTTTATTTACTTTGTGAGTAGTTGAAATCTATCTTAAGTAAGTCATTCGCTGCACAATCTTATTTCGTATTTTTTTCTTTTCTACAATGGTAAAAGAAGTTTATTTCACTTTTGACTTCACTTCTTTTAATGATTGCGCGATCGCTGAATTTTAATAGATACATTGATTCAACATGCAATTTAATAATTGATCGCATGGAAATCGAGCACTTAAAACAGATTTAAAAAAAAAAAAACCACACACTTTTTATGTGAATGCTTTTTATAAATTACAAATAGCGTAAAGGATTTAATGGTAGACGAAAAATGTAAATAACTATTCTGTGCGCAATCGCATCGATAAACTCGATGAATACAAAACGATTTGTACGCTCGCGCGCTGCCGATATATAGTGTCAGACTAAGTCGAGTCAGTGAGATTCCTTGACTGTTATCTTATTAATTTTTTTTCAATCAATAAAGCCACAATTATCGTTTACTAGACAACAATCGTTTACTAAAACTTGCTTTTGTTACTTTCTACATGCATTACTGACAATAAGTTTTTCTTGTTTTGACATCATAGAGATAATAATGATGATTCATACGACTGATTTTCAGAGATCGGAATAAATAAGATTAAAAAGTGTTTATGAGTAAAACTCACTCATTATTTACATGTTTATAATAAACAAAAATGTTATTTATGTAAGGTCATGGTTGGAATTTTGAAATAGAAGAATGATATAATGTATAAAATTATAAAATTCTATTTTATCAAATTTGTATAAAAGTATTTACATATATATGCATGTATAACTATATATTATCTTAAATTTTAAATATTCTTAGTCTATTTTTTGACTCTTCTTTATTGTCTCATAAATATCTGGAATTGTACTTGCTGCATCCTTCCACTCATTTTTCATTTCTTCTATTGCTTTTTCATATTCAAGATTCTGAAAAAAATATTAATAATTGTATAAGTTTTAATATTATTTAAGTTATATACTATAATTCTGATCAAAGTCTACTTTTATAAAATGTGTCAATGATGTAGTAGTTAAACATATCAAACATATAATATAATTTATATACTTACTATTTTATATTTGTAATAATTTTGCATCAACTGAAATAATTCTTTTACTGTTAAGGATAGTTCATCTGGTTTATCAAGATTGATAAATAGACAATTTGGTTGATGTTTCTTATGTTCTTTCCTACAAAAAAGAATATTTTTATAAATTATAATTACATTATTATAATTATATATTAGAAAATAACAAACTAATTTGTTTTATTTGATAATGTTAAATCAATTTTTATAAAAATTAAATTCAATGCTGTAGTTTTACAAAGAAAATTTATTTTAAAATAAATTAATTAACCATGGATCATCGTCTGGCTCCCATCCATCAAGTTGTTTGTGGCACATAAAACACTCAGCCAAATCTGGTTCATTTTTTCCACCGATAGCAAAAAATCCAGCAGATGCCATACTTTCAGGATTGCACTGATTTTCGGACGTAAAAGGCCAGTGTTCAAAAGTTTGTAGCCTTCCTTTTTTCCAAAACGTTGGATTAAGATTCCTAAGAAATTGCATTCAAGAGGTTAGAATGAACAACAATTAAAGTTTAAAGAAAATATTAATCTTTAATAATTTTATATTGAAAGAGTATAAATTTAGTATTACTTACTCTAATAAAGTAGATAGTTCTATTGTTTCAGTCATTTTTAAGTCTTTTATAAAAATTGAAAAAAATACTTAACGTCTAACTTGTTTACACCTCAAAAATTTGAACGAAACTGTTATTTCAACAGTGTTGCCCTCTATTCTTTGAATGCTCAAACTGCGCAAGTCAAACAACTAATAAGAATAAAATTTCAAATATTTATTTATTGTATCATGAAAAACCCCAGTATGGAAATAATAATTTTATAAATTTTTATTTTTATAAGTTTAAAAAAAGAATTTTGATGAACTGAATTTTTTTACGTGATGATATTTATTGCACATTGAAGTTACCATTAGCAACATGTTTATATGGAACGCTGCTTCGAATGTAAACTATTGCATCTACTTTGACATTTACGCACTATTTCATTTTTCTCTTATTTATTTTACAAACAATAATGGATATTCAAGACCTCGAATTAAGTGGAATAATTGCTTTTGACGGTATTTTAAATTAATACTATAAAAATTTAATAAATCATTTCAATATATATATATAGATATATATACTCAAAGAATAAATAATTATGAAAGACTCGCATCATTTATAATGACAAAAATTAATAAAATTAACCTTTATATAAATAAAATAAGAAATACACTTTAATTTACAAATTAAAAATGTAATAGGTTTAACAAAAAATGGTTTGCAACTCCATCCCGATCAGCAACATTTTATCTATCCTATGGGAAATAAAGTTACAATTAAACACATTGAGACGGGTATGCAAAATTTTTTATCTGGACATACGAATTTAATATCTACAATGTGCATTTCACCTTGTGGAAAATTTATTGCTTCTGGACAAATAAATCACTTAGGATTTAAAGTAAGTTTCATTATAAATTTATAATATTGATGTTATTTATTTATAAAAAAAAAAAAAAAAAAAAAAAAATAATTATATTAACATAGGCAAAAGTTATTTTATGGGATTATCACGAAAAAAAAATTAAAGCAAGCTATGAAATTCATAAAGTAAGAGTAGAAGATATTAGTTTTTCTTGCGAGAGTAATTTTTTGATAAGCCTTGGTGGAAGAGATGATGGAAATGTTGTGATATGGGATGTCAAGAAAAATGATGCTTTGTGCGGTAATTAATACCTTTTTAAACATTCCTTTAGCATAAACTTTTATTAATTTGATTGAGTAATTCGTAAAAAATGAAATATAAAATTTTTCTAACGCTTATTTTATATTGAATTTAATGATTATTAAATACAGGCTCGTTTGCCAGTACGGAAATAGCAGGTAACGCGTATTCGATACGCCGCACGAATTTGCGAGATCAATGCTTCGTGACCGGCGGCGATCGGACTTTGAAAGTTTGGCGAATAAATCCGGAAACGCGTAAAGTATATGGAGTAGACGTGAAAGTCGGAAAGCTGAGAAGATGCATCAATTGCATCGTGATCGACGAAAGAGACGAAATTGCTTTTTGCGGCACTTCTTCCGGTGATATCATCAAAGCCAGGTTTACGATAAATAATCTCATTGCATGTCGAAAGAATGATTTCTTGAAATTTTAGTATTCTCGAGAATATTTAATTATACAATCCAACTCGTTAAAATTTTTATAACGTATACGGGAAAGTATAAAATATGTTATTACAGTTTAAATTACAAAATAAATTTTATAAATTCTTCATGCACATGTAATAACCTTTTGAAAATTTTTATTTAACCTGCAGATTGAATTATTACCACAACATGGAACATATGGAACCGGTACAGCCACCGGTCATGGTCGGTTGTTACTCCAAAATATCGAAGGACGCGAAAAATCGCAAAAATGGAATTGGCGATTTGTATTCTGGTGGCGTTAACAATTTGCTACTTTATAAGCATGACGAAATTATTGTAGGCACCGGGGACGGAGCTTTAGAGTTGGTGACCATTGTCGAGGCCGATGTCAAAGTCAACAAAAAAATGAAACAGCCGAGCACGCCTCAAATAAAAACGGTGAACTCGACTTTTTATTTTTCATATTCTCTCTCTCTCTAATTTTTTTTTTTTTTTTATGTCGACATACGTGATCAATGCAAGATATTATGATTTGTCACTTCCTTACATGGATCTTGAATGTTTATTTTCAATTTTTTTAATTATACTATAGAATACATAATATTATAGAATAGTATACAGAAATATTTTAGAAATAATTTACTATTGTACAATTATGATATTGATAGTATATCATAAAATACATGAAAGTTGACGAATAGGTTTCAAAGGTTATTTAAATGATTTGATATTTTAAAATTAAAATTATAACATTAGAAACTTTTATATTTTTTTACATAAATATAAGTTATTGATTAATATTTCTTATTATAATGTTATAGTTGCTTTCCGAAAATGTTAGAAGTGGAGTGACGTCAATGATTTTATTGAAGGATCAATTTATATTAGTTGGTACATCTTTAAGTGAAATTTATCAAGTCCGACTCACTGACTTTGATATGCGTTTGCTTGTTACCTGTCATACCGCAACTATATACGATGTTGCTTTTCCACAGTTAGTAAAAAGAATAATTGATTTTTAATATGTTACTTATCAGATAATTAAAAATATCCAGTTACAATATAAAAAACTTAAAAGATTCTCTGAACTTATATTATTTAAATGTAACTTAAAATTTTTCTATAATTTTAATTTAAAATGCTTTTACTTTTAAAAAGTTCTGTTACGTTTACTATTGTACATTTTACATAAAATTAAAGTATAATTTAATATTCTAGTAATTATTCGGAAATATTTGCTACTGGCAGTAAAAATGATATCAGATTATGGAGATTAGAAACTCAGAAAGAACTGTTAAGAATTACTGTGCCAAATTTTGTATGTACAAGTATTTATTTTTCTTATGATGGGCGAATGATAGTATCTGGTAAGTATGAAAAATAATATTATTTTATTCAATTTTTCATCTTAAAACATTTTTTATTCTTTCTTCTAAATAAAATATTTAAATCTCTGTTTGTAAGTCTATTAAAAAAAATTTGAAAAACGAATTATTTATTTAAGTTATATTTTGGTTTAAATAAAATATATTATATAAACATCACTAAACATGTTTAATTTTTCGCAAAATATTATGTCACATGTAATGCATATCACATTAAAACTATAGTTGAATTATAGATTTATTCATATTGTATTGCAGCATGGAACGATGGTATTATTCGTGCGTTTACACCTCAGACCGGCCGACTAATTTTTGCGATTCTGAACGCGCACGTAAAGGCGGTTTCTGCCATAACATTAACCAGAGACGGGAAAAGAATAATTAGTGGTGGTTGTGATGGACAGGTATTTTTAATTTAAGTTTCTGAAAGCATTGACATATTTCATCGATTTGAATTAAACAATTTTATAAATGAAAATTAGATTATATTTCTATTAACAATCTTTTTCTTCTTTTTTTTTTAAATGTTTTGATTATTTTATAATAATTAATATTAGTCTTATATTGATTAATAATTTATACTTAAATATTTTAAAACTTTTTGAATTATAATTGAGTTTATAAAAAATTTTAAATTAAAAAAATTATTTTTTTAATATTTCAGTCTAATATTGTTAATAAAACCTTTCTGACATAATAAATACTTCATATTTTCAAGGTGAGAATTTGGGAAGTGCAACCAGAAGTGCAGCGATTGGTTAGTATTTTAAAAGAGCACAGAGGATCTGTAACTTCATTGTATATAAATCACAACAGCACCGAAGTTATAAGCTCTAGTACAGATGGAACTTGCATTGTATGGGACATTGAGTACGTATTAAATGTAATCCTATTGAAAATCACCGTACAGAAATTTGCAAAAATAGATTTCCATATTTAAACTTTTTGTATAAATATTCTCACGAACAATTTTAACATAGAATACTAAATATCCCTATTAAAAATCCTTCATCTTTAAATTAAAATTTTTTTTATTCTAATTATCTTTAGACGAAACATAAGAAAACAAGTATTAATGGGAAATACAATGTACATGGCTGCATGCTTTAGTCCTAATGGAGTTCAAATTTTAACATGTGGTACAGATCGTAAAATAACTTATTGGGAATCATTGGATGGTACAATGGTCAGAGAAGTTGAAGGTTCAGGAGCTGGTGCTCTAAATAGTATTGATATAAGTACTGATGGAGAGTATTTTGTTACTGGTGGAAATGATAGCATTGTTAAATTTTGGGCTTATCATACCGGAGAAACTACTCATGTAGGAATAGGACATGCTGCAATTATAACTGCTTGTAGAATTAGTCCAGATAGTAAACACATTGTAACAGTGAGTGCTGATGGTGCCATCATGATATGGAAGTGTCCTTATGAAATGAAAAGTTCTAGAAGTTCCAAAAAGCATTATGCAGCAAGTACTAATTCAAGGTCCACATGCAGTATAAGAGAGGAAGAATTAAAAAAACACCTTACATTAGATTTAGGTAATGAAAATGTAACAGATTTTACACCAAGATCAGAAACAGCAGAAAGTGTCAAAGCTATTTACAAAGGTGCATTTTAAACTTATTCATTTTAATTAAAAGAAATTGGAATAATTATTCCTTTTAAATAAATAAAATGATTTCATTAACATTCACAATTTTTAAATAAGATATAGATTAATAATTATTTTTTTATATTTGTTACTTTCAGGAAATACCGAAACGCCATTATGTAAATGTGATCCGACTCAACCATCATCAGGCAGTTGTAAGTGTAAAGAAAGTGATATTAAAACACCAATTATCGAAACTACAAGATCCAAAGGTAGTGGATCTGCAAAATCAAAGAAAAGTGAAGGCAATAATATAAATTTAACTTCTAACGAAAAAAATCAAAATTACTGTAACCGGGAACAAAAACCTTTAGTATAATTTATCATTAAAGAGAAATATTTACAAATACAAACTTAACAAAATTTATAATATAAAAAATATAATTTATTATTTATTGGACAGAATGAAATTTAACTTAAAATAGTAGGTAAAATTATATTAATAATGTATTAATTTAAAAGTTTATCTTTAGGGTAATATTGTAAAGTATAAAAAAAAATTTTATATGTACATATTATTTTAATAATATTTTCTTTAAAATATAAATATCTTTTCGTGTATTTTGTAAATGTATAAACATGTACCTTAAAATATAAATTAATACATTTATTTCACAAAATTCCCATCAATAGAAATTGCATATGGTGAGAAATCAAACTGTAAAAATAAATGAATTGAAAATTATAACAAAGTAAATTATCACAATTATCTTCATTAAATCTTGACTATCAGCACATAAAGCAAAATTTGTAACATCACAAAATAGTTTTTACACTGTTGTAATATTATCCCCAAGCTTGGCTTTTACAATAGTGTATTATAAGTTTGCCATCCGTTCCATAACAGTCATAAAGATTTTTGACTGTTTGATCTGGAGCTGGTGCAAATGTTTGATTTATATACAAGAACTGAAAAATTAAAATTCATTTCTTTATTTATTTCATGTTACAATTTATTATAATTATTCCAATACAATTATAAAATCATCAATATAATCTTTAATGAAACTCACTTTGTATATTGAATTGTAAAATACAAATTAATATTTGCAACTGACTTTTTTAACTCATTTTACAAGTAATTTTAATGATCTTAAAAGATAAACTATAAAATTTTGAATAAATTTGAAATTTAAATTATAATTACTCAATAAATTGTTAATTTTAAACAAAAAAAAAAAAAAAAAAAAAAAAGATCAATATATTAACTTTAATATTTAAATGTAAATTATTTTAATTTTCGTTTTTTATAAACTTTTGATTTAGAAACTTACTAATCTTTCTTCAGCGCCTAATTTAATGCACTTTTTAATAAATTCTGAAATCCATCCAATTGTCTGATCTGGATTTACCACCCATTTTTTTTTCATCATTATTGGAGCATCTCCTGTTGCTTTGAGCAAAACTTCAACTAAAATAAATTTAGGACTCGTTTATTAATTGTATGATAAATTTTAATTGAAAAAAAAATAAACATTACTTTTTTTTCCTTTAACAGAAGGTGGAGGTGCTTCGTTGTTTGGAAGATTCGTGTCCGAAGACGCGGATTCTAGGCTTTGAGGTGCTTCCTCATTTGTTGTAGTTTCGGGTGTTTCTTCCCGTTTTGTTGTACTTTCATTTGTTGAATTTGATCCATCTTCTTCTTTATCGGCCATTATAGATTTTTACTTTAATAAATTTCAAAACATTCTCATATTGTTTTTAATGTTTTCATATCTTTGTTAATTTCCGTTTTCATTTTTGAACTGCGAATTTAAGCTGTCATAACTTTCGTCAAACAATTTTAAGGTTATGTTTTAATTAAAAAGCACAATACTTCACTACTCAAGTCATTGAATATTTTAAATAAAAATACAATTTTACTTTCTTTTCTATTAAATTAAATCGATCTTTTTAAATTTTTTATTAATAAAAATGTATGCAGTAGTCGTTTTTTATGTTGCTATAGTTTATTATTAAAAATATTCTCTAGTGAATCAGATCATTCGATTAGTGTAGTACAAACTCTTGACGAAGCAAGTAGAAGTGTAGTTTGTAATTTGTAAAATTGCTGAAGCGCGTCTCTATTTTGACCGTGCAGGACGTTGACTATTTTTTTGTATTGTTAAATTCAATTGTAATTGCAAATTTTCTTATTTTTAAAAACGTCATTAAGTTAAATTGAGTAAATCCACCTTCTTTACTAACCATAATTAATAAAACCTATGTACACTTATATTTTAACAACATTCATTTAAGGAAATAACCTTACTTTTTTGCTCGACTTTATATCTATTTTTAAAATTAAATACATCATTTTATAAATTATTAATTATTTAAACTTCATTTTTATTCTATTAATATAAAATTTATAATTATTATTTCACAAAACAAATTTTACATGATGATATTATAAAAAGTGCAGTGTAATGTTGTAACCAAAAATAGACACATTCTTAAAACCATAACAATTTCTCATAAATTTAAATAAAAAAATTACTAATAATTTAGCCATACTTTAGAAGAGATATACTTTAAAACATTTATTACTTTGTGTTTTGTTTTAGTAAAATGGAGCCCACAGTTATAGATGGTGGGAGGATTGTGAAGATGGAGATAGATTATAGCACTGAGTGCGATACAAAAATACCTGAGTGTAAAAAATTAGCCCAAAAAGGAAAATTGCATGATGCCTTGGATCAGCTGTTAATTTTGGAAAAACTCACAAGAACAGTAAGTTATTTTATTACAAAAATTTCAAATGTAAAAATATGTAATATTAATCAATAAGTATATTATTGTAAAAATTAATTATAATGATGATATTAGAAAATATTAAATTATTACAAATAATATGAATTTTAAAATAAATAATTTATAGGCTTCAGATATGGGGTCAACATCAAGAGTTCTTATAGCAATATGTGAAATATGTTTTGAAGCTGAAAATTGGGCTGCTTTAAACGAACACATTGTTCTTTTATCAAAAAGACGATCCCAGTTAAAGTATGCAGTAACAAAAATGGTTCAAGCATGCTGTACATATATTGATAAAACTCCAGATAGAGAAACTATGATTAAACTTATAGAAACTTTGCGTTCGGTAACTGAAGGAAAGGTACTGTTTACAATAAATTATTTTGCTATAAATTGAAAAAATTTTTAACTGTAAAGTGATTTGAAGCAAACATAATTTTTATTTTATTTTTTAGATTTACGTTGAAGTTGAAAGAGCAAGACTAACTCATAGATTAGCTAAACTAAAAGAAGAAGATGGAGATATAGTTGGTGCAGCTGCAGTAATGTCAGAATTACAAGTTGAAACATATGGAAGCATGTCAAAGAAAGAAAAAGCTTCATTAATATTAGAACAAATGCGCCTCTGTTTACTTAAGCAAGACTTTATTCGTACCCAAATTATCGCGAAAAAAATAAATATCAAGTTTTTTGAAGATGAAAATGATGAAGAAACTCAGACACTGAAATTAAAATACTATGAGTAAGTTATTTATCTGATTAATATTTTAAATAAATTATAAATAGTATTTTAATGTCTATGAAATTATTCAGATTGATGATGGAATTGGCGCGTCACGAAGGTTGGTACTTAGAATTGTGTCGTCATAATCGTGCAGTTTTAGAAACTCCGAGTGTGAAAGCTGATACTGAAAAGAAGCACACAGCATTATCAAGAGCAGTTTTGTATCTTATTCTTGCTTCACATGAACCAGAACAAGCAGATCTTACTCATAGACTATTAAGTGATAAACTTCTTGAAGAAATACCAATTTATAAGTAAGTTTGTTGGTAACTATTTTATTTTTACTAACTGTATAAATGCTTGCATTCAGTTTTTATTATGTTTATTGTTTTATGCAGAATTATTGAAATTTTATAATTTTTCAATATTTTTAAAGGGAACTACTACGTCTGTTCGTTAATCCAGAATTAATAAAGTGGTCAGGATTGTGTGAAATTTACGAAAAAAATTTACGTGCAACTGAAGTGTTTTCTTCTTCAACAGAAGAAGGTCGTAAACGTTGGGATGAACTCCGAAATAGAGTAGTTGAACATGTAAGTTTAACATTTCATTAGTAAAATGTGTTTTTAATAAGAAGCAATATTCTAATAAAATTTGACTTGATATTAGTTCAATAATCGTTAAATTAGTTTTAAATAATTTTATTTGCTGTAATTAACATTGTTATTTTACAAAATATCAGATAGAGCTTTCCAAAAAAAAAAAAAAATCAAAATTTATATGTTAGTAATAGATATATATTTTTTTTTTAAATTAAAAGCAGTTGAAAGTTTTATATTTTTATTTTTAGAATATCAGAATAATGGCTAAATATTATACGAGAATTACACTAAACCGCATGGCAGAGTTGTTAGATCTTCCCATAGAGGAGACCGAACAATGCCTTTGCAATTTAGTTGAAACCGGAGTGATAAACGCTCGAACCGATCGACCTGCTGGTGTCGTTCGATTCACAAGGACACAGGAGCCTGCAGCTCTCCTCGACGAGTGGGCTAGCTCTTTGTCAAAACTCATGAGCCTCGTAAACAACACTACGCATCTTATTCATCAAGAAGAGATGCTTGCCAGTGCCAAGGCATGAAAAAAACCGGCAGAGATTCGTGTAAAATCTTTGAACACTGCTATTTTTTCATACTAATTCTGCCAAGGAACTGTTTTCTTTCATTTTTACGAATAATTCGCGCTTTTTTCTCTTCTACTTTCAGTACCGAGCAGAATAGATCTATAACTATTACATGTTATTTAATAATAAAAAAAGCAAAAAATTTAATCAGTTTTGGATTTTGTGACCTGTCGATAATTATTTTTATAGCGGTAAAACATAAAATGTTTGAATGTTGAAATTTACCAAAGTACATTTTAACTCTGAGAAAAAGTTGTTTCGTTTAATAATTTTACTTATTATTTAAAATAAAAAAGCTTTTTTATCTATTATATATTTTTTTTTTTAAAATATGCGTATTTTATAAAAATCGATTTATCTAGAAAAAAATATTATCTTTCAATTAAATAGTACTTTTTTTCAATATTTTTGTTCATACTTGGTAAATTTCAATATTTAAAATATTATTTTGAGTTAAAAAGCGAAAAATTTTATAAATTTTTTTTATTATAATATATACAAAACATCACAATTAAGTAATAAAAATTAATTCAATGACTGTTATTTAAAAGGGGATGAGTTTTTTTAATATTAATTCAAAATTTGTGGCAATTAAGTTATATATTACAGATTAATTTGTCAAGTTACACATTATAGCACATAAAATACAAGCGCTTTTTATAAAAGAGGAAGTGAAACCGAAATGCATTTGCTGTATGTCTCTCCTATAAAATTGCAAGAGTCATTACGTAAACTAATGACAATAATAAAGATAATCTTATGTAGTTAAATAAAATTCAGTAACAATGTGCTTTTTTGTAGAAGAAAGATTTATAAATTGTCCATAAGTTTTATAGTCTTATAACTATGTTTAAAAAATTGTGCTTATTTCAAAATATTTTAAACTGTTTTATCAAAATTAGTTATTTCTACTATATTACTATATTTTAAAAAATTTTTCAATTTTCTTTATATTCTGTAATTTGTTCAGCTTCGATTAATACTGTTCGAATTGTCAGAATAACGTTTTTGTTCGCGCATTAAAACGATTTTATGATCTCTTCCCCTATACTTTTTAAGAAATACATATATGTGTTTCTTATACAAGGCATCAGCAGTCTTAAGAAGTATGTCGTATAATACAAAAATATGTTTCGTTTGAGCTACTGCAGTCATTCAAGGCCGTTTAAATACATATATAACTCCTTGCTTCTGGTGCTCTCCGGGAACAGTATATACATAAACTTTCTTCGTTATATTTAAACTTAAATTAATTATGATAAAAAAGAAAATTAGTGACAAAGCACTATTATTAATTATAAAGTTTTGGCCTAAAATGCAAGACATAGATAGACCTTAACATCTGTTTGACTATCCACAATACTTCGAAGCTCTGCAGGCTTCCACTAATGAATATAGTAAAATATAATTGAACTTTGATTCGAACATTAATTGATATAAACTTCACATGTGGAAAACAACGACTCTTTTATACGTGTACATGTCTTTCGAAGTTTTGCAATGGTATAAAATTAAATTTAACCATTACGCGAGATAAATCACAGTTTAAAAGTCACTTGTGCCGTTTGAAGTTATCTTCCAAGATAAGCATATCAAACAAAGAAATTTGTTTTTCGCAAAACAAAATATAAACTCCGTCAGTTTCTCACTGGTAAAAGTCCTTTGTTGTATAACTCGTTTTTTTCTTCTTTACTATGATTACAATGATCTTTTAAATTTTAGATGCTAAAACTGGACATCAAAGTTAAATATTAGATCAACTCATTGATATAACGATTACTTGAAATGTCGTAAATTACGTCTTTGCTCTACTTCGTGAACGAGCTAAGTTAAAAGAAAAACAAAGAGAGTATTAGTGCTTTTCCGGAAAATTAATTTTTTATATTTTATCGAACAAAAACAATTGTTCACTGTTTAAATATTTTTCTAGATGCACCGATTATAAAGTCTTGTAAATCACTCGCTTTAAGGTTTTTATTTTGCTTCTTCACTTTTTTGCATTTTAATAAACGTCCGAGAAAAAAATTTTTTCCACTAAAGCTTACAGTTTTTTGGCATTAAAATATTTAATTAAAATATGTTGCATAAAAATATATTTCTTATTCTGTTATTTAACGTCATCTGTAAAACGTTTTGAAAAAAACAAGCAATAACTGAGCCGTTATACAATGAAAAATTATTACCGCATAAATCAATTCAAATTTAAGTATTATTTAAAATATTTATGTGAAAAATAATTTTGATATTCTATAATTTGTAAAAGTAAAAAGAATTTTGTAGAAAAACCCTTAATTTTTAGATTAAAAAATTAATAAATACAATTTAAACATAAATTTCTCCTCCAATAAAATGAATTTTTACTTAAAAGTAAAATAATGTTCCCTCCGAGTTAAAAATTCATTCCAATTAGAGCGAAAGGCACACAAGCTCTCGGAAAGTTTAAAGGTTTCTTACTCTAGATTTACTCTTTACGTCGCTTATACAAATTTTTATACAAACAACGATAATGCAAAAACGAAAGGGAAGAAGCAAGTGCAACAACTGCGCGCGTGTTTTCAAAGCACACAACGACGACGCTACGATGTTGACCGAAAATTCCCGCGGAAGCTCTCGACAGTGGAGATAGCAAAAAAAAAAAAAAAAAAAAAAAAAAAAAAAAAAAAAAAAAAAAAAAAAAAAAAAAAAAAAAAAAAAAAAAAAAAAAAATTGCGTATACACATTTATGTATAATATAGGCAGCGGTTGCTCGTTGTTTCTCTCTGAAGCAATAAAAGAAAAAAAAAAACAAATGTCGAGTAAAGCCTCTTCTCGATATAAGATTCATAAGCTTTTTTTTGTTCATTTTTTTTTTTTTTTTTTTTTTTTTTTTTTCTTTTTTAAGTATCTCGCGTATTAAACATCATATCACAACGGTAGTATAATCCACACGCGGAAGTGGACGTGTGCTTGCTCACGTTGTCGTGTCGTAAACTACTACATACGTATGTGTGGACATATGCACGCACGTATGTATATATCTATAGGTACACATAACGTATCCGTAGATCATCATAATCATCATGATTCGCGACAACAATAAAGCACGATTTAACAAAAACAAGTTCCTCTTTCTTTCTTTCTTTCTTTCTTTCTTTCTTTCTTTCTTTCACTCTCTCTTTCCCTCTCACTTTTTCTTTTTTTCTTGTTCTCGTTCGAGCTGCTACCGTTGCCGTTGTTGTTAAAAATATTGGCAGATGGAAAAGAGAACGTAGGATGAATCATGGCTTGGTCGGCGCTGCTTGGTTCTCACCTGTGTCAACGGTGCCGCACGGCTTCGCATCTGTAACAGACGGCGATTAAATTTTATTTTATTTTTCTTTCTCCCTTTTCATTTTCTACGCGACTCTTTCGCAAAATTCAGAAAATATTAACGTTATGTTTTGTTTTTTTTTTTCCTTATTCTGCAAAATTTTTTTCATGTGCTTTATTAAAATAACGATTGTTATAAATGTTAATGATCCATTGAGCTTGGCTTTTAAAAATGACAAAATTAGTTTCTTTTTTTTAATAATATTTTACTTAAAATATTTAGTATTTTAAAAATTATCGCAAAATATCTTGTGCGAAACAATAAATTTTACGAATTTTTTTTTTTTAAAACGTATTTATAAGAAAAGATAGTCATTTAAAAAGGTCAACAAAATATTACTTTAATTCTTAATCACTGAATAAAATATACGAGCAGTTTATAAAAACAATCGATATAAATTTTTTATCGATGCATTGTTTCAAAATGTGTTTTAAAACTAAACATTAGTAATAATTCTTAATGAAAAAAAGATGTTTTTAAAAACCCGAAGAAAAATATATTCTATTTAAATGTAAAAATAAAACTTTTATCGGTAAAATTTATTTATAAATTTCCCAACTCAGTCGACGAGGTTTACAATCGAACGCAATTTATTTTGCGAAAATAACTATCAACTTTAACGGAATAAAAGTAAGAATGTTAAATTAAAGGAATCGTTCGTTTTATAAGGATAAATTTTTTACAATTAACGGAATCGGAGAAAACTTTATCTCGAATTGAATATTCATAAAGATTATTAGAAAGATAGCCGTTGCAAAGTGGAACTTTTCACGTAATAAATATCGAATTTGAAATCGAGATGTGTAATTTTAAAAGTCTTAGGGTGAAAGTTGAAAGTGAAAGTTTAAATTAATTTCGGAGTTTGAGCTCTTCTCAAAAGTTGTTTCTCGATTCGCCGATCGATCCACATTAAACGAATTGCTATTTTTTTTTTTTTTTTTTTTTTTAAGCATCGGCGAAATATTGAAACGTAAGTTTTAACTTTTAATACGAAAATAAAAGTTTCTTCAGTTTTGTAAAATGTAAAAACTATTTGCGTATAATTTAATACGCATATTGCCATATATATTAAAAAATTTCGAAAAATTAAAAACAACGATTGAAATATTTAAACAATCGTAAAACGTTCCCCCCTCATTCGGATAAAATTTCGTACGAATTTCGAGGAAAAACGCTCAGGTCAGATAAATCGGAGAGCACCGAATATATCGAACAAGGTCAGTCTCGAGCTAGCATCGTTCAATTAGCGTGATCAAACATATATGTGCATACATGTGATATATATATATATATATATGTGTATACACACATTTGAAACGTCGACGGCTCTTGGCATTTCTTTGACAAAGAAAATTGCTAGCCGCGCCGAAGGCGAGCAAACTCCGGCGATGCTGCCCTCTACTTGCAAACATTTATTCGTAACGATGTTGACCATCGTCCGATTATCACTTTCATAGTTCATCGAGATTGTCTTCGACAATAAATTTTATTATAATCTTCATAAATTCGCGATTTAACAACTCCGTTCACAATAAACTTTTAAATACGAAATGAAGGCGTTCCAAAGACGTTCGTTTTTACTTTGCTATCGATTTCTCTTTTCTCGTTTTCATACATCGATCTGAATAAATTGTTTTTTTTTTATTATCGAAAAAAAAAAAAAAAAAATTTAATTTGAAAAAAAAAAGAGGGACGAGGAAATGAAAATATAAATATGCGAATACTATCGCTACTTTTCGTTATCTCTTATCTAAAACAATCGATTTATAACACTTTTCGTAATAAACAGCTCACAAAAGTGCTACCTAATGGTAATCGTTATAGCATTTGTGTCTGACTCAACGGAAGCAAAATTCCCACATTCCTCCGGCCGTATCCTTACGCGTAACCTGTAAACGTATACGTGCACGGCTGTCGGCAATTAGAAGAGCAAAAGTTCGCGCGATATACGTATATATGTATGATAGCGGTAGCACGTATACACACAAACACACACACAAACACACACACACACACACACACACACACACACACACACACACACACACACACACACACACACACAAGCACGCGCGCACGTGTGTGTGTGTGTATGCACATTGTGCACATTGTGCATACACATCGCACAATGCATATACCTTGGAAGCCCGCCTGATGGAGGAGCGCCACGGCCTCGGCGTAGGTGGGCGGCGGCTGCTCGCTCGGGCCTTGACTTTGAGCGATGACCTCGTATGGCGGGGGCCCCGGTGTACCGCTTCCCGATGAACTGATCGCCTGTCCGCCGCTGAACTCCTGCAGGTGCTGCTGTAAAAAATTTCAAGAGCACGATGCTTTGGTCATCAGATTGTCACGAATTCTTTTATTATTATTAATATTATTATTATTATATTTTTTTAACGAAATGAATCGTTTTTTATTATTATCGATTAATTTTGCGCGATTTTTGTTTTTATTTATTATTATTATTATTATTATTATTATTATTTTTTTTTTTTTTTCTGTTTAATAACGTTATCTTTTAACGTATACGCGTGCGTGTGCGAACGGGTTTGAATTATGGATGGATGTACAGAAGAAGGAAGTCCCGTACGCGTGACGTTTTTTATTTTGTTCGTTTTTAGCGCTCGATACTTTTTGCTTAAATATTTTGTCTTTCAAAGAGCGTCAAATTTAAACGTCGTTTTGCGTCAGACGAATATTTCCCAGCTCGGCGATAGAAAAAAATTCAAATGCATTTAATATTTAATGCTCGTAGTAAAGATTGTAATCTTCTTCGCGGAGTAAACGCTTATATTATTGCAAACGATTTTGAGCGAACGTTTCTATATATACTCGTATATGTATAAAGTTATTACTCCGTGCTTTGGTATTTCAAAGTTTAAATTTGCCGAGCGCAATTACATTCGATGATCAAGTTTTACAAGAAGTTGCGCAATTTATTGCGTACTCCAAACCCTTCGTCGTTTTTATTTTGTACGCGCGATACGTAAGTTCCAATAAGGGAATACTGCGATTTTACATTGAAATTCGTTGATGACGTGAGAATTTTTAACGGATTCTTAAACGAGGAAACTTTTCGAAATTATTGTAACGTATGTGTCCATTCATTTTTTCTCAAAATTTTTATTCAATTTTTTTTTCCTTAAATTCTGAAAATATCAAATTAATTGCAATTTCGTTTACTTTTTATTCGAAATATGTAATCGTAGCACAAATATTAATTTAAAAGAAGCTAAAAATTAAAAAAAAAATTTTAATAATAACGCATGACCATTTAATATCCATTAAACTTCCATCCATAAAGCTAGCCTTAAAGCAATAAAGTACAAGCAATCTTCGTAGCATCTTAACTTCAACGATATTATCTTTGCTCCCGATCTACAGTAATTTCTTTCTACTTTTTCCAGTTTTATAGATCAGTCGGTGCTTGGGTTACGCAAGACTAAGACTGCATTATGCAAGAAGTCTTAAATAATGTGCGTAACTCCTTGCTTGAAATAAAATGAAAATACAATAATTCTGAACAATGAATCAGAAAAAAATTTAAAAAAACATTGCATAAAAATCTCTATCGAATTATTATACTGTTGCTCAAAATGTCGGAATTTGCTGCAATATTTAAGCCTTTAACAATTACAAGTTATGAAAACGTTACATCGTCGAAGCTTTATTAAAAATGACCGGAAATCTTCGTGCATGATAATGAAAAAAATAAATGAATAAATAAAATAAATTTACAAAAAATAGATTATCACAATTTTAAAGTTCAGTTTTATTAAGAGAAATATTTATATTGAAGATTTAAATAAGAAAAAAAATAAGAAAATTAAACGGTAGCAACTCTGATTTAATGGAGCTAAAAACACTTTAATAATTTAAATTAAGTTCATTTTTATCTTAATTGATTTGTTGACCAGTTACAAAACGAATGATACTGCATGCATTTTTCTTAAAGTTTTATAAAAATTAGTGCAACAATTTTTCGTATGAGAAAAGGTTACCATTAACGGATTAATAATTTTCCTCTAACTTCTAAAAATATTCATCTTAAATTTAGATTTTTTTCCACTGTTCATAACAACATAATCAATTAAAAATAGGTTAGAAAAATTT
Organism: Chalcis sispes; assembly: GCA_949987625.1. Classification (NCBI taxonomy): domain Eukaryota; kingdom Metazoa; phylum Arthropoda; class Insecta; order Hymenoptera; family Chalcididae; genus Chalcis; species Chalcis sispes. The sequence goes on along the minus strand of OX465095.1, from coordinate 72,350,446 downwards.
TAAATAATAGTTTACTTAAGATGGAAACTGATTAAGGAAAAAGCAAAGCCATTTGATGTAATAAAGTTGTAAATTACAATAATCTATCGTTAAATTATTTATGTATTATTCGCAGCTTTTTAAGATTGCAAATCGAGAAGTAAATAAAAAAATCTATCGATTAGCCATGAAAATTTATGGCTCAAAGTGTTAATGAGACAAGTCCTATCTGACACACAATCCAGATGTATTAACCGCGGATTTTAGTAAATTAAGACTAACCGATCAAAGTATTATCGATCTGCAGTGTGAATTATTAACCAGATTTTTTTGTTTTTTTTTTTTTTTTTTTGTTTTTTGTTAAATTATACATTCGGTAAAATCCTAGAAAATATATGTTGTATTATCGCAGTGCTTCTTTTTCTTCTTACGCGCATTAAAGCCTTATAATGAATGCATCAACTTTGTTATTACGGATGAAAATTACAATCGCGTCATATTCACCTTGTTTGAAAAAATTTTTTATTTTTTTATTTTACAATATTATTTAAGCGAATGAAACTGGCTTATATTATCATATACGAAAATATGTGTTTTATTTGTTAAAAATAGAAAAAATTTGTTTGCTTTATGCAATTTATCGAAAATCATTAAAAATTCTCAACCGATAAAATAATATTAACCATTTATCATTAAACGTTCTGTACGCGCAAAAGAAAAAATATGACGAGCATTCGCTTTTTTTAATTATATAATGCAGTTGATAGAATGCATAAGAATATTTTAAATACTGAATTAATTAAAATTAAATTTCTGTTATGATGTCACATCAATCGCCGTTTTTATTATTACGATTACGACGATTTATTGCGATTTTTAAATAATTGCATCGTTTAATATAATAAGGAATTTGAACTGCATCAAAAAATGCAGTTTTGTGAATTTTACTAAACAATAGTTTATACGTTACAAAATAAAATAGCAATTGCATTATAAGCAAAAATAACGGATCATTTGAAAATGCTGAAATTTATGTGGTTTAAATTTATTTCAGTTATTTTCCGTAGACTTTTTTTTCTTTAGTCAAAAAATTAATGTATAAATTTCTTTAAATTTTATAAAGCAATGTATTTATTGTATTTTCTTTTCTTTTTATTAAAATATTTAAAATCATTAAAAAAAAAAAAAACAAAAAAAAAAGAAAAAAAATCGTTAAAATTTATTTCCTTGATAAGTTTAAATTTTAATTACATATTCTTTCTTCGTAATATTATTACATTATAACTTTTTTAATAATAATCTAATTTTTGGGTCTTCCGTTGTATTAATTTTTTATAAAAATTTCTTCTTTGCGAACATAATATTGACGAAGTGGAAAAAACAAATAAAAAGGATAAGATTATTTAAAGTCCAGTAGAAAGTCCTACCTCTAAAACCTGTTTCATTTGTGTAATTCAAAGCACCGTATTATAAATAATTTAGATTTGCCATTCAAGAAAAGATCGGAAGAAAATACCGCCATATTCTCTATAATTTTAAAAGCTCTTTAATAAAATTGCATAACGTAAAGTTTAATTCGTGACGCTCTTGTGTTTACTTCCGTTTGCATAAAAAAATAGAACATTATACTAATATATACATACTTATATATATATATAAGTTACGATTTATTTCGTAAAAATATTATTCATTGATAAAGTTACAATACTCAGTTAAATTTTATTAACAAAATTTTACATTATCATTAAAATTTATTTTGTGATACCTTTATATTTATTTTTAATTAAAAAAAAGAAATTGTCATACTTTTTAATTAAAAATATGAAATTTAATGCAGAGATTGAATTAAAAAAATATAAAATTTGTTTTATGTATCCTTCATAATTTTTATGAATAATTCAATACAAATTCAAAAATTTTAATTTAAAACTTTTTAAAGAACAGATGCATTTAAAATAGAAATTTAAATAAATTCAAAATTAAATAATATATTTTTGAATGATCAATTTTAAATTAAATTATTTTAAAGAATATTAATTTAGAAATTAAATTTATAATTTTTTTAATTATGATTTCTTAACATAGACTTAATTTCTTTTGTAAATGAACATTTTTTATTAAATGTAATTTAAGGAATCCATTATTAATAAAAAAATATTTTGAAAGATTTAATTTACTATTTTGTTTATTATATCAAGATGTAACATCAAAAGCAATGTAGTAATTATACATTTTTATTTAATTAAATTATAAATTATATATTATTGTGATAAATTGAAGGTAAGACAATTTTAATATTCATATAATAAGTATAAAATTAATTTTATTTTAATTTTATTCTGCAAGGCCTGATATGTTTTTTTGTAATGAGCAAACATAAAATTCTTACCGAAAAAAGCAAACGTTGATGAAAAATCATTTGAATGACTGATTTTCGCCTGAGGTAGAGCATACATTTAACGGCAACCATGAGACCCGAACATATAAAAATTGGTCCCACTAACCACATGTGTCCAAGATGTGAAAAAATATGTCCATCGACAACTTCTCCCAAAGCAAGAATAGTAATTGCAGTACCAATCGTAAAGAGAACGATACTTAATGCAAGGTAACTATAACTAGTACAATCACATCTTCCAAAAGTAGTAGGCTCTTCATAACGCTCTTCAATTTGACGGAGTCTGTTCGAAAGAAAAGGACTTTCGAAAACAGTAGCCATGTTTTTTTATGCTAGAAAATTAGTAGCATATCTTTTTAAAATTGAAATTTTAAATTATACTCTTCTTTATATTTAATTGTATACTTCCTATAAAATAAACACAATTAAAAAACAAAAGTAAAAGAACATAATCTAATTCATTAATTATGAAAAAGCAAGATAAAAAGAAGAGAATAACAAGATAAAAAATATGTTAATGGAAAAAACAAACAAAAGTTGTTGCAGGCAAAGAAAATTTACTAATAATAAGATTTGATTTCATTTGAATTTTATTATTTGATATGAAAAAATTATAAAATTATATTTAAAATATTAAACGTGTTATTTATTTTTTTTATAAAACTAGTTTAATATTTTTATAAAAAAATTAAATTTCAACCAAATCTAATTTATAATTAAAATTTAAATATATATATTTAAGTACAAAAATTATTATTTTTAAATTTTAGAATTAAATTCTCTTTCAATATCCAAAATTTTTATTTCAAGTATAAAACAAAAGTTAGAACTGACTGCATTAAATCTAACCAAAAATAGTTGCATTTAAAAAACATGAAACGTGTTTCCAAATACTTACTTTGCTGCATTACTTGATGCTTTTATTATTCCAAGAATTAGGGTCGAAATAATGTAACGAGTCGTAATCGATCGTTCGTTCACAAGATCTCGAAAACGAACATAGAAGCATCCTCATAGATCACTAAGAGAGGAAGGAGACAAGCCGTGTTCGAGTTACCCTCTTGAAGTTTTCTCCTCCAAAAACCTCCTATACACTCTCTTTCTTTTTCTCTTACTTTTACACATACACATATAATATTTTGCACTTTAATTGCACTAGACTGTGTACGTACGTACCAGCTTCCGTGCGTAGCGAATAATGCAAACAGGAGCGCGTTCTCAATGCTGCGATAACTTTGAAAAGGAGAACACCCATAAAATTGAAAAAATATTTTGCTGCCTTTCTCTTGTAAAAAATTTCACTCTTCACAACTCACGATTTATAACTTTTTTTTTTTTGTCGCAAAAAAAGAAGACAAGCAAACGCATACACTTGCACGCACGCACCGTACAACACCTTCAAAGATAGAGAATCGAAAAGAAAGGGAATGAGTAGCTGATTTTCTTCAGTTGATAAATAGTAACACAACCGCACCGCCGCCACTCGTAAAAACACTGTACATCATTGTCGAACACGTGCTTGTTTTCTTGGTTTCGTTTAGTGATGAGAATACAATTAAAGATACAACCGGAGCAAGACTCCGAGACGTACTGTTTTGCTTTTGCACCTGAGCATAAGTTTTACACTCAAGCATATCCGGAGCTATATGTACGTGATCGTATAGAATTTTTCAGACACACGTGCGCTAACGTTATATTTTGGTTGAGATCCCGTTTCCATGAAGAGCGACTGTCGTTTTTTTTTTCATTTCGAATGAAATATTTTTCAAATTAAAATTACGCATATAATGTACTAGACATGCATAAATAATCGCAATATCCGTTTTTGAAATTAAAAATCTTTTTAAAGTATAAATAGATGACAATTTTTATTTGTATACAAATTAAGTATACTTAAGTTAACAAAACTGATCTTCTCTTAAAAAGCAAAATTTTTTTTAAATCAACATGTCAAACTGTACTGGACATCATATTTGACTAAATAATTATGAATACTTATATATTAATAAATTATTTTTGATATAGGTTTGACTTTATAAAACGAACCACTTAATGAACTTGGGTTTATACGCACACTAAATGAACGTTTTTTATATTGTAAAAGCCAATCACGCATGCGCTTAACTTCCCTATCGAGATGCGCACAAGTATATGTCAGTTGTACATAGATTACGAGTGGGAGGTTCCTCCATAAGTGACACTACGGTAGTGTGTGTTTGTATGTGTTTTTTCCGTAATTGCCTAGACTACTGCTTTTGTGCGACTTGTTTCGTATGTCTAATCAAGAAAAACTCTTCTTGCGTCCACGATAAATCAATTTATTGCGAAATAAGTGTGCCCCGGAAATCACTGTAAACCATACGTCCCTATAAATGATTAGCTGAGAAAATGCTTTGTACTGTCCATCAGCGAGTTTTCCTGACGATTGTTGCTTGTCTAGTGTGGCAAGGTGAGAGCAATTTTGGAAAACATTCATTGTTTCATTGTTATATAGCATCCTTGACTCATTTCATTCTCAAATATATTGTTTATAAACATATAGTGATTTTTTCCATTTCGTTTTATTAATAATGTTGCCATTTAAAATATGTGTACAGTTAAAGCCTTAGATGGAACTATAAAACTTTCACACGATGGACCTGTCATTCTTGGAGGTACAATCACCTTTAAAGCTGAGCTTATAAATGATGATGGCACGAAACCATCAGGAAAATTCAAATACAGCTGGAAAGACGATGCCCTTGAACCACATGAATACGAGGTATTTAATACATTATATATAAACCATTTTCAAAAATATTAGAAAAATAAATATTTATTTACATTATTCATCTCACATTATTTAATAAAATGAATAAAATTAATTGTTTTATTTTTTCTTTTACTCTTTTATTTGCTTAATAATTATTTAAATGCATAAACAGTTTTGAATAAATTATATATATATATAATAATTGCAAAATATTTATGTATACTTAAAACATAATATATTCATTTAATTAAATTTTATAATAACTAAATAAAAAAATAATATATCATTTTGATAAATGGTACTTGTACTTTAATTATGACAATGCTAATAATACATTTTTTTTTATTACAGTCTGAAACAACAACGAATACCACAAGTTTCTATAGCGTGACTTATCCTGCTCCAAAATATCATGTAGGTGAATATACGATGGAAGTAGTTGTTTGTAAATGGATTTATTTTGGAGTGATTTGTGTAGATTATACAAGTAAAAGAATTCTTTTCCGTGTCAATGGTAAATAATTTTTTGTAAAATTATTTAAAATTGTAAATTTATTATTGTTAATTAATAATTGTATAAAACAAGTAATATATCATACAATTTTTTACAGGTTTACTTAATGGAAATTTAACTATTGAACAGTCCAATCAAACTTTGAAGAACAATTATGTTTCTTCGGCTGAATCAGCAAAATTATTTGTAAAATTGCGCAAAGGAGATTTAGATTATATAAAAAAAACAGCAACATCAATAACAACGCACTGGTTTATTGACTGCAATATTTATAATCAGACAAATGATTTTACATTTTACTATAACTTTACCCAACCAAATTCTATTCACATTATTCAAGCTATTGTAAAAGCTACTCATGATTCACCAACAACAATTGCTCCAACCACTACAAGTACAACGCTTGCACCCATGAATGGAACAACTCCAGCTACAGCTAATGTTGAAACTAATTTTTCAAATACAACTGTAAGTATAGCATCTACAACTACAACTTCGACTTCAACAACTACATCTACACCATCAACAACTACAACTGCCATCAATGTTTCATCTAATATTAATACAACTGGACCTATATTAGGGAATATTTCATTTCCGTTTGTATGTAATTCAAATATAGATCCTGATCCAAATGTAATATATGGCTATTATCATAAAGAGATAAAAGTAAGAGGTAAGATGAATATTAAACTTCTTTGTGTAACGAAACTTCTTTGTGTGACAAATACTTAACTAAACTTTGTACAGTTTGCATTATTTAGTTTATTAAAGTTTTCATATATTTGGTTGTTCTAGAACCAATATCTAAAATAAAAGTTGAAGGTTCAACATGGATACAGCCATGGAAAAGTCTTTCATTGTCTATAACTTGTAATGGCACAGGTCCATTTCAAAAGTGCATTGAAATTCATGTTGGAAAATACAATGTAACTGGCAATGAAACATGTGGTCAAAATAGTGAAATTTTAAATACTTGTAAATTTTCATTAAATCATTATTTTCTTGATGCCTTAGAATATACTGTCCTAATAATATTAAACAATGAAGTTAGTACAGAGATTCATCCAGTGGGAATTAACATTTATAAATGTAAGTTTTTACTTCACATTGTACAAATCTTTTACAATTTTTTTCTATTCACCCTTTTACTAATTATGTTGCATATTTTTTTAAGAAACATTCAGATTTTATTTTTTAAATTAAAAATTTAAAAATAGAAAATAATTAATAAATATTTTAAAATAAATAACATTTGAATTATTTAAATATAAAATTTTCATAAGAAGATGATAAATATTAATAAATTTAAAATATTTATTTTTTCATATTTTATTTACATAAATAATTCTTTACTTTCGCGTAGTGACGCCAAAACCGCAGCTGTCAGTAATTGTGGTACCGGTCTCCTGTTCCTTGGTTGCCATTGTTCTAATAATTTTTGGTATCGCCTACTACGTTCAAAGCAGATCGCGCTTCACTGTCGAGGTTGCAGACTTCGATTTTGGTCAGAACAACGCAGATATGGAATACAAGACATTCACGGAGCGGCTACGAGACTCGTTTAATAACGCTGTAAGGCCCGGCAACGAAAGATTATTAGGCACACGTACACCCAATTATGGATGCATTAACAATAGCTCAGTAACAAGTCAATGAAAATCAAAATGCAAGCAAACTTTACATCTAGCGTTTTATTTTGATAATCGATTTTGTGACAACGTTCAATGCTTTTGCAATTATACCGAGTATACGTGAAACTTGCATATAAAATAATTTTTTATAATTTTTTTTTTTTTTTATTACACTTTTTACTTTACGTAAAATTTTAAGTATTATTATTTAGCATCCTCAATGCTACATTAATTTTGCATAGCTTATCATGTAAGAAAACATAAAGTTCTTATCTTGAATTTGCCGGCACGATTAAAAAATAACTCCAACAATGCTTAAAAATGAACTCAATCCCGGTCACCAGTGACTTTCATGTTAAACAACTTTATAATATCAAATAAAAGTTAATTGTTACAATCAATTTATAAATTTGAAAATAGATTAAACATTTTTTAAATATTTTTTTAAAGCTTAGTGGTTCCATAGATGTAACAAAATATTGAATCAATTTAACATTATTATCACTAATTTTATTTTTTGTGCAATTCATTATATTAAATTTTAAATTTAATTTAATTAGTGCTATTTGAGTATTAATCGTTTGATATTAAAATTTATTATTGTCAAGTTAATATCGAATGATTTCTTGTATGTGTATGTACAGTCTGCATATGAGTTATTCATAATTAATTTTATGTGCAAGGATAACAATCCCTTGAAAATCTTATGCTTTTTTGTGAACAAATGTGAAGTATATTTCTGTAACTTTTGTGACAGTAAGAAACATTAATGGAACTTAATGATTCCATTGATTTAATACAAGTTTTGTTTATCGAATAATGTCTGTTTTGAAATAATCAAATCTAATTGTTCCAAAGTGATACTGCTTTAAATACATGTTATTTTTTTAATTTTGATAGTGAAATTCTTTACTGTTTTAGGGGTATACACAATTGAATAATACTAAAGAACTGCAATGACAAAACGCACAGGAAAACGAGAACAAGTGATAGAGAACATTGGGATGAAAGCAAGAATATAAATCAAAATGAAGATTAAGTGGAATCCAAACTAAAGCTGCACTACTATTAAAAGCAGTTAATATGTTTCCAATAGATGGGCTTTTCACGAGACTACGTTAAGCGAAATTGTACATAGTGAGAAAAAATAATGTAAAAGAAAAATTGTTACATGTATAGGCTGTGAAAGTGGCAATGAAAGAAAGTAACATCGAGTGAATGAATCGATGTACTCTGCATCGTTGTTTATCAGAAATATTTGCGATTGCTTGTGACATTCTATGACGCCTCCTGTTTAGAAAATTATGTTTTATATTTTCGACGTAAACTTAAGGAATTATAGTCACTTATCGGGAGAAAAACAAATTTATATAAAGTTATAAAATATAAAACTATATTTTATAAAATATATATGCAAACTTTTTTATTATAAAATAAGTAAACTATAAACATCTTAATGTCTTATTTAAGTAAATATTTTATTAATAATTTGATTTTGCAAACTAATGATTTAAAAAAACATTTTTTATTTTAAAAATTTTAAGTTTACGTCGAAGTAAAAAATAATATGATCTAACAAATTTTTTATGTCTAAGCGTTTCAAATTTAAAAAAATAGTATTGTAGTTTTAAAAAATTTTATTCACCAAATATGAATGTTATTTTAAGAAAAATATATTTAAAATTTTGAAAACTAAGTATGTCTAAATAAATGGTTAATTTTTTATGTCAGATTAATAAGTTATCTACTTTTTATAGATTCATTTCAAACTTTAAGAGAATTTTTGTAAAATAGTGTATATTTATATATATCGTGAACATTTTTGACACAGATTTTTTGTCGTATACACACACACTGTACTGTATATTTATAAATTACGATTTCTCTGCTCAGAATGGAAAAATCAAACGTGCAATCGAATATATTTTATTATTTATATAATAATTATGATAAAATGATCGTGTATAGTAAAATATTAAAAAATGATATAATATATTATGACTTACTAATAGAAAAATACTAAGAAATTAATATTTAATTCTAGAATAAATAAAAAAGCGAAAAACAAACGAGACATAGCCAGTAAAAATAAATGAGAAATGAAAAGAAGCAAATTCACCTTAATTAAATTATCTTAATAAAAGCAAGCCCTCAAACCTATCAGTCTACACAACAGCGCTTAAATCCCTCTTAAGGCTCATTATTCTCCATCAGCGGTCAATTATCGGTCGTTGGTCAATCAATGGTGCATTCACCTTTTACGCATCCCATTCACTATTCTGTTTCACTTTTCTCTATGTACAACTAATGTTGACTGACTTTAACTTATTATTTTTCTCATTTACTTAGTCTGACGAGTAGTTTTATTTTTCGACGAGAAGTATTATATTCATTTAACGAGTAAGAGATCAATTGTTTAAAATTTAATTTTTTAAAAAATCAAAACTTGCATTTTTTTAAATTATAAAAGGATTAAAATTGGAAAAGTATTTTATTTTAATATGGTTTAAAACAAAATTTATATTAACAAAAATTAGTATTAAATGAATAGCAGTACTGACAATTATTATATTTAAGAAAAATAATAAATTTAGAAATATTTTTAGTGCATTTTAAAAAGAAATATAATGCGATGTAGTAGTATACCTGGTAAGCACTGAATCATTTTTTATAAAAGCTTCTGAAAAATCAATGAAAAATCCTACCTTATCAACGATTTTGATGATTATTGAAATTTGACTATCTTTTAATTGTAGGAAGAAAAATTAATATTAAGTTTGATTGCTATTCACAATTTTAAACATAATAATTTAAAATTAATATATAATTTACTATTTTTAATAAAATTAAAAAAATTTTAATAATTTTTAATGTTTTATTAATCATAATCATAAGAAGATAATTAAAAATAATTTTTTAAAATATTTCTTATATTAATGACCCATCAGAAATAAAAAAAAATTTTAATTTATTTAAGAAGCAATCATATTAAAACAAAGGTGTTGTATAAATAAAATAAATATATCTGATGAGTACAGTATTAAAACTACATTGAAATAAGTATTAACAAATAAATATATTTAGAAGAATTATAAATTGAATAAACTTTTTAAATAATGGGTAATTTTGTGTAGTTTTTGCATTTACTTAATAATATTTGCATACATCACAAGGTTTATGAATAATAATAAATTAAAATTTAACTTTAGTTTATAATCTTGTTACAGTTATTATCATTATTTTATATATTTTCAAACTATCGATTTTAATTAAAAAAAAAAGAAAAAAAGAATAAATTGTATTATACTTTTTTTTTCTCTTGTTAATAAAATTAAATTTATGATCTTATGAAAAAGCACCGTAAATAGTTCAGTATTAGCTTTCAATCTGCATAGTATCATCAATTTATATAGCGTATAATATTTTCCCACAATGAAAATAAAAAACACTACAAGGGTGCACACCTGTCCTCCTCTATTCAAATGCACCTCTTCTTCGCTGGGGAGGGGGGGGGGGGTATAAGACAAGAAAACGGGGGGAGGATGAGCAAGGGGGCAGGTGCTGCGCTCCAGGTTCCGCGTGGCCAGTGCCGAAAACACACTCCCGCGAACACACAACACGCCGTGAACTCCCCTACCACAGTCTCAACCAAGAACGGAGCAGTAGCTCCACCGTAATTTCGTATACCTACTTCAAGAGACGGAGAGAGTTCAGTGCTTGCTGACTCGTTGAGGCAGATGGACTGTGTAGTTCGGTCTTTTGCGTTTACTGAGCATTGAAAACTCAATCTTGCCTTACTGCTTTTTTATCTTTCAGATTTTTTTATTGGACTTTGTGTTAATTGTGAGAAAAGGTGGCTAATCTTTTAAAAAAGAAAGAAGAGTTTACCACCAACAATTTCGAAAAGTGTACCTCAGTGAAGCCAAGTCTGTATGAGACGAGTGCGCGCGCGAACACGAGATCGATAACGTTCGCGAAGAACGGAGGGCTCGAGAGAAGAGGAAGACTATATAAGCTTATAAGCGCACATACATTTATCATATATAGACGGTTGCATGCACTACCTGTTTGTGTTATTGTCAAATGATTGGAGAGATTTTGGAACGGAGTTAGCGAGAGGAGCCGCGGAGATGAACGATCGCCGGAGTTAGATGCACTCTGCGCCGCTCGATGCGGCGGGTGAACGCTATTCGATTGTAGGACCTGCTTTGAACTCGCCGTCGTCTTGTTATTGTACCTCTTGGGATCACGGTGAAGGACCACTGCACCGACGACAAAATGGTCAGTGCTCACAGTGCTCATAATTATTTACTTCTTTTTTTTTTCATTTATATTTTTCTTTCTTGTCACGTTACTACGATTTTATTATTTCTAAAATTTATCTCATCTATTAAGTTAGTAATTTGCAATTTTATAATTAATTTTGTATTTTATGAAATTTAAAGATTCGTTATATTGTAACATATTTTGAATCGAATTTGCGTTCTAGATTATGATTTGTTGCATGAACTAACTGTAAATCGTTCATATAGGCCGTTAATATTTTGCAGACAAGGTTTATTTGAATTCATTTCCGCGCATTCGAATGTTTATTTTGCTTTGTAACTTATGAATATTAATAAGCAAAGAAATTAGGTTATGAAAATATTTAAATAATATATAGGCAGAATTATGAATTAATTTGAATTCTATAATATATCATAAGTTTAATTTAATGTTTCAATCTTTTCAAATTTTGAAAATTTCAATACTCAGTTATAGTTTACATTTACGTGAATGATATCTTAACCTCAATATACTGTTATTGGATCAAAGGCGTATGTAGTCTTTTTATGTTAAAGCAAGGATATTGTTGTGTTTTGTTAGAAACGAAATTCTTCGATAAATTCTTTTCTAATATTGCCGGAAAATCTTATCTTTCATAAAAATGCAATTTTATTATTGTATTTATAAAATTTAATGAAATTTTAGTATCGGACTTTTAACCAAATTGTAAATCTAGTTTATAACTCCATTAAGGTAAAAAGAAAATTCACACAAAATAAAGTAGAGCAAAAAAGTTCGGCCTTGTTTTTAAAGTGCCGAATGTGTCGCACTTTGTACACGAGACACAAAAGAATTGCTCTTGAGTGAACAAAAATAGTAAAACTTGAGAGTGTTCGTATTTTTTCATCCTAATGTCCTCATACAATTTATGTTTCATATAAAAAAAAAGAAATAGATATTTATCAAATTACGTACTTTGTATTGTGTGTCACATCCAGTTACATAAGATTTGTTATTTATACATTTGTATTGTCGTGAGTTTTTTCTCAAAATTTAATGCATTTTCTTTTTGACAATATTTTTTTCATGTCGTCGAACGTTAAGAATGAATTTTTCATACAACTTGCTCACCTCTTGTTATCTAATCAAATATGAACCGCTTACATATTTCTTATCTAAAAAAAAACAGTGGTTTAATTGAAATTGCTTCATTTCAAGCCAATGGAGTAACCGCAAAATTTCTCACCGCACTTGAAAACATAGAGGCGGCGCCAACGTTTATAAAACTGAAAATGTAAAAAAAAATGTATTTGAGTAATGGAGGCTTCGATGATTCATAATACAAATAATATTGGCCTTCATCGAATGATTATAGATATATTTCAGAACGAAATAAACTCCATATTCTTTGTAGAGCTTCGCCGGCGCCTTTTTTTTCATGCGCGGTTTTTAAGAGATGAAAAAAAAACCATACAGCAGACGCACTCGCAGAGGGGAAAATCGCGTTGCGTGCGCGGGGCATAATTCTTGCGGTCGTGTGTTTTGAAACGCGCGTATCTAAGGAGATTGAGAGGCGATGAAATAAAAAAGGGTCCCTTAGTATGTTCGACATATATACACATATATACACATAACACCGCAGAACATATTGCGTTCGGTTGCGAGCCTTGACTTATACTTGCGATCGAAGGTTAGGTTAGGCTTATGTAACGGGGGAGTAACGCAAGCGAAAGAACGAGAGAGAGAACAAATATCTATATATATATATACATGGAGGCATGAAGGTTCAGGTTCTAGGAATCCCACGATTTCACTTGATCGCCCATAGACATGTTATATTGCCGGATTTGTATCGACAGTTTTAATATGCGTGTTACTGTAATTTTATTTTTATCAATTTAGTCAAATCAATCATCAACCATTTATGTTTCGTGTTATTGTTGTTCAAAGTAAATAATTAAAAATAAAATATTAAAAATGAATATATTAAAAAAAATAAATAAATAAATAAATTTTGTAATTCAAAGTTGTAATGTCGGTGTATTAGATGTATCAGTTAGATTAAGTTACTATGATACGTAATTCCAAGAGTTTTAATCATGTATGAGTTAATTTTGTACAGAATGTTAAACATGTACCATAAGATTATTATTATTTGTATGTTCGCTTGACGAAGGCACGTAAAGTTCAACTACGTTGCGTAGCTTTACTGCGTATACAAAATTTAATCACAGGCACGACCGTCGTATATCGTTGAAATTTCCGTATTAATGATTAAACATCCATCAGTTGCGTAATGCGCATTATAAGTTGCATTTATTGTTATAAGTTCGTATACATATGAAATTGCTATTGCAGTGATAATTAAAATAAAATGCTGTGGACACTTGCAAACTGGCACATTTTTATCAACTTTTTTGAAATACAAGCCATACATCGAAATGTTAAATGCAATTTCTTGATAATTTAATAAACTGAGTTTTTGATTTATTAATCTTCTAGAAGCTATTTTCTTTCATCGCGAATTATTTGCAAAAATAGATTTTACGCTGTATTTTTATTTTACTTTTAAAACAATTAATTCGATCTTTGACGATAAAACGAATTTTAAATCACGATTAAACTATTTCGAATTTTTATAGCCGCATTTAAAAGCTAGAAGTGTATACCTATAGTTAACGATCGTTCTTGGCTCCCATCCATTTATCACATATATAACCTGAACTGCGAAAAGAAATGAAACGACGCCTTGATTGCTTTAGCTGCGCGTTTACGAATCAGCTGCAAAACTGGTATCCACAAACTTATTCAAAATTTTAAACCTTTACTGCTTTATGTGTACATACACTTCTCTACCTGACCGCACATATACATGTATATTTATACCGTAAAGAATGAAGATTGATTTTCATCTCTCACTCTTTCTTTATTCTTTGCCATATTTTTTCCTTTTTCTTTTGTTAAGGATGCGAGGTAGATCCTCGAGTTGGCTTTAGTCATATAAGGATAAAAAAAATTTATATCGTATTATAATCGAAACGATGGTACAAAAAGCGGATATTTTTTACTTTTTCGCTCGATAATATATTTTTACAAATTTTTATCGAAAAATAAGTTTTAATAAAAATTTTTATTTATACATTGAAAAATTTGAAAAAAAAAAAAAAAAAATTGTTTAAAGCAATATTAATAACGATCGATAAGCTATTTATATTTATTGTGAAAATCAGCGTTGTTTTTAAACGTCTTTGAAAAGCAAGTTAAAAGGAAAATAAACATTAAACGTGTATAGGTATGGAACATTATGCTCAAATGATTATCAGCGTCAATACCAAAAGCATGATTTGAAGATAAGCGTATTTTATGATTTAACGTTTGCATTACCATTTAATAGTTATGTATGTTTATACGACATTGCTTCATACGAAATGGATCTTAGCCAATAACTTGAGCTAATTTTAAGAATCGATAGATAAAAACTGCTATTAAGATAGTGTTAAAAATACAAATTTACGAAAACTTAATTGCTTCGTAAGTTACATTATTTCAATGCGAAATAATGTCCTTTCATAAAGTTAAACAACGCATTATTCCAACAATCTACAAACAAAGTCTCTTCTTTAATGGATAATACAATCTTTCTTTGATATATTCAATAAAACAAAAATAAAAAAAAATTGGACAGAAAAAGTACCCAACTCGTTCGGGTGCCTACACTCGGTGGCTCCGTTTCTTCGTACGCGTGTTATAGTTTCGGAGTCGTGCGTCCGTCTATTTTTAGTCGAAAAACCTCGGAGAGAAAGAGAGCGCAACAATCCAAACGGCAGGTCTATATACAATAGCGAAGCGGAAGAGAGAGAAGAAGCGATACGGATCGTGGAGGGAAGCTGCGTAGAGAAAAAAGAGAGAGAGAGAGAGAGTTGTTGTCACCTTGAAAAACTCTCGTCGCAAAAGGTAGGGGAGGACGATTTCGAAAGTGCAACGGCTGTATATGCGCTATATATATATATATATATATATATATATATATATATATATATATATGTGTAGCACGATAACGTCGGCCTTCCTTTTCCCGTTACACGTTGCGCGTATGTACCTGTGCACATACATATATAAATAGATGTATACATGAATATATGTACGGGCGATGTACAGCGTGTCGCAAACCGCGGCACGGGTATACAGTAACGAGGCAAAAAGTTCCTCCTTCTCGGCGTTTCGCGCGAGTCAAGGAGAAAAACGCGCAAGCGCGAAAGTACTTTCGTACGCGCGTTATGCAGACGGGATATGGTTCGGTGTGCCGTGGAGAGGCAGCTACTTACACGGGTTAATTTTTATTTTCATTTATTTTGAGGATAAGAGAGAACAGAAGTCTTTTTCTCTCTTTCTCTCGGAACTTCATTTCGGCAAATTACACGCGAAGTGTCCTCTCTCAAAGAGAAAAAGAATAACACGGCGAAAGAAGTGAGGGGAGGAAGAGCGGATATGGGATTTATTTCGTGGGGGTGTTGGGTGACGTTTCGTCTCGTTGCTAGCTGGATTAATAAGCATAGGAATTGTATACATCATAAGAAAATGGGCTTTGCGTATTCTTCACTTGGAAAATTTGGGCTTTAAAAGTTCGGCTTGAATTTTTCTTTTATTACTTATTTACTGTAGCTATCATAGTTTCTTAATAACTGTACAAAGCTCTTTTAATTCTTTTGAAAGATATTCCATTAACGGTTTAAAATTTATGGAAAATTCATTAAAAATTTGTTTTATTTCGTTTTTTTCTTTTAAGAGAAAAATGTACTTCAGAATTAATAACCGTTAATGGTTTCAAAATTAAATGTCAAATGTATATTAAACATTGTATGCAATATTAGAATAGAGTAAATAAGAACTAAAGAGATTATGCATATTTACGCATTTTAAAATTTAACAATCTCATTCAATTCATCATTGGTATAAAAAAGAGACAAGACTCTCAACTTCAATTTAGAGCTGATTTATGAGCAGTTATTTGGTCGAGCAGAATTTAAATTACGTCAGCTTTATTTTCGATTATTTCATCGTCGGTCAAAAACAAAAAAGACCTTTTGTTTTCATTTACACATAGGTCTATTATACAATATTATACTGTCGTTATTATGAAACCACAAAAAATATTAAAAGCGTTAAGTAATTGTTTCAATTAGTGCCCTTGTTCCAATTCTAGCATAACCAATTAGAATAGCTAGTCAAACGTTCAAAGGGCTTAGTTTTGTTTCGTGTAGTAACTTTAGTATCGTACGTCGGGCGATCGAATATTTTTTAAATGATACAATATTATAAATATTGTCTTTTTGTTGATTTAAATTTGAAATAGGTATCATTAATTTATGTATAATATAAAAATGTTTAAAAACTTTTAATATAGCTAAATTAAGTTTTTTAATCTATATGATAAAAACACACGATTTATCAAAAAAAATTTTAATTCAATAAAGTTCTGGTGCTTAAAATAATAATAAAATTTCGATCGATAAATTTATAAGCAAATTTTTTCATAAAATATTATAATTCAATTTTTCTACGAGCAAGAATTGATATATAGTCGGTGCGGTTTTGCGTGGAATCGAAACCGTAACCTCCGCTGTTAATAAACGTTTGTTATAAAATAGTTTTACGCGCGCGGTTTTGGGATTTCACGAATTATGGGCCGAGAATTCTTTATTAAAAAATTTTTTCAGCGTAAGATGAAAGAGATGAATCATTTGTTTTCTTTACTTTTTTGTTTCATATCAAATTCTTGCATTTTTTTGCTTTCTTTCTAGTTTTTTCTTTTTTTTTTTTCTCTTTTTTGTAATCGCACAAGACTTTGAGAAAATACATTTCAAAGAGGGAAGCGCATAAGCTAAAGTAAATCGATAAAGAAAAATCAGCGCGCGTTTTAACTCGACTATTTTCTTTTTATTTTCTCAATTTCAAGATCTGCGAAAAAAAAGACGCACGAACGTATACATGAAAGATTAATTTTCACACGCACCTGTTGAATAAATTCGATTGAAGTTTGCTTTTCTATTTTGTTTTCGATCCTGAATTTAATGAACTTTTTTTTTTCTCGCGCACACAGAGATATCTGTTGGTTTGCGATATTGATTGGAAAAAATTAAGATGGAAATAAAATTTATTTTCATTCGACGATTTCTATAACGAAATTTCTTAATTTTAAGTATGCAATGGCCTACGTGTTTGTTTTTTTTTTTTTTTTTAATATTTTAAGTGTTTAACGAAGGTTTGAAAAAATAAGATGAGCTTTTAGAAAAATAAATTTCGTCGTTGCATACCTTGCGGTATAATTTATGATGATTTGAAAACCGCAAGTGTGTATATATATATAGTAAAAATAACGGGGATAAAAAAAAAAAAGAAAAGATAAGTCATCCTACTTTTAAATCGTGAGTCACGTTAACTTTTACCTGGTTTATTTTTTTCTTTTTTTTTTTTTTTTTAAAGTAATTTCAATATTTAAACGGTGAGAACAAATTTCCGCGCATGAATAAATTTAAAAACAGCGAACAATATAATCGAGAATACGTTTTCATGTTTTTATCAACGTACGGACTTTTAAAAAATAATGTTGAAATATTTGTCGTGTTAACTGTTGTAAGAATCTTTATCATAATAAAACAAAATTATCTTCATGATGATTGATATTCATTCATTTTCTACTCGAAATTGAAACAATAGTTTCGAAAAAATAAATATCATTGTTCTTTCAAGCGATTCTGACGTTGCGCAGTCTATATTCGTTTCAATTCGCTAAATAAATCCAAGCGGTAATGATATACGGCAAATTAGCTCAAATGATAACAAAGTAAATGCAACTTTTACATTATACCGCAGGTGTCGATAAACTCATCCACTCGTGCGTCGCTCAAATAAGCCAAGTGAAATTACAATATTATTCAATGAAAATCTATGCGGCTCGTTATAACTGTTAAAAATTATTTCGGATTCGACATAATTTCTGTATCATGTGAAAACGACTAATAAAACCGTTACGGCGAGCGTTCGATTCGCGCTAAAAATATTGCCATTCTGTCGTATAGTAAAACTTCGCGATACGTCAATCGATATCGTCTATCGATTACTATCCGCGAAAAAAGAAAATAAAGGTTGATCGATAATCGTTTGAAATGAAAAATATAATCGGCAATCTGTTAAAAAATAGTTTACGAATGGTGTATACGCACGTAAAGTGAGAGAAAGAGAACATCGTTTATATTTACGTTCGCGGCTCATCTTAAATTCACAGCCGTACTGTCGTATACGGTTAATACGCCTACCAGTAACTGCAACGTCGACGGGAGTACGATTGCAGCGGTGACGGTTGTCGTGTACGCGTTTTAGTTACTATGTATATATACGTATATGTATAATATATACACGTAGGTACATACAAAAGCCGCATCGAAATTAGATTTTTTACGAGCGCACGTAAAATTCCGCGCTGGCCGGCTTTATAACTCGAGGCTTGGGCGCGCACGTGTCGAGTCTCGACCACCCATCGGTTGTACATCGCATTTATACTCTTACACGTACATCATGTACTTCTCTTTTTCTCTCCTGTACGCGACTTGCCGCAATCACGCGAGCTCTTTCTATTTATTATGTTCTTTTCTTTTGTTTGGGCTTTTAATTCGTTGAAAATTACGGCTTTTTTTCTTCCTTCTTTCGATCTCTACGTCTGCGGTTATTACCTTGAGTATTTTATCTCGCACATCCTTTCTTTTTTTTGGTTTTCTTTTCTATCGATTACAACATTTTGTATTGGGGATTAGGTCTTGGAAGTTTGTTTTCAAACGACAATAACGAGAGCTTGATAGTATGTAAATTGTACCGATGTAACTATTTATTAATCATTTAATGATGCGTAACGAGCGTAATATAAAAAGGTCCGTTTAATTGAAAATGTGTGCGCGTGTGTGCATACTTTATTAAATTTTATTTGATCGTATTATATAAAAATTGAAAATTATAACGTTTAAGGTCTTTTGCAATAGTTTAATTTATTACTCAAAATATTCAAGTCGAACGATATCAAGGAAATTATAATCTCTTTATTGGAAGAGAAAAAGAAAAAAAAGATCGTTTTAGAAATTTATTTTTAACGTTTAGTATGATTACCAATTATTCGGCAATTCCGAAAGAGATAAAGGGACGTTCAAAAATTTTGGATAATTTCCAATGTTGACTTTACAATGTCAACCGAACGATAAAACATCGAAGATTTTGAGGTTATCGGAGCTTCGTACGTCTTGGCGTTTCTTTCTATTTTTACGATGCAATAAAGAAAAAAAAAAAAAAAAAAAAACACACAAACGGACGTGAAAATGATTACTCGTTTATAGTATAATTTTTATTACTTCGTAAATCTTTCGATATTATTATATTAACCTTGAAAACTAATATTTTTCAAGGCATTCTTTTCAAGTTTAATTATACAAATAACGTAGTTAAGCACAATATTATAAAAATATCTCGTCGTTGACAGTATACACATGTATCTTTAAATCAATATTATGGTTAAAAAGGTAAAAACAATTCGATAATATAATAAAAGAACATTAAACGAAAAAAAAAAATTGCATATTAAAATATAATTGATTATTTTTAACTGACTTAATAATGGATTTTAACAAATTTAATAAGAGAATAAATGTTAAATAAATGTTATTGATTAAATGTTATTAATTATTGAAAAAAACTTTACGAGTGAATTATTTAATAAATTATAGAAGAAACTAAATTTAATGAATTCCTTTTTTGTTTGCCGTTGGCGCACTTTTCTCTCTCTCTCTCTCTCTCTCTCTCTCAAATGCCGATAAGTAGTGTATCGTTTTAATAACGGAGAATTGGAATGCGTTTTCCAATTCGCTTTATTAAATAAATATCTCGACAATAAAAAAAAATTATAAACTATGGAAAAATACGTTTATTAAACCTTTTTTTTTTTAGTTTTCAAGTTTAACATAAATTTTCTCTCTTTTTCTTTCTTTTTACAAACATTTTTATTACTAAAATATTATTCTAGAAATTAAAAAAAATTTTAATTCTTTTTTTTTTTAATTTATTAGATGTTAAATATTTGCTCTTCTTTATATAATTTATTGCCCTTTAAATAAATCTCCTGCAACATGAGAATAAAGAATACTAATAAATTTAATGAAAATATGCAGATTATTGCATTAATTTTTTTATATGTAAAAAAAATATTTTGTTTATATATATACTATTTATATTATATTTATTTATAGTATATTATATTTATTTATAGTATATTATATTTAGTATATATATATAAAAAAAAATTATTAATAATTTAAAAGCATACCAACAAATCTTTTTTTTTTTAAATGTTTTATGTATTATGCACTACATTAATTGATTTTAAAGTTAAAATACATATATTAAGTAAAATTATGCTTACAAACAAAAGTCAACCACATCATGTACATGTATATTTTAAAGTTAAGAAATTTTTGAGTTGCAAAAACATAAATATCATTCAAAATATATTGTACCAATGCAGGATATTCTGCAATATCGGCAAAAAAGTTATTGTTTTAAATTTTAATTCCAGTTAGATATGTTTACTGGAAAATTCGTCGTGCTGGCAGTAATTTTTATTACTTATCTTCTTTTATCAAATTATATCAACGCTTGTATATTGGGAAATATATTTTATCGTAATTCGTCGATACTTATTAAGTATATCTATCGCATGTGATTTTAAAATTTGATCAATTTTTTTTTTTTTTTTTTCTGTAAATGCCAAAAAAGTCGACGTGTTTTTGTAGTCGTGAATCGTGAATTTGAAGACAAACCTCGATGTGCAATACATCGAAATCTAGCTTCAATACTCTCATTTCTATTGATATGTAACTATTTGTTTGTATAACTTTGTATGAAAATTTTTACAAACGAAAATCAATATTTTTGCATAGGAGTTATTCATCGAATAAGATATCAATTTCTTCGAAAATTCGATAAAAAAATTATAATCCAGCCAACCAATCTTTTCAACATTTATTAAATTTTTGTAACCGTCGATTTAATTAAGTTAGCAAAGTATCTCTAATTAGCAACAGAGCGTCGAAGTACCGCCGCTAAAAAAAGCTCAACCAGTCGCGAGAGACAAAATATTGAAAGATTTCGATTGCCATCGAACTCGTCGTTAAATATAAAACTCTTCCCGTTACACGCGAGGTTACGCAGCCGGTCGCAAAATCCGATACAGCATACGATAAGAGTGAGCCAAGTGCATTTTGGCCAATCGTTTCATTCGTCCCTTATTTTTACTTTTTTCATTTTCATCTCGACGCGATCCTACCACGCGAAAATCAATTTCGTGCGCGCCTGCGTGTCTATTCCACGCGCGTGTATAGAGAGTTGAGAGAGAGAGAGAGAGAAAGCGCGCGAAAGAGAGCTTCGCGGTTCACGTTGCTAACCGCCTGGAGAAGAAGCGTAAAAGAGGAGAGAGATAGAGAGTGAGAGGGAGAGAAAAGAGAACGAGGGTAGAGGAGGAGTAGTAAGAGATTGCGTGCCTCGACGACGACTACTACGACGGGTGTAAGCTTTCGGTTGCGAAGGGCCGATGTTGCTATGGGATGACGCGTTGCCAGGTGCGCGAGAGCTTTTTTACGGAAACGCCGCGGATTTTCACGGTTTACGGATGAGCACAAACGAGGCTTGCTTTTTCATACGGATGAATCGACGTAGGTGGTGGATTTTCGTCTCTTTTTCCTTTTTTTTTTCATTTTTATTTACTCATTTATTTATTTATTTATTTATTTATTTTTTTTTTTTCGTAACAATTGGGGTGAATTCTCAGTTTTGGAAAATTGACTTTTGTTATCTTTTACCGATATTTTTATAGCTATATATATATATATATATATATATATATATATATATATATATATATATTTTTTTTTTTTTTTTTTTTTCATCTATCAAAGAAAAATTTTCTTTTTAAAAATGACATAAAACGATTTAATAGTTTAGAATGAAAATATTTCTTTTACTCACTTATCTTGTATCAGTTGATTCACGGTGAGCTATTATTTTATTATTTTTATCAATATACTTTTTCAGGTTTTCATTTAAATGTAATAAAAACAAAAACTTTTAACTCGTACAATTTTAGAGAGTAAAAAAGTAACTTTAATGATAAGCCATATAGATACCGGTCCGATAATTAAACTCGATCATACATTAACGTGCTTGTTTAATCGAATATAAAATAAACGAGCGCATTTTTTATTAAAAAGACTTACGCCAGTCGCGCTGTGTAACCCACTTAAAGAAAATCAAAAAACTTCATTTCTCTCGAAGTAACACAATTAATTCTCTTCGATCAATAAATCGATGAAAAATAAATTCATCCAAATAATAATGATCACAAAAGCACGAGATTACACCGACTAACCGAAAACTTACCTCCATTCGTCGTACATCATCGGCCTATTAGCGGATTTAAAATTAACCCATTGGAAAAATGTTGAAAAACCGTCGAAAATTAACGAGGATCATTCTCAATCGACGAAGGTCGACGACCCGCTCATTTCGCATTATGCACCCGCACACATACGTACATGCATACATACGTAGACACCGACAAACTTTTCGGCGCATGGTAACGCAGTCCCCACTTTAGCCATCGATCTTTACGTCGCTCTCGGCGTCAACCGCCGAGAGTTTACCTTGATATCCCGCCGTGAGTTTTAATTCGTCGATCGGTCCATTGGATTCTATCTGGATAGTTTTTTTTTTTTTTTTTTTTTTTTTTTTTGACGTCGATGCTTTTGTAATAAGAATTTTGGGTAATCGAGGTGAAGAAATGAAAACGATAAAAATCTTTGATTGCTCGTTGTGTAATATAAATTTTTTTTCAAATTTAGATGGATAAAATGGTATTTGTTAATTTAGTTTGCATTCGTTATAGTCGATTACTATTTAAATATAAAAAATTTTTTTACTTTCTGTTTTTTTGTTTTTTTTTTCTACATTTTAATTAATACGTACAACTCGTTTATATTTTGATCACGAACGATGTTTTCTTGTAACAGATGTTATTGTATTAACGCCGACGCAATTTTTATGCTCGTTATAAATATAGAATGTATACGTACGCGTTTATTTACGTGTCACTATGCGCGTCGGAGTATGGGTCGCGTATACGCAACGAAATACTTTCTGGTCACGTATAGAAGCTGCACGTTTAATTATACCATCGAGTTGCTTTTACTCTCTCTCTCTCTCTCTCTCTCTTTCGTACGCACTTTATCGTCGGTAAATGCTTTACTGTATAGTTTTAACTTTAATGCGTTCATACTAGCGATGGTTGGAAATTGTTAATTTTCACATTACTCGATGATTCCTTTTAAGATGCAGAGCTTAATAAGATCTATATAGACTTGTAAAATAAAGTTATTGGGTCGTGCAACGACGTTCAGCGAGCGAACCTTGAACAAATTTATTATATACGAATGAAAATTATTTTCGATATAAATAAAGACAAGATATTGAATTGCAATGGACTCGTTAAATTTGTATCGATATAATAATAAGAAATATATTTATTTATTTTACAATATTTCTAAAACATCGAACAATTTCCCATGTATGAAATTATCTCGAAGTAATCAATGAAACAAATTTTCTTATTCGATTGTAAAAAATGACTTTTTTTTAATCATCCAAGCGACTATAACGAAGATCAATATTATACTAAATTATAATCACAACTTTATCTCTCGTTTATAAAAGAAATTTCCGAGTATCTCTATGACTGAGATAAAATAAAAAAAAAAAAAAAAAAAGAAAGAAAAGAAAATAAAATTTTTTTATCTCCGAGAAGTCGGCTTCATTGCGATAAGAATAATATTCGCGTGGCGATATTAGTTATTTATGTACCTTGTGCGAGCCTCGCGTCATTACAGCTTGAGGCAAAATATGTTGTGGATGGATAGTAGGGCCGCAGTCGCGAGCGCAGCGAGCGACTAAGGCGCCTCTATCCATCCACAAAATATGAGCCGAAAGCTTTAATGACGCGAGGTTCACTCATGGTGCTTAAAAAATTTTTCAGCCTTGTAACCCGTACGAAGACTCTTACTTAGTTAACAGAATAATTAATTTTATTTTGTTGCATATCAATTAAATGCAATTTCGAACCCGTACTGACAGTTCGTAAACTACAGAGATCGTCTGCTAACGCATGCGCATTTTGTACACACACGCGTACATGCACATGTGTGTCAAAAAGTGACAGACAACATAATGTAAATATAAATATAAATTATGAAATTAAAAAAAATAGTAAATGGATTAATATTTAAAAATAAAATTAATTCTTGAACAATTATTATTTATTAAAAAATATAAATTTCTTGAGTATATTTATTAAATATTTATACAGAATAATATTTTTAACAAAAGTTTTTTTTATAAGATTTGAAGGCTTATTAATAATATTAATACTATTATAATTAATATAAATACTTTCTTATGTTATTTTTATCATAACAATACTATATTTGTTTAACACATTTTTTGTATAATCAATGAATTTTAGTCTCTTATTTAACATGAAAAAACAGTAACTTTTTTAAATATTTTAAATTTAATTTCTTCACACAAAAAACTTTTAAATCATTTATCTAAATCACAAACAAAATTATAAACTAAAAAATTATCACTTTAAAATCACTTATTATTAAATTTTTTAATTTTGCGGGATTATATTAGATTTTGCTTTTTCTATTAGTTTATTTAATTCACGTTTGCATTCTTCATCACTGTCACTATCACTCGTTTTTTTTTTTTATTATTTAATAAATTGTCCATTTTTATTCTTCTTCTCACATATTAAGAACGAATATTACCGACACAACGATACACTATACTGAAAGAAAACAAAAGAAAAGCAGAGCCCCGTGGTCGCTTGAATGTACATACTGAGCGAAGGAGAGAGCGAGACAGAGATAGGGTGGTCACGTGGGAGCAATGGTGCGCGCGCTCTTATCGCTATCTCGTTCTCTCTCCTTCGCTCAACATACATAAGTCTTATTACGCGTTTCGAAAATATAAGTTTCGATGAAGACTCACATGCTAGGCTATATGAAGCGACAAATACATAGCAGTGGCGCTGTTAACTTTTTTTTCTCCTGGCACATATACAGCCTAAAAGGACGTATAGAATGTCTATACAGCCTAGAAGGACGTATAGAAAAATGTTAATACGATCGAGAAGGCGCTTGCGCGTATGGAAACCATTTACACGCTGACGATGCTCCGTAGGTAAGAGTCGCCGTACGGGTTAGTAGGCTGAAAATATATATACACTTGTGGGGAATCCTCGAGACCGAAGAGATAAAGCAAGCGACACTCAAGCTTCGGGTTAATCCGCGTAAATATATGTATTCGAATGGATACTTATACGAGTTTATGTGTATATAAACGTATAAAGAATTTCTCGACTAAATGTATACATAGGTGTGTGTGCGTATATATATATTAGTTATTTATGTACCTTGTGCGAGCCTCGCGTCATTACAGCTTGAGGCAAAATATGTTGTGGATGGATAGTAGGGCCGCAGTCGCGAGCGCAGCGAGCGACTAAGGCGCCTCTATCCATCCACAAAATATGAGCCGAAAGCTTTAATGACGCGAGGTTCACTCATGGTGCTTAAAAAATTTTTCAGCCTTGTAACCCGTACGAAGACTCTTACTTAGTTAACAGAATAATTAATTTTATTTTGTTGCATATCAATTAAATGCAATTTCGAACCCGTACTGACAGTTCGTAAACTACAGATATCGTCTGCTAACGCATGCGCATTTTGTACACACACGCGTACATGTACATGTAGTAGTGTCAAAAAGTGACAGACAACATAATGTAAATATAAATATAAATTATGAAATTAAAAAAAATAGTAAATGGATTAATATTTAAAAATAAAATTAATTCTTGAACAATTATTATTTATTAAAAAATATAAATTTCTTGAGTATATTTATTAAATATTTATACAGAATAATATTTTTAACAAAAGTTTTTTTTATAAGATTTGAAGGCTTATTAATAATATTAATACTATTATAATTAATATAAATACTTTCTTATGTTATTTTTATCATAACAATACTATATTTGTTTAACACATTTTTTGTATAATCAATGAATTTTAGTCTCTTATTTAACATGAAAAAACAGTAACTTTTTTAAATATTTTAAATTTAATTTCTTCACACAAAAAACTTTTAAATCATTTATCTAAATCACAAACAAAATTATAAACTAAAAAATTATCACTTTAAAATCACTTATTATTAAATTTTTTAATTTTGCGGGATTATATTAGACTTTGCTTTTTCTATTAGTTTATTTAATTCACGTTTGCATTCTTCATCACTGTCACTATCACTCGTCTTATTTTCATTATTTAATAAATTGTCCATTTTTATTCTTCTTCTCACATATTAAGAACGAATATTACCGACACAACGATACACTATACTGAAAGAAAACAAAAGAAAAGCAGAGCCCCGTGGTCGCTTGAATGTACATACTGAGCGAAGGAGAGAGCGAGACAGAGATAGGGTGGTCACGTGGGAGCAATGGTGCGCGCGCTCTTATCGCTATCTCGTTCTCTCTCCTTCGCTCAACATACATAAGTCTTATTACGCGTTTCGAAAATATAAGTTTCGATGAAGACTCACATGCTAGGCTATATGAAGCGACAAATACATAGCAGTGGCGCTGTTAACTTTTTTTTCTCCTGGCACATATACAGCCTAAAAGGACGTATAGAATGTCTATACAGCCTAGAAGGACGTATAGAAAAATGTTAATACGATCGAGAAGGCGCTTGCGCGTATGGAAACCATTTACACGCTGACGATGCTCCGTAGGTAAGAGTCGCCGTACGGGTTAGTAGGCTGAAAATATATATACATATTATGTTATATATATATGAATCTTTTAATGCCTCCTTAAGTACACGTTCACGTTCGCTGATTCTGCGCTGAGCTTTTTCTCCTCGTTTATATTTTTCATACGCCGTATAGAAATATCGAGCGCTGTTGTTTTAGAGGTATTTTATTTTATTTTTTTATTATTATTTCCTTCTGTGGTTTGTAATTCTTCGATTAAAAAATTGTGATTTTTAGAAAAATTTTGAAATATAGTAGATTTATTTTTTGTTATTTTATACTTTTAATTTTTATATTGTTTATACGAGTTTTTAAAAAAAAAGCATCTTTCGTTTTATAAAAATCTGACTACGATTATGATTCAATGTTTTTATATGAGGAACAAGTTCTAATTTTTGTCACGATTTTACAATAGTGTGAGATATTATCTAGATTAGTTTAAAAGATGTAATAATGAAGCGGATAGAAATGGTTACGACCAGTCATATACTGTAAGCATATGAGATTAATTATTTCAAACGTATATCACGCGATTATATTCGTTTTAAAAGACAAGCATTCATTAATAAAACATAGAGCGTGGGTTTACTACATCGTTGTTATGTCCGTGTAGGCTTGTTTCCGGAATTATTTTTTATTACAATTAGCTCACTGATTCAAAACGTTATAAATTTAATTTCCTCGCCCCCATTTTTTTTTTTTTTTTTTTAATTGAAACATAAGAGCTTTGTTGGTTATTATTATCGATATCTATGCATAAAATTAACATTTAAAAAAATGAACTTAATTATATTAGTTTATTTCAATAGTATAATGAAAAAAACTATTAATTATATCGTAAGATCGAGAGTTTAAAGAAAAAATGAAACATAAAATTTAACAAAAATAACATAACCATAAGTAATTTAAAATTGTTATTATTAATTAAAAGTAGCAAACGTTGCGTTATTCTCGAATTTATATTAAAAATGAATAATAAAAAAAAATAAATTAATAAATAAATGAATAGTTGGAAAAAGGTAAAATCTATCGGTAACAAGTGTACAAATGCTATAAATCGCATAGGTATAAACAGATTACTTAATGTCGTGTGTCAGTGTGCATACGAATGTACCGGTTACTTGTTCAATCAAGGAAAGAAATCAATTCTATCCTATTATACAGATTGAGTTCAAGTACAACGGTACAAATTAGCTGATTTAAAAATTCGCTAATTAATTGGCTTGTGTTAAATGAATGATTATTTAAAAAATAAATTCACGCTTAAGGAAAAAATGGAAAATAAAAATTTCTGTTTTTTGAAATAAATAAAGGAAAAAAAAGGAATTGTTATTAAAAAAAAAAAAAAAAAAGTCCATTTCGTCATTCGTATCGGTTAATCGTCTTCACTTTCTCATCTCGATATCTCGTCCATTCACGCGTCCGGTCATTCATTTGTTCTATTTAGCAATCAAACAGGCCGCTAAGAAAAAAAAAAAAAAACAAAAAAAACAAAAAAAAAAAAAAGAATAAAAGAATAAAAGAATCATGGATGCCGTTGAACGGTACAAACGTACACACCTGCGATGTCTTTCTCTCTCTCCGATTTATAAACAAGTCACTGGTGAAAAAGATAAAAAAAAAAAATCAAAAGAGGCGCCGCGTCGATACATACATAATTCCGTCAGTTCGTTCGCTTATCTCAATCGCGACTCTATTATAGCACCTCTCTTCTGTCCCTCATTCTCGCGTGGGTGACTAAAGCTATATGCATAAAGCAGTCTCTACGGCTTTCTCCTCCATTTTAGCGTCGACCGGAAGGAGGAGGTACGCGTAAGCGAGGAAAAAACAAAATCCATCAGTCAACGCGAGTCTGCGTTATACTTTTCAATGTTGGTATGTACCTATATGGAAGAGACGCGCCGGCGTTTATCGTTTTTTTGACTTCTCATGCCGACGACGAGTCGAGATTAAAACGATGCGATGGTGAAATTTAACGATGCATAAATATGTGTACCTGTACGCGATGGGCTTTTTTATTTTCCTTCGGGATGTTTAACTATGTCGTAGAAAGTTTTTTTTTTTTGACATGGGCGAGCCTATCTTTTTCTATCTCTTTCGCTCGCTCGCTCGCTCGTTTATTTTTTATTTAGCATCGCGTGTAAATGTACCGTGATTTTGGAAGAATTTATTAAGTACATGGGATCGATATCGATATCGTAAACGGATTTTAGGAATATTTTAAAGCGCTTGAAGACTTTTCTTTTTAGAGCGGAAGAAGATACTATTTGATTTATTTGGATTACTGCGTTTGCGCTTTGAGATTCGGAAAACGGTAAATTTTGAATATCGTTAAATTGTGTCTCAGCTTATTGCATCCATATTGTTTAAGCTTATGTATCACTTTGATATCTAAAGAATTTTTAAATACGTATCGTTGCGTAAGGATGTACTATAAATTAATAGCTGCAACATCCAAAAATACGATTAACGCGCGAACAATGAGTACTTAATAATAATTACTATTTAACTCCATTACGATCGCAACTTTTTTATTTTTATTCGAGTTCAAACTTTCTTTTTTCATCTACTTCTTCTTTATTATAAAGCTTATGTGTGTATGCCCGCATCTCATTATCAAGCATCCACATGTATATATTCATTTTATCGTTTTACATACATCTCTCGAAAAATTTTACTTTTGGAAGATAAAGCCATCGTTATTTAACGACGCTCGCGTAAATTTTTACAAACATCGATAAGATTTTTACACAATTTATACGTAAAACGTTACATTACCGTATTTTCAAACTTGTCTCTTAGAAAAAAAAAAAACTTCCTAAAATCGGTGATACTCGATTTCGACAAAAAATGAGTAAAATAAAAACATCTCTTTTACATATCTCACCAAGTTCGGAAGATAATTATTATAAATCTCGCATAATCGCCAAAAAAAAAATAGTTCCAAATTGTCCTCAGCTTAGCAACCATGAAAAAAAAAACAAAACAATAAAAAAAAAAAAAAATCCTTCATCGATTTTAACTATTCGCTTTATAAAACAAGACAATGAAATCGAATCGCGTAGTTTCCTCTCTATTTCGCCAAAAGAAAAGTACGCCACCGTGAGTCCATGTGTCCCGTAATAATAGAAAAGGCTCGCTTGTTTACATCGCACTCGTTCCAATGACCCCGCGAGTGTACACATACACATTCGCGTATTTACGAGCGCGTGCGCGCCAGTGTGTGTGTGTGTGTGTGTGTGTGTGTGTGTGTGTGTGTGTGTGTGTGTGTGTGTGTGTGTGTGTGTGTGTACCAGCGGAAAACCCGAGCGACGAAGTAAAGAAAAAAAAAAGAGGTGAAGAAAAAAAAAGGAGGAAGAGAGAAAGAAGAGCGGCGCGCACATGTGGGCTCCCGTTTGTCGTATTGTTGCCATAGAGCGCGTATTGTTTAGCTCGGGGCTTTGTTTTATAACCCGGCAGCAGCAACATCTTCCGAATATGTGTATCGAGAGTAGGCCTCACGTATATACATATACGCACGTTTACACGCGCGGTCTAGACAAACTCGTCCTCTCTTTCTCTTTCATTTTTTTCTTTTTCCTTTTTCCTTTTTTGTCCCGTTGCTCGCTATATATATACACACGCACGCGTGCACTTAAACCTGCGATACACGCGACACGCTGGTCTTCTCTCTCACACACTCTCTCTCTCTCTCTTGCGTTCACTCTGCTTATAGTTCCTTCTTTTTTTTTTTTTTTCATCTTCTTCGCGCCGCGTCCATTATTAAACGGGGATTCCTCGCGCACAAATTCAATGGTCCGTGCAACGGGTGGTAGCTGTCATCTTCTCGTTCTTTCTTTTTCTCTTTTTCTCTCTCGTTTCTTCTATCCGTATGCGTGCGATGTATATAATATGCACATACGCATCGTCGGACGCATAGAGTAAATGCGAAGCTTTGTACACGCGTGGATATATACATATACTATGTGTGAGTGTGTGTGTGTGTGTGTGTGTGTGTGTGTGTATGTAAGGCACATAAAGCGCGAGCGATGAAAAATTCATGAGCGTTGCTGCTTCGACGTATTGTTTTCGAAATCTTCAGCGACTCGGCGCTGTTCTTACCGCGAGTGTGTGATATGCACATGTTTAATATAAGCCAACGCCATTTTATCTTTTTTCTCTACTCTGCTTTCTTTTGCCCGTAAAATGTACGACTAACGATTTGTCGTTTTTTTTTTTTTTTTTAAATTTGCGATCGATTTCTTAAAGAAACACACGAGAGGCCGAGCATAAGTTTATCGATCAGAGTTTATTGTGATACGAAAGTTTTCTTAAACGCAGTGTTGAAAGTATTTATTTTTCTTTTGGCCAAGCGACGTAATTTATTTATTTCGGCGAAAGTGTCGAGGATAAATGTGCAAAATTACTATCGCATTTTAAGAGATACCGTTTAAGAAAAATGAATTATTTATTAAAAAGACGTTGTGTTTTTTTATTTTTCGTTATTAATTGTAGCTCGATGTCTTGGGATGCGCATATAAAATTGCTATCAAAAAGCCATTAATTTAGCTATCGGTATTGACGACACATATATGTACGTCGCGATGAAAAATTAAAATTCATTCGAAAATTATTATTTTCAAACGGGTATACATATAAAAGACTAAATTATAAATTATAAATTGTAAATTACGCATATGAAAAAAAAATAGAGGAACGGCGTAAAAATTGCCTTTAATGAAAATCACTTTTATCGAAAAATAAAAGCGACTCCTTTTTTCTCGTTTTCTTTATTTAGCTCGTCGATTCGTTTCCCGTCGCGTAATTAATTTCGCATATAGTTATAATTTAAACGACGTTTTATACGAATATAGGCCCAATGAACGATAAAAGAAAAAAAATTTAAAAAAATCCGTCGTTTTGAAAAATTGACGTCGTCGCAAAAGTACACAAACGACGAGTTTAAAAGTATTGAAAGAGAATAAATAGTCATATACATTTACCGTTGCGTTTTAAAAACAAATTTCATCGCTATATAAACCTAACCTTCTGAAATATTTCATCCTGACCCAATTTCCCGTAACGAAGAAACAAAAGCAAAAATCGTCTTTGGCATCTGCTATACAACCTCCTTTAAAACTAAATACGACAGTCGAGCGTCGTATAACGTCCCGTTATACACCGGCAGCAATCGCTGCGCTAGAAGAAAAAAAAAAAAAAAAAGATTAGAGAAGAAAAAAAAGGAATCGCGTGCATCCGAATAGGTGATGATCCGGAATATTCTCCGTACACAAATTACGGGTAAAAAACAGTAGCGATTATAGTTATATCCATATATGTATACGGATATAATATTATGCGCAGAACAAAGTTTTCCTCTCTCTCTCTCTCTGTCTTTCTTTCTCTCTCTATTCTCGCGGCCCAGATATATATTCTTTTCCCCTTTCTCGCATCTCCGGATGTCCACTCAATTACATCGCGCCCTACACGTCCTCCGCTCGGAAGTGTCCGCCGAGCGTGACGAAACTCGGCCGAGCCTCTCTTTACGCGTATATATACGTATAAATATGTACATGCATACATATTATGTGCAGTGTGCGCGTGCGCGTGTGTGTATATATATATGCGCTAAACTAGCAGCGCGCGACACACACGTGCGCTTCCCCTTTCGAGATTTATGGACGCATCTATTCTCTTTCCTTTTCGGCTACAGAAATTGAGAAAACGCGTGGACGAATCCTTTGTACGAAAAAGCGGTGAAAGCGTGCTTCTTTTTTTTTTTTTTTTTTTTTTTTTAACGCGTGAAT
Organism: Chalcis sispes; assembly: GCA_949987625.1. Taxonomy (NCBI): domain Eukaryota; kingdom Metazoa; phylum Arthropoda; class Insecta; order Hymenoptera; family Chalcididae; genus Chalcis; species Chalcis sispes. Next base: position 72,317,148 of record OX465095.1, on the reverse strand, counting down.
AAATTGTACGAAGGGGGTATACATATGTATATGGTAAAGTTTTTGTGAGGAAATCTTTTTGAACGCGCGGCACTGCTAAGTGAATGAGCGAGAGCATTGCTTTAGAATAATTGGTTAGTAATTGGATGTCGCTGCGTATTGAGAATTAAGATAATTGGTTGTTCGGAATCCGTTGTGCGTAGAAATTTGAATAGAATAAGCCTTTGTTGTTTTTATTTTCTTTCTTTTTTTTTTTTTTTTTTATTATTTTAATTCGTTTAATAATATTTATCTTTATAATACAATTCGATCTATAGAAAATAAACGTAAAATGCCTGAATTAAAGCTTTTAATTCGTTATTTATATGTATAGTGTAAACTTTTGCAATGTAGAAAAAGAAAAAAAAGTTCCAAGTGTTTATGTCCTTTAAAGAGCCACTAATTACGCTGTTTTTTTTTCTCTGCCAATTCCATACTGTAAATCCACTAGAGAAAACGTGTAAAACAGTTCGTTTGATATAATTAAACGATAAAGTCGTAATTGCAAATTAACGTATTTGCATTAGTTTGCGGTAGTTTCAACCGCATTTGTATATTAACGGAGTCGTTCACCTTTTTCGAATGCGCGCGATAATCGGCTTTACTTTATACGGTGCTTCTTCTATATAAAATAGTGTGTTTCGGCGCATTTTAAAAATTAAAACGTTTATTCGCGCGATTTAATTTAAATATGGGCATAGAGATAGAAAATTGCGATTGATAATCGAACTCGTTATATAATTTTTTTTATGGTTTTTATTATCCTTTCTGATATACCGTGTATATTTTTATTTTTATTTGAAGAGTAAACTTTAAACCTGTAATAACTAGACTATTATAAACCTGTAATAACTAGTAGATATATAAACTCAAGATTATGAAAGAATTAATTAAATTTGTAATTACCGATTTTAATTATTATACTTGTAAGCTGCCCTACAAGGAATCTTATTACTAGATAATTTATAAAAGTCATTTGCCTGTAAAATAATTACAGCATAAATCGGGCATCGATAAATTTTAATTTTATGCTAGAAAAAATATTCGTTTTCGTATTTTTTTTTTTTTTTTTTTTTTCTAGACCCAAGCTTTATTTATTGAATAATAGAATTTAAAAATTTACCGAATCCATTGTCTTTTCATTATCGAAATTCATTATTTTCGATAAAAGATATAAAAACTTTATGCTCCGATAGATTATTGCCTCTCGCATCAAAGAGCCAAATTTAAACTGCCCTTATTCTTACAAAATACTCTTAATTTTTCGACGTCGATTTCCGTTTATTCTCTCATGCACGCATAGATCTAATTTTGTTAAAAGATAAAAGAAACAATTTTTACGCATACTTGTATCGCAAAGTGTAATAATTACCCCGCGGCTCTACAATTTTTTTTTTTTTTTTTTTGCATTTTACGGCGAATGTATAACGTGCGAATAAAAGGAAGACGTCTCATTAAGATTATAGTATTTGCGTTTTTTTTTTTTCTCGAAAGAGAGAGAAGAGAGAGCGAGGAAAGCAGAACGAAAAAGAAATGACAAGTGGACCAAAGTGAAACTTTAAAACTCGCCGCTCGATTCGAGGGGTTTGTATATATATGTATATATCCATATCCTAATATGGTGTACGTTCGAAATATCCTCTTTATTTTCAAACGTTAATTTATACATACGCATCGATAGCAACCGTAGCCGTCGTATCGTACGTTTTGTTGCATCGGGAATGCGAATTTTGCCAATTATCTGTACACACACACACACACATACACACACATTTATATATACATCGAAACATTTAGTTTTCAAGGACAATGTTCAATTAAGCACGGAATATTTCAGCATACACTTACGATTTTGCTCCTGAATTTTCAATGTGCGGCGATTAAGGTTAACGGTTAATAAAATCAAAAAGATATTTTGCAGGTTGCCACGAGAGACTGCTTGCTCGATATTTTATTTTATATACGTACGCTCTCGATTTTAAAAATCATCGTAACAGGTTTTGTAACGATAAATTTTGTTGAAAATCCAAATGAAACAAATCTCGCTTTTATTGACACGAGCCAAGGTTAAAACTTGATATTTTATTAATATACAGTAATTTTAATGAATTTTTCTAATAAAGCTTCGCAATCGCATATTAATTGATAATAACGTCTAAAGCGTTTATTAAATTCACATTCTCGCGCGTTAATTTTCATTCAACAACTTGCGCTTTTTTAAGGAAAAAAGAAAAAAAAAAAATATATCACAAGTTTTGCGAGTATATTTATTAAACCACAATGTATTTCGTTAACGGCCGTAAATAAGTTAACGACGCTATCAAAAATAACAATATCGAACTCTAGCGCGTCGCCGTCGTTATTTTTGTGCGTTTTTTTCCTTTATACCTTTAAACGCATGTACATTTATTTCGTTCGCTCACTTACGATAAATATTCATACGTTATTGCTCTTTTTTTTTTTTTTTTTTATCATTACCTTATTTTTTTCCAACATCGGCCATCGGTAGCTTCTACATCCATCAGGTTACACATACATACGCAAGTATATCGAAACGTGGGCAACGCATTAGCGGTTTCCGGTTTAAAAAGTCTCTCCTCTTATTTTCCGCATAACGCAAGGGAACGTCGGAACAGATGGCTTATACGCTCGCTTCTTTCATATACGCGGTTTTTCTTCTTTCGCCGAAATTTAACCACCCGATGAAAAGAAACGGATAACATTTATTGTTTTTTTTTTTTTTTTTTTTTTTTTTTTTTTTTTTTATGTTCGGTAAAGACCATACCTTTTTACTCGACTGTTATTTTTATGATGAAAATAAGTAAAAAGTTTAAAAAGTCATACACCAAAACCGTACCCATACTACGCATAAATTTTCACATCGGTCGTTCATTTTTTTCTCGTCGTCTTTCGTTTCATCGACGGTATAACATTACGGGTAACTTTTTTGAAAAAAGTTGGCTATTGAAAATTCGCTTGTTCATCCACTCTTCTTCCTCCTCCTCCTCCTCCTCCTATCCTCGTAACCACGTAAACTCCGTCGAAAATGCAAAATGAGGATATCGGCTTATGCAATTGCCTCGCGCGTGCCCGTCCGCCCGCCAACTCGAAGAGAAAGTAGTCGAGTTAGAAAAGCATCATAAAGCGTGATTTACGGATTACTAGCGCGTGCGCGTGTGCTTATACACGTAAAGTTATGGCTTTATAGACAAGATCGTTCTTTTCGCGTGCGCGAGCATAACTTATTTTCTTTTTCGTTATTGAATTTTTCCGGCTTCGATAAATCAAGACGGCGTTTCGTTTGCTTGCTCGTTATTATTATCATCATCATCATCATCATCATTATGATCATCGTCGTCGGTTTACAACGATTAAATTGACGATAATGAATTTTGCATCGGAGGTGTCGGTTCCGTATTGCCTTTGAGTTTAATTAATTGTATCGGATCGAAACCTCTTCGAGTTTAATTATACGTCGACGATTGTAAATTGTATCGAAATAGCGTTACGTATACAGTACATACTCGTACGCGTAAAGTTGCTTCACTCGCGGCAATTACATACCGACGATTACTTACTTTAACATAACGATTATTGAAATCGACCATATTATAACGTTTCTCTCTCTCTCTCTCTCTCTCTCTCTCTCTCTCTCGTCGTTAAAAACATAACTAGCGTATTATAAACGTTAAAATTTTGACAAACCCATATAGCCGTTAATATTAAACCTCTTGCTTGTATCTCACGACAATTTCAACAATACAATACTTTAATTATATTTGTTCGTACAATCATTGAAAATTTCTCGAAACTTCGCTTAAATTCATACCTCCGCGAATTAACTCATACGCTTAATTTTACATTCTCGTCTCGACATCACTTTATCCATTCAACGTAGTTTCGAGCACAAACGCTCGAATCGCAAACGTTCCCGTCGCCGAGAGTTTCTAATTGTAATCAACGCGTTGACGAAAAAAAAAAAAAAAAAAAAAAAAAGGAAAAGATCCGTTGTCGCGTGTAACAAAGCAAACAATTTTTTGCCGTCGTCATCGTTGATTATTATCGACGTGGCGTCACGTTTTTACCTTAGAGATACACGCGAGCGCATCTTTCACTCGAAATAAATCGACGCGTATTTTAAACTTTCTCTTCGTAATAATATTTGCACTTACGCGCGCGCGCGTGTGATTTTCTTTCTTTCTTACTTTCTTCCAAAAAAAAAGGTAAAAATAATGAATAATTAGCGGAGTTGTTATACTTTACTCTTAACAAACTCATGAGATCGCTTACACAGAGTCGCACAGCTGTCTTATTTTTCCATCGTTTAAACGAAAAATCGATTTCGGTTAATACAGTAAAATCGTCCGTTCCCTTTCATTTTTTCCTTTTTTTTCTCTCTCTCTCTCTCTCTCTCTCTCTTTCTCTCGAAAAGACTCCGTGAGAAACAGAAGCGCGTGGGAGAAAAAGAAAAAAAGAGAGCAGGTGAAGTCGAAAGGAAGGAAGGAACGCATCCGAGTGTATAGCACGTATGGTGTACGGTAACACACACAAACACACACATGTATATATATATATATATACACACACACACACACACACATGTACGCCCTGTCGGTGGGAAGCTGCGCCCGCCGCTGTTCTTCCTTTTACGTCCGGTGTATAAAGCTTTAACATCGTGTGTAATTTTTTTCGTTTCTTCTTTCTTTTTTTTTCCCAATACTAGCGAAAGAACTAACAAACGTGCACCAACTGCAGCGATTCTATTTTTTGGGGTTTGTATAGCTTTATTTTAGTTTCTTTTACGGAATGTTTCTTTTATGTTTTTTTTTTTTGATTTTTTTTTTTTTTTTTTAATTGGATTAAAAAGGGGGTTGTTCGCGATATAAGCGCGACGTGGATATTATTTCAATCTCTTGTTGAAAGTACAATGCAAAGTACATACACACAGAGATATCCCTTTTTTTACTTCGCTTCTCTTTTCGCTGAATTTCGAAGCTGAAAAGGGTAATGTGGACGGAAGCCGTGCTTTTGAATTACCGTTGCGCAGATGCGCAAAATAAGAGCGAAAAAGAGAGAAAGATAGATGTGGGGGGTGGAGGAGAGAGAGAGAGAGAATGAGAATGAAGGAAAATCGATGCCCTCGGGGAGAATAATTCGAGGCGCTTGGTTACCGTTGCCCGTATGATATACGCTGAACTTTGACGCGCGCGGGAACTTTGTCGGAGACGCGTCGAGTAATTACCGACGAGCCGAACAATGCCTTGAATGATTTCTTTTGATGGATTGAGAGGATGGAGAATCGAACGGACGAGGAAGAATAAAAAAGTAAAGAAAGAAATACAAAGTTTCGCTTTTGTTCGATATATGAGTTAAAAGGTATGCATACCAACTCGTTATCAACTCGTTATTTCTATAAATAACGACAAAATTTGAATCCTCGCTTCGATTAGTTACGTCGATACGATTTAATTAATTCATTGCATTGCGCGCGGTTATTTGCAAATTGCTGTATCAAACTCGTCGATGAAATATATCTCGCATACCTTGCTGCTTTAGTGTATTGTTATGCGGTATAGATTGATATTATTACAAAGTTTACGAGAGTCATTGCATCGTTTAAACGTATAATAAGAAAGAAAATTATTCAAATTAATTTAACAAATATCGAATATTTTTTGTAAAAATAAAAAAATTTTGTTTATAATATAAGAACGTGTAATTATCGAAAGACAAGCATAAAATCGTTGTTCAGTTAACGAACCAATCATCAAACTTATGTACGACCTAACGTAATCAAATTTAGCGAGAAAACAACAATCGAGGTCAAAGGTCTCGAAAATTCAATATTCCGAGAGAGAGAGAGAGAGAGAGAGAGAGAGAGAGGCTGTATAGTGCAGAGACTAACGAATCTCGTCTATTTGAATAGTTCAACTCACTCGTTAAGTGCCTTCGTCGGGGGGTTTAAGGGTCAACATTAATCACGCGCTCACGGACGTTTCAATTTCACCTGATCTCGTATATTAACTCTCCTCGATTCGTCATCCCATTCATCCGCTCTATACGGATGTGTAAATAAACTTGTGTGAATATATATATATATATATATATATATATATATATATATATATATATATATATATATATATATATATATATATATATATATACACGTGCAGCGAAAAGGCTAATTACCCGTGAGGCAAGAAGTATATGTACACGAGGATCGCCGAGGTGAAGTGAAACTCGAAATCGATCGCGTTCGAGCGAAAGTAGGACCTTATATCTGTAATGTACACGTACATAAAAGCGCGGATTATAAACGGACATGCATATATATATATATATATATATATATATATATATATATATATATATATATACATACGAAATGGTAAGGATACTTTTGATTTCTGGCGCGAATATCCACCACGCTTCGTATATCTATACGTATAAGTATGTGGACGGTAGATAAAGTAGGTGAGCCAAATTTCGACGCGGACGAAATCGCTGTAGGTCATTGCTACTCACAAGACGTTCCCTTCTCCTTCGTTTTCTTCTTACTCGCCGGCTTCAAATAAATACGACGAGAGCTTTCGGTATTAGAACATACGTATACATATACATATGCTTGCTCGATGTACGAGCGTGCATGTTTAGATAAACGTGGAAGGTACACGTGATCGTGCGTTTGGCACCTGTCGCGACGGCCATTCGACCAATCTCTCTCTTTTTCTCCGTGAGCATTTTTCTCTCTTCGTCCTCCGTCGTTCTCTGCAAATTTTCTCTTTCCGTCTCTTTTCAACGTAAGTGTCAAGGCGTCGGATGATTAACGGGTGTCTTTTTGCTTCCAGCGATACGCTCTTTTATGTATACATCACAAACGACTTGAATTAGAGATGCTCTCTCTTTCTCTCTGTTTCTCTCTCGCTCGAGTTGGTTGCCTCATTCTTTATTCTTATTTTCTTCTTCTCCGTTGATCGTCTTTCCTTTTGTTCTTAAGCCGCGCAGCTGCAAACGACGCAGAAGCTGCGTTCGTATAATGCGAACACATCGAGCGAGAAATTATATCGGGGACGCGGTTGGGTTTAAACGTCCATCGGCACGAAGCTCCGCTGTTACATTTCGTGCAGTGAGTTAATCGTGAGTTGCGCGCGGCTTGATTCTTTTTCTTTTTTTTTTTTTTTTTTTTTTTTTTTTTTTTTTTTTTTTTTTTTTTTTTTTTTTTTGTCTTTGGAGAAAAAAGAAGTAAATTTTCCTTGAAATTTCTCATTTTAACCTAGAAAAGATAAAATAATCATACGTGAGTTTCGGTTCGTACAACAATGTTTTTGCTTTTGTCAACGAGACCCATTAAAATTAATCAGAGGAATCAACGCGAGATATTTTTATGAACGTTAAACTGAAACGACCATCGATTTAACATGCGAACGCATGGTTAATCATTTTTAATAAATCATTTCTTACTCGGTAATCAAGTTCAATTACGAATACGACAAACTGCACAACTCGACGAAAAGTACCACACAAATAACTTTTGTATAATAAAAACAAAAACAAGAAAACTTTACAAGCAAAGTACCTTTTGTTCACTTTCGAGCGATAATTTTTCACAAACGCGTATAAATAATTTAATCGCGAGCTGCGCGCGCGTGTGTAGTGTTTGCGCAAGATAACTCGCTCGTTCGTGTATACAGTCATTCTTTAGAAATAACTTCACGCGTCATGAGAAACGACGCTTTATCAGCTCGAGAGAATAAACCGCGTACTATTATTATAAAAAAAAAAAAACAAAAAAAAACAAAAAAAAAAAAATGACGAAAGAAACAAAAATAAACCAGTTGATGCTACAAGACTTGCGTTTGATTTTCATAAGTAAGATACACGTGCCTTAATCGTTTTATATACATATGAAGTTTCCTCCTAAATTTTTCCCTTATTTTGGTCGAAATATAGGCAAAGCATATTCACGACGCCGTTTATTTATAGAAAAGTAAGCCGTCAGTAGCGAGGGGGAACTATACCAAAGACGAACGCAACGAAGCTGTGAGCTTCTTGACTTCGATGTTATAGAACGTCGCGTGACTCCCCTTCGTTCGTATTCAAAAATAGCGCGGCATCTTTTTCAGTTAAATCGAGAACGAAAAAACTTGACGTCGACGCGACCAGTTGTCAACCTTTTTCTTCTTTTGCTCCAACGTTCGAGCTAATTCGTATATACCATACGTATTGACCTAATGTTGGCTTTGTTTTTTCTCCTTTAATTATTATTATCGTTATTATTTTCGTTTTTGATAAGTCGGACGTGTGAAAGAAGAGTAATATAACGAGTCAATATACATACATATAAAGCTGAGAGTCTTATAGCCAATTAAACTGTCGCTTTGTCCGGTGACCTGTAAAATGGTATTTTTTAAATAACTTTTTATCGTTACTTTTTTCTTTTTTTACTTTTGTTTTCAACTGAAAAGAAAAACTTAGAAAAACAAAGTCTGCGGTTATTGGATACAATATTGATTAAAGATAAATAAAAAGAAAAATCGTTATTCTTATTTTCTTAGAACGCATTTTTCATTAATAAAAATGAAAAACGTTGAAGATTCTCATTTGTGTACCTTCTCTTAGTATGATGCTTCATATTTTAAAAGAATAATCTTTGCTTGAAAAAAGAGCTTTGCTTACAATTAGTAATAAAATAAAAATTAAAGCCAAAACCGTAATAAATCTAAAACTGTATAATAGTCATTTAAATTTTCAAACTCAATCTGTCACTTAAAAAAAAAAAAAAAGAAAAAAAAAGAATGAGAGAAAAGAAAATGACAAGGCAGCATTTTACGTGAATACAAAATCCGGAGATAAACGAGACTAAGAAGCAGAAGCCGAGGTTAAAGAAGAAAAAGATAACCAAGCTATTTCTTTCTCTTCTTTTCCTTCTTTCGTATGCACATATCCAACAGAAAGCAAAAGAAAGCAAATCTCGCGACGATCTTTCCGTCGACGTCGAGGTCTGTCGTCGTTGTACACATAGCTCTTGGCGAAAAAGAAGGAAAAAAAAAAAAAAAAAACAAGAAACGCGCGCGTTTCCTTCTAACGTGTGCCCACAGCACTTTTATACTTCGCGTTCTCAAAGCGGAAAATAGAAAAAAGATTTCCCACCGCTGCTGTAATTCCACGTAAAAATCGGCAGATTATAAAATAGGTATAGTAAGAGACAAAAAAAAAAAAAAAAAAAAAAAAAAAAAATAGAGACGAAAAAAAAGAAGGCAAAGGTGGACGGAGAGACGAGCTTTTCAACCCTCCGCGATGAAAGTTTCTTTACATAGACGTGAATGCAAATACACACACACACATACATACAAACCTACATACACGTGTATACTTGTATATCGCGTGGGTAAGACAGGTTTTCGATAATGCCGCTGTCGGGAGGGGGGGGGAGGGGCTCTTTCGAGACGAGCGTCGAATCTTCTTTTTTTCTCCGTTTGAGTATCTTTTTAAGAGAAAACGCACGCTTTTCGAGATGGAAATTCGGAGACAATGTATCTACGAAATTGTTTTATCCCGTCGATGGTATACAAACGTTAGATGTGTGGATGGGATTACGTGAGTCCCGGCACGTTTTACCTGCTACTACGAGGTATACGAATGCTGTAATTCTTTGGATGAAAGTACTTCGGTTGAAGTTATGTTTATGTGTATGTGTGTGTGTGTGTGTTTGTGTGTGTGTGCGTGTTGAAAAGAAAATGTTGAACGATAAAGCGCACGTTTTTAATTCGAATTAGAATTTGTTTGGACAAAGTACTTGTATTTGTTAAATATTTGCTTTTCGAATCAATTGTTTAAAATCGTTCAAAATTTAAATTGAATATTTGGTATTTTAGCATCGTTTTAACCTTTTACATTTATTTATTATGTGTATACTTGAATACGAACGCGAAATCGAACGTTATTTAACGATAGATTCTACAAAATTGATATAAAAAAACTCAGCGTAATGATAAACATTTGCATAATTCTTACGTAATATTGTGTACGTAAGGGCAAAAGTCGTCGCGTTAAAAAATAAGTTTCACGTTTACAAAGCTTTGCATTTAATTTATTTTTGAAAAATCAAACGAAATAAATTTATTACTTTTATCTCGCGCGAAAAATATTCATCTCTCGGTTCGTACGTTTGTTTGCTTACCTCTTTGGCAATTACAATTGATGACTGAAAGAAATCCATTACATTTTACGTGTATACACTATCTTTGTACATTCCCTCCTTTATTTTTTTATTTTTCCTTTTTTAACGTAAGATACAATGAAAAAGAGTTTCTTTATACGTATACCTCGCATTATTTCGTAAGACGTGAGTCACGAACGTTGGAATAAAACTGCATAAATATTTCTTTAAATCGATTAATCGTATTGATAAACATTATAATAAACATATCGCGTTAAAAATTTTGAAAAAGTAAACAAGCGGAAAAATTAATACACGCTGTGTAAAACCAAGGCATCGATTAACAAACAACGAACAACCATTTCCTTCTCTCTCTCTCTCTCTCTCTCTCTCTTTTCTATTCGCAAGAACAAAAAATCGTCTCGTTTACACCAGTTGAGCATCCGGTGCAAATCTCGCGGAATCGTTCTCCCTTCCTCCTCCTTCTCCTCCTCGTTGCCTCCCCCTCGCAAGCCATCCGGAAAGCACGTCTTCGAGTTGCCACGCGTAAAAAGACTCGTTTCCATTACCAAAGAAAGAGAGAAAGAGAGAGAGAAAAGAAAAAATGTAAGAGAGAAACAGAGTCGCCAGTAGTCATCTTGTTCTCTTTCCTCGTTTCTTTTATACGTATACATGTGTGTATATATATATATGTATAATGTTTAACCCGCAGAAATAACTGTTCGCGCGGTTGCCGGACCGCTACATAACAGAGACCATAAGCCAAGAGAGAAAGAGGATAGAGGCAGGGGCGCGCCTCGTCGCGAGATGAAAAGTCACGAGAAGCCGAGAGATGAGAAGGAGAGAAAATTTATACTTTGCTTAGCGATAAACGCCATGTTTAATCCCCGCACGTCTCTGCGTACATGTGTGTGTGCGTGTATATAACATATGTATATAGGAAACGAACGAAAAGTTCACCAGACTTTTTCTTCTTTTTCTTCTTCTTCTTCGTTGGTTGGTAATTCTCGTCGTTCCGCATACGATGATGGATATGATTTGAAGCTTTTATTACGATATAGGTTGATGGATCGGTTGCCGTTTCTCTTTCTTTCTCTCTCACTTTTTCGGAGGTATATATAAGTACAAAGTTTAAGAGGAAAATACCCGATGCTTGAGTCGTTGTGAATTGTTGAAAAACTTTTCGCGCGCGAAACAAAAAAAAAAAATTATAAGTTGCAGAAAAGTTATGAGGAAAATAACGAAAACATCGTTTTCATATAATAAGATGACTGCAGTGTAGAAAATTTTAACGATAAACATGCCATTGATTTAATATTCATGAAATACGAATACAGTAAAGATGACGTAAATATTTACGTTGCATTAGATATAAGATAAACTATATTTTTTAAATATTATTAAACAAGAGTGCATAGTAATTAATTATAAAACTTCATAGATTAAATATAAGCTAGAAATTGTTTTGAAATAAAATAATAATAAAAAAAAAAAAAAAAAAAAAAAAAAACCAAAAGCACAGAAAGTTATTTTCAATCCAAACAAAATGAGTGCAGTGAAAAAGAAAACTCGAGCGAGAGTAAGATACATAAGTGAAACGAAAGAAATAAGGCGAGAGTTAAAGAAAGAGTTGAATGATAAAGTGAGTAAGCAATTAAGAAAAACTGAGAAACAGATGGGAAAGAGGATAATAAAATAAAAGACACAAGCGGGAAAAGTAAAATTAACATCTCACCGATATATCTCGAACGATCTCTTTCCCACATTTAGTGCTTTGTTTATAAGTCACTTTGTTGTCTTCAATGATAAAAAAAAACAGTTAAATACTTGACAAAAAAAAAAAAGAAGAGTATTTACGTTATTTAAAGCAATGAATACAAATTTTGTTTTTTTAATTATCAAAAATTTTTTTTTTTTTTTTTTTTTCACGAATACTTATTACATAAAACTGGCGTTTTATTAAACGACGAGAAAAGAATCGTAAAATATATATCACGAAATACTACGTAATTGGATATTTAACGTAGGGATATACTAGAACCTTGAAAGATGATAAAAAAACGCAAAGTAGATACAGCAAAGATGAGTATTAGACGATAAAATGAAACCCGTAAGGAAACAAAAGACCATATAGTCAATGAAAATTGAGAACACGAAAATGGAAAAAAAAAAAGAAGAAGAAAATATATAAGATGAGAGAGATAGTTTTAAGGTTATATAGAGCAAGAAATTTGAGAAAATGGAAAATTTTCGTAAAACATAATAAAATGCTTCAAAAATGGAATCGTTGCATTTTTTAAAAATAAAATATCGATAATATTAAATTCGAAGACATTTTTTAAATAACGAAAACATTCGTTAAATCAATGTACCGATTCAAGATGTATTCGAAGACTATAAAAGTAATCCTTTATGCATTCGAGCAAAACGCATACACGTATATAGTACATACGTCGTTCCTTCATTCAGTAAAACACTTTCACTCGTTTCGCGAAGCGTCGACGTCTCGTGCATACATCGTTTGCTCGTATTCCCCATCGAAAATAGAAAAAAAAAAAAAAAAAAAAAAAAAAAAAAAAAAAAAAAAAAAGAATACATCACCAATAAAAGAAAAAGAATACAACGCTCGTTCATCTATCTCGTATAAACGAATATCGAGTTCGATTCATTCAATTATAAGTAACTGTGATATGCTCCCATAGGCAATGAAAAAAAAAAAAAAAAAAAAAACACAAAGTATAGAAAGAAAAAGGTAAAACCGAATATAAAATAAAGAAGTGAGAAAGAAGTTGGAGATACTTTGTTGAAATCTTTCAAACGAAACAAAAAGCCGAAGGGCGTACGCAAAGATCCGGGCTGTATACGAGCGAGATAAACAAGGACACAAAGTGCAGGTAAAATTTACAATCTGGGTCTACGCTTATGTATGTGTGTGTATGTGTGTGTGTGTGTGCGTGTAAATGCATAGGCACACAGAGGACTCGGAGATTCGAGACGACGCAAAGGACAAAAGGAAAAGTAAGAAAAAGAATGGTACGGGGAAGATGCGCACATTGTATGCATAGGTATATACACGGAGTATAGGCGTCGAGGATCGCGTCGTTGTACCTCGGGTGGCAGGTATACATGTATATAGAAAACTCGGTGAAGGAGCGAACGAGAGAGAAAGGAGAGACAGCCATGTGTATATGTATATAGTTAGATGCTAGTCGCGCATCGGTTTCGAACCTTCAGGTGTACATATATATATATACCGATACAATACCTACGTCAGGTATGTATGCGTACGTGTGTATACGAGTAAAAGTATATATATGTATACGAATTGGAGGAAACCGAGAGGGAGAAAAAGTATAGAGCGGTAGAGAGATGACCCACTCTATAAGCTCGCCGGTATAATATAGCGTGAACGCGTTTGCCCGAAGTGAGAGACAGAGAGAGAGAGAGAGAGAGGCTCGATTCGCCTACATAAGTTCCTCTCTTTCCTTTTTCTATATGAGTGCTTGTGTGTGCGTGTGTGTGTGTGAGAGAAAGAGAGATAGAGTGTATTATCCGTGCCACGGGTAACATTTCTGGCTGAAATATCTCTCTACCCATTTCTATATATATATATATATATATATATATATAGATTGCAGCGATGAACCAGCGATTTTTTTCTCGAGACACCGATTCTGCAGCGCATTTACACGATGCACCGAACAAATATTTCTCCCGTCTGCGTTCTTTATTCCTTTCGATTAACGCGTTGGCTTTGCGATTCAATGTGTTATATTCTCCGTACGTTACGAATTTGATTCGCGATTAATAAGCAAGGATACTTTGTTAACGTTAAACGAAGAATAATCCGCGATCGGTTTTATTCCTCGTTTGGTTTTAACGCACAATTTAATGGCCGTTATAAGAGTTTATCGCCGTAAATACGTTTCGCGGTGTAATCGAAGACAGCCTTCGAGATTTATGGAATTCGTATAAACGTCGAGAATCTTATGGCAGTAAAGTAAGTCATAAACCATTTAGCCGAGTTATTATAAATTGTTTTTATTTCCCCCCTCCCATCTTTTTTTTTTTATTTATTATCGGTAATTATATTAATTATAATCAAGTATACACGTTTTGCGATTATATCGATCGGCATCGTGCGATCAAAACCTTTCTCGCATAATTATTCGAGTTTGTCGTCATTATGGAGACGCGATCGTTAGCGTATAGTGCGTTATATACACGTTCCTAATTTTCTTCGTTGTTTATTTTTTGATTTTTATTTTCTTTTCCTTTGCCTTCATCGCAGACGCAACGTTTGACTAAATTTGGTCGAGCGTCGTTAGATTTACTTCCTCCGTACACACACACACACACACACACACACACACACACGTGTATGTGTATGGATAATGGACAGCGGGAGAGCCTCGATATACCTGTTTTTTTTGATGTCTTGACAAGTTAGTGCGGTAACTGTCGTTCGACTTGTATAACTGGTTGTGAATTTCTTACAATTGCCTCTTTTACATGAAAACGAGCGCGTAAAAATAGAAGAAAAAATATAAATGAAGAAGGAGACGTTATATGCATACTCGAGTTCTTTAAATTCGTGGTGTAAGTACTTGTACGATCGCGCCCAATTGTTTCGTTTTTTTTTTTTCTGTCTGTCAACTCGCACTGTAACGCATAAAAAGTATGGCAGTTGATATACTTATACACAGAGTTTGATAAATTAAAATAAACGAATGGCAAATCATCGTAAGGTTTTGGGCTGCAAATTAATGAATAAAAAATGAAACGTTATTTAAAAAAGTTCGTTGGAATGTTAATTAAATTATTCATTAAAATTTCAATAATAAACGATACATTCATTGAAATAATTCAAAAGTTCAATCGATTGTTAATTTATTTTGAATTCATTTTGACAGAAAGTAATTATTATTTTCAATATAAATCAATATGCTAATTAAGTTAATACAAACCTCAACAATACGAACGTTAAAATAATTCAAAAACATTTCATCGTCGTTAATCATAATTCATACAATAAGAAGCATTGTAAATAGCAGCAAATTACATTAAAACTTAACGTTGAAAAGTTTTTTAAAATAGCGGCGTCGTTATTTTGCTCGTTAGAACATTTGAATTTTACAAAATTTCAAATGACAAAATTACGATGAAAATAATTTTAAACTTTTAGTTGAAAATTCTTATTAAAACAAGTACAAACATTAAATTTCTCATCGTCGCTTCGTGAAAATAATTTTTCATAGCTCGTGTAAAAATGTGTCATTACGCTTGTGCATATTGTGTATATAATAGATTGAGAAAATATTTGAATAGATCCACACGTGCATAGGATGTGAGAGAAAGTTTTAATGAGGATATGCTGATAATTAATGGCGTTGATAGTTGACGGCGAAATTTGTAAAGCGTGCGAACGAGTTTGTAGATTTTATGACGCGTTGTATATAGAGGAGGGAATCAACACCGGCGCGAGGATTTCGTCGTTTTATTTCTTTCTTTTTTTTTTTTTTTTTTTTTTTTTTTTTTTGTTTCACTTCATGGGAATAGCGCAGACTTATTGCATTATTCGTTTTGTATTCGTTGAATGAGGTATTTAAGTGTTTAAGATAATCTTTATAACTAGGTGAAGATTACCGAGATTATAACGGAGATTTCATTAAAGCATAATTCTTTTATCGAAATATCTCTCTCTTTCTCTCTGTTATTTTTTTTTTCTTTCTCAAGAAAAATTCACGTGACGCAATGTGATATTTCATGAGCAATTTGCAAATTGCGTTCAAGTGGTATATTATGCGTCGTTTTGATCGCGATAATTCATATACATAATTTATTTGACACTTTTATTATTCCACTTTACATATGCAGACTTAATTAGCAGCTATATACTTTTGTTTTCCGTCTCTTTAATTTGGTTCGAGTATTTTAAAATTGCAACTGAATAATCGCCGTTTTGTTTTATTTTAAAACAATAAAATTATTTATATCCATACGTTTAAACCGTTTACTTCGGAACGTTTTTTGTCCGATAAAAAAAAGCTGTAAAATTTTACGTACAATAAGCGACTTTATTATCTCTATATTCAGGTCAAAGATATTTCACACTTTTCGTAACTTGTGCCATATCTTGTCAAGTTGCATCAAACAATCGGTAAAGTTAACGGGTTTACGTTTAAATTTACTCGTTTCTAAGTAAACGTACGAGTATACCGTAACAGATATTCATTGTTTATAAAAAAGTCTCGGAATTAACTCTCCAACTTTAACGAAATAATAATTTTGAATGAAACTTTACGTTTGATTTAATTTTGAATCGACTAATCTGATAAATAAAAAATATGTTATTTTTAATTAAAATCGTCTTATAATTTTAAATATTTTAGAACTAGCTTTTTTTTCTAATTGAACTATTTTGGAATCATTTTTGTAAAATTTATTCAAAGTTTCAATGACAGCAATCTCTTTATGCTATAGTTTTTAAATTTGAAATTTCCAAGATTTTTCATGCTATGTTAATAACTAAAGAGAGAAATTAAGATGATGGTAAAATGTATTATCTTGATAAAAATTCTAAATTGTCTGTAATACAATTGATATAATTAAATTTTACACTTGATTACGTTTGAATCCAAATAGCTATGTCTTTAGTCTAAAATAATTTACCGAACAAATGGTTGTTTGAACGGCAAACGAGAAAAAAAGAAATAAAGAAAGATAGAAAAAGAAAAGAACGTTAAAACGTCAAAAAAAAAAAAAAAAATAATAAATAAATAAATAATAAATAAAAAATAAATAAATAAATAAATAAAAAAAGAATTCTATAAAATTAATAAAATCAATGTTTCCAGTACGTGCACGAATATAACGAATCACGAAATCCACTTTCGATTTGCCACATTGCAGATACCACCACCAAGCCGATGAAGTAAAGAGAGAGGAGAGAACGGTGGCGATCGAGGTGGCGGAGGAGTCGGGGCGCCGCGCCCGGAAGAGGAGAGAGTAGCGCAACGGGAGAATCGGCAGCGCCGGCAGCTCTCGACCATACGCACACCGTAAGAGAAAGGGTCGCCGATGAGAGTCCGGAGATCGTTCCTCCGTCGTCGCTTTCCGGCGCTTCCCACGTCCGGCTGACTCGAGGACTCTCTCTCTCTCTCTCTCACGAAAGGAGTTTCCTTCCTCCTCACCTCCGATTCCCCGTTGGTCGCCCATACATATACACACAAATACACACACCCGACGATCGACGAGGAGGCGGCGAGGAAGGAGAGAAACCCGCGCGTTGGACTGAGGTACGCGATATCTCTCTCTATGTCTATCTCTATCTCTATCTCTATCTTTCCTTTTCTGGAGTCTATATGTGTATTTACGATATTTGTTTAATTGAATTTAGAGTATTAAATAGGTTTCAAAAATCAATGGATGCACGACGTTATCGCGATATCAAATGTATAATGCATCGAATAAAAAAAACTTTTGGTAATAAAGTTAGACTCGAAATAAAAAAAATAAAAATCTCATCGAGAAACGCACTTTTGTATCGCGATTACAGAGCGTGCACGCGCTCGTCGTACTATTTTTTTTTTTTTTTTCGTTCCGAGTTAATTATCCTTCGTTTATATATCATTGCCCAAGCGCAAAAGTTTAAAATAATATGGAAAGTATAGTAGTATGCGATTTTAACAAGTGGCACCTCGACACGATCGTTATTGCATGTATCAAAACTTTTCTCATAAATGTATAATACGCCGATTATTATCTCACCGGGTATTCAGTAAAACCGTGACCATGACGTTGTATGTCGAGCGCTTCCTTGTATTGTACGTGCTTTCGACGTACAATACAAACTTCCAATCCGACCCGGTAATTATTTTTTTCTTCTCTTTTTGTTTTGTTTTGTTAAAACAAACGTTAACGTAGACGCGTACGTGAGTAATTTTGTTAAAAAAAAAAAAAAAAAAAAATTAAAGTACCGTTAGAAAAATTTTTTAATCTAACGTTTAAATCAATCGTGAAGAATTACGGAGTAAAATTAAAGCTTGAAAGAGTAAACATTGTCACGCGATAATGGTTGGATAAAAAATTCGAATAAAATAATAATGTAAATTCGCGTAAAGTGCTCTTATAAATAAAGTAAATAAAGCGCTTCTCATAACGGATTGTCCCTAAAAAATTTTACGCCCACAATTTTACTCGCTCACGGCACTTATTCCCCACTTGCCAATCTCGTCGGGGCGCTAACCTCAAAAGACGAAGTATACATTAAAAGAGCCGGGAGATGAAAATCGAAGCTCGGCTAACCTAAAAACTCGCTCCCTCCGTCGAAATAAAGCACGTTCCCACTTGAAAGGAAAAAAAAAAAAAAAAAAAAAAAAAAAAAAAAAAACGCTCGATCGAGCAGTTAAAATGGCTCGCTCAACCCCGCGGATATATACACATAAACGATATAAAAGAACGGCTGGATCGTCGTCATCCTCGGGTTCTTTTTTTTTCTTTTTTTCTGATCGACGTCGGGCGATTCAAACATAAAAAATCTTTTTTTGTCCTTTCAGGCGAGGAGATGGGCGCGGGTATGGGGAGAAGCGGCACCGGAGGCGGCAGCCTCCTTGAGGCACTGCCGACGGGGACGCCGCTCCACGTGGCGATGCTCGGACTCGACAGCGCCGGCAAGACTACCGCGCTGTATCGACTCAAGTTCGATCAGTACATCAACACCGTGCCCACCATTGGATTTAATTGCGAACGCATACGCGGCAGCATCGGCAAGGCCAAAGGTAAATCGTTATTCTTTTTTATTTTCTTTTTATTTATTTTTAAATGAAAAAAGGTTTTTTTTTTTAAATGAAAAAAAAAAAATTCAATAGGGAGCAAAAGTTTGTTGAAATACGACGGAATCAAAATTATTTTTACGCTTTCGTTTACAAGTAAAACGACGGTTTTGTTAGATTTAATTTAAAGAATATTGTTTTGTATTGTACAGATAGTACTTAGTCGAGACACGTGAAAGTGTGTAAAAACACGATACGATAAAGAAGCACTTGTATGCGTGGCTTAACGCACTTCGATTTACGATGTAAAAATCGAATTTCTTCATTTTAAAATTAGTTTCAGAATAACTTTATCCGATGCACGACCGGTTACGACCTTTTTTTTTTATATTATTAATTAAAATGTCGTATCGATGATTTTTTGCAATACGTTTTTAACAAGATTGAAAATAATTGGGTATACCATAGTTTTCATATCATTCAAGCCTTTCACTCGAAAATTGCATTTTGAAATTTCTATCGTTCGAAATTCTGTTTACAAATTTGAATCACCCGTGCAATTTTAACGATCGAAAATAAAATTAGATCGCGCATAAAATACATAAAGCGCAAATAGAGAGTCATCAGATTTTCTCTAAAAGAAAGAAAATCCATATATTTATATTTAACGTCGCTATGAACATTACAAATGTCCGAGCTTTGAATATCGTTATTTTTAGAAGCAAGAGAAATTAAAGGGGTTACTTTGTTCGAGTCGTAGGCGTAAATAAGATACGTAGCGTATATAGCTCGTTAAAAGTGCGTTAGCCCTCTTGAGAGGAAGGTCGAGATAATTCAAGCAAAATACGCAATTTATTCGGATAATTGAACGTACGGGGCTTTGCCAGACTACCGGATTTAACGAAGAATTAAAAATTCAGTCTCGAAATTTTACGATTACATTCGTCCGCTTTATTTTTTATTTTTATTTTATTATTTTTTTTTTTTAATCCCTCCGCATATTATACATCTTTATTCGTAATAATAACGATTATTTTCGTTTGTTTTTATTTATTTTAAAATATTTACTGTTTATTAAAAATAAAGCACTTTTATTTTACAATTTATCGTAATACATTTTTGTTATTTCAATTAATTTTAAACATTTTTATAATAACTTTTTTAAATAAATATACAATATTTTATATTTGCAAATAAACTAAAAACGATAATAATTTTATTTTATTTTAAAATATCGTCATTTGTAAATTAAATTTATACAACATTTGAAAAATTAGATTGTACAAAAAATTTCGTTTTTTTTTTTCAATATCCAATTAATGTTATAAAAACCAATTCATTACACATACGTAACCATAAACGATTGATTTATTCTATACACTATATACATAAAACTTCGATTTATAAAAGCGCAAAGGTTTCGAGCATGAAATAGATGCTGCGACCGCTTACAAGATTTCATTGAACGCAGCCTCGAAATAGATGAGTCAGTATTTTACAAATAACGAAGATTATTCTAATGAAGGATCAATTTCTTTAATTTCTCGGAATGAAAAACTCGCCGCGCGACTAGTGTAACGTAAATTTGCTTTTTAGAAACGATGTACATACTTAAAATTACAATTACTTTATATCTTTCTTGGTCCGCTCTCAATGATTATTATTTTATTCGTTACATCAACGTATATATATATATATAAGATTTTCTCTCAAAACGAATTCAACTATTTCATGTAAATAAAAGGAAAACAACAATATCCTTATTTCTTTTAACAAGTCAGAAAGTCATGAATAATAAGAAAACATCGATTACAAGAGCTAATAATTTCAAGTGGCCAATTAAACAATTTATTCGCCGCTGTAACAACTAATTAAACATTAATTTTCAAGTTAATCATTATCCACTTTAATTATTTCGTTCTTTCGAATGAAATTCCGGTGTTAAAATTACTTCGGCACTGTATATGAATTACAAATTTTAAATGCATGTGTACGCGAATGCGCTTTGCGGAACTTTATCAGACCGCGTCAATTAAATTAATAAGCGAAGAGAAAAAAAAAATTAATTATTTTTTTTTTTTCTTCTTTCTGATGGCTTCGAATGATGAGAAGTCAAAAAAAAAAAATTCATTTTTCATTTTGTTCGAGTTTCATTGTACTAATCAAAAATCGATAAGCGTAAATCTCGAATGATTACTATTTATTCGCCGTATAAAATTTAGCGTAAAATTCAATTTACTTCAATAATTCAGTCATCGCGGTATTCATGAATCGTCGGCCGTACATATATATATATATATTCGTCGTCGAATGCATTCAAATACCTAGAATGAAAAAAAAAAAAAAAAAAACAACGGAAACTGTTGTCATCGTCGTAAAAAAAAAAAAAAAAAAAAAAATAGAACCGTTTGTAAACTACAGTCGCGCAATTTACAAAGCGAGAATTTTATAGCCTAAATACACCGCGAATGGATAAATAAAATAGTAGAAAAATAAAAGAAAAGAAAAAAAAGTAAACCAGGAAAGAAATTTTTGCGGAGTCGCGAGTCACGAGTTTCTTTATGGTTATGGTACAATGACGCGATGGATTCCTCGATAATGTGAATCGCACGATTTACTAAGAAATTGCCATACACTCGCTTATTTCCATCTATCGAGGATTCGGATTTTTATACGGAAAGGATTCGTTCTATTACCGATGGAGATGAATTGGTTATTTCCTCATTGGCGGTTACGAATTATTTCGTATTAGCTTTATTTGCGTTGATGCATTGGCTATATATATTTTATTGCTTTTATTTAAGACGAATAATCAATCGATATATTAATTGTAAATCAATCGAATCAACTAATTCTACGCGCCAATTGTAGAAAAATGTTAAACGTCGAAAAAACCTTTCCAATCAATACGAAACTTTTAAATTAATAAAACAATAAGCTCCATATTGTTTAACTAAAATCTGACATAAAATTAATCAACAGGTGTGAACTTTCTCGTATGGGACGTAGGCGGACAGGAGAAGTTACGTCCGCTTTGGAAGTCGTACACGCGCTGTACCGACGGTATAATATTCGTCGTCGACTCTTGCGACACGGAGCGCCTCGAGGAGGCAAAAATGGAACTCACGCGAACGGCCAGGAGCCCGGACAACGCGGGCGTACCGATTCTCATACTCGCCAATAAGCAAGATCTACCCGGTAAGCCACGATCACCTTCCTGGGAAATTTCCCGAGCTCGATTGTCCTACGTATACAATCTTCGCACGCGGGACGATATTTACGTATACATACTATATCGCTGCGGATGTTTCGTATATATATATATATATATATATATATATATATATATATGGATATGTAAGACGCGGCGAGGAAGAGGGAGAGGGAAGGGGCCCCCCCCTCGAACATTACCGACGTGCCACTTGTTGATCGGACGCGCGTGGCTAAACGTTTCCCGTCTTCCCGTCGGGAGAGGAATCTCGATTGCTTCGAGACCGCAGTGCTCGAGCTTTAAGTCGAGGCTGAAACTGACCTTTTGGAACTGCCGCTCTATTGATTATACGCTTATTCTTGTTTTGATAAACGATCGAACCTTTCGTGCGTGACCTCGTGCATTTCGAGTACTTTAATGGAGCTTTTGTCGGCCCCGTAAATTTCGATGACGATGTCGTTCTTTCGTTTGACCTACTTTATAATTATGCTGATCGGTGATTGCTGTAACATATAAATTTGTAAGGTTTGTTAAAATTTTCCGACAGCGAATGTTCACATGTGGGTTTAAATTATTTTTAATAATACCTTAAATAATATTTGCTCGAGTGGTTAAAATTAATGAAAGATTATTTTACCGATGATTAAAAATATTCCAAACTTTTTGATAATCTATTCGTTAAAATAATATACAAACGTTTCATGTAATGTGACATTTTGCATTTTAAAAGATTAACCGTTTACTTAAAATTGAATAAAATTCTAATTTATTATAATACACTTCGAAATCCAAATAAATGTGAAAAGTACTCGTTATAAAATATTCGATATCACGCAAAATGTTGGCTTTTATATTGTTTACATAAGCGCTTGCGTAAGATTCAAATTTTCATGCTCCGTGATTTCATTGTACTAAAATATTTTCTGCGGTAAAAGAAAAAAAAAAAAAAAAAAAAAAAAAAAGACGAACAATGCAAGTAAGTTGAGAAACTATCGCAATTACTTCTCTCCAAATTATTATAATTATTTATTTCAATGGCATATGTTTCATATGATTCATTATTTTGTTTTTTAAATGAGAAATTACGTTTCGCTGTATAAAAATAAAAGAATAACGTCTTTGTTGTGAATAAGTCGCACGTTGTCATAACATAACGTTACTTTCACGTCACGTTAAAAGTGCAACTTTTTCTTTTTCAATTAGTTCGAAATTGACGGCGTTAAAGCTGCTTTAATATCGTATACAATGATGACACTATAATATAACATCTGACAGCCAAGTGACGTGAGTATAAAGGCACATGATGGTTTATAACACATGTATGTTTCCTTATTAAAGGGAGAGGAGGGAAATTTTAACTCGCCGTGAAAGTTACTCTTCATAAACTTGAATTAAATATAATTTTAATGGAGGTTAGATTACGAGAATAAGAAAAAACATTTCGGGTTATTTATTATTTCATAAAATCTGATGCGAAAAAAATTGTCTATACTCGTGAAAAAAAAAAAAAAAAAAACAAAAAAAAAAAAAATAAAATAAAATTAACATAATTTAAAAAAATTTTCCAGGTGCGAAAGAGGTGGAGGAGCTGGAAAAACAACTTGGCGTACTGGAATTGTCGTCGATGCCGGGTAGCGCGTGTATCAGGGTACAGCCCGCGTGCGCGATAACGGGCGAAGGATTGCACGAAGGATTGGACAGTCTGTATCAGCTGATTCTCAAGCGACGCAAGCTCGCCAAATTGAATCGCAAGCGGGCGAGGTAGGCCAGGGCTTCCGAGGACTGCGCCTGCGTCTTTTGACATTGCTCGGTGGCCCACCGACGACGCGTCCTCTTCCACGACGACGACGACGACGACGACGAAGAAGACGAGGAAGATGAGGTTGAGGATGACGAGGAGAACGAGGCCGGTAAATCAGCTTGCTGCAGCGCCCGCTCGTGAGAAGAGAACGCGGAATTAAAGAAGGACGCCGGAGCGTAGCCTCGTTCCGTTATTGCCAGTTACCGCTCCGCACACACGTGTACATACATGAGCATCGAGTCGTGCTCTCTCTCTCTCTCTCTCTCTTTCTCTCTTTGTCTTTCCATCTTTTGCCTTTTGCATTACCGTGGCACGCGCATTTCGCGACAAGTGTGCCAAATGTCCCCTCTGAGAGACGATTTCGATGGGCCTTTTTTTTTTCATTAAATTACTAGATTAGCGAGAATCTTGATTTGCTTTTACTCATTTTTTTTTTTTTTTACAATGCAAATGTTTGTTGAGTTTTACTTTTATTTATGAATTTTTTGCTCGATTATAAAACGACGGACGACAGTGCTCGTTGGATTATCTACTCTGCATTATTTGCTTTAGATGAAATATGTTTGAAAGAAATTTCGAAAAATGGCACACTTGACGCTTAATGTGCCATATGTAAGCATTGCCGTTTACCGTATGTATGCGCTTTAAAGGAAAAATGAGCGAGTGAGTCGCGAGGATAAAAGGGTACATATAAATATATAAATAAATGATTTTTTTCTAGTCCATGAAGCGCTGCAGCATAGGGGACGTATATGAGAGTTTTTCGTTTTTTTTTTTTTTTTTTTTTTTTTATTTTGGGAAAGACGAGTTTTTGCACACATGACGCATCGTCACTTTTTATTGTACTGAAATGCTTTTGGAGCGACATCCAGTAAATAAAAGTTAAGATCGCGCATTGTTTTTCCCATGTACACACTTGCCTCGATTAACTTTTGCACGCCCCATCAAGTCTTCAGAAAAATTTCCGTTAGCATGACACATAACGCGCGGTTATTTTGTTAAAAAAAAGGGGAAATAACAGGAGGAAAATTTACCAACGACAATAAGGTGTGAATTCCTTTTCTTTTATTTCTTTTTTATTGTTAATCTTTACTGTTTTTGACGCACTTTCGATCGATGTTTTTTATATAGATTCGCAAGTCATTTTTTTTAATTTTTTAATATTACTATATACAAATACGAATGATATCGTCTCTGTGAAGCAACAAAAATAATTAGATATTATTGATAAACGACTGAAGCTTAATGAATTGTAAGAGGGCAAGTGCACCAATGCTAGTCGACTGAACGATTGTATTTAAGTTGACGCTAGTTTATTAACTTTATCGACATATATAATTTTCTCAATTCATCCACATAAAATATTAATTTTATGAATTAGGCAGATAAAATTTAATTTAAGTTGTTAGCAATGTGCTAATTTTTGAAAGATATTAATATTTGCGAATATTCAAATAATTGTCGGTAAAGTGGTAACTGGTTAATACTAAAACTTTTTTGCCCTGCTTTACAATTGGTGCGTGAAGAACTATGTAACAAATTCAAATGTTATTAAAGAACACTTGAATTAAATGTTTGTAGAATAAGAAAGTCGATATAGAGTAAAAAAAAAAAATTAATGGCGAAAAGGATGGGAGAAATTTATCGATACAGTAATTGGTATTGGAAACGATAAAAACAAAGTTGAAGAAAATAAGAAAACCCTGTAGGAGTTTTGTATATGTGCCTAAATATCGCAATAGCTCTTCCGCTGTGTAGTTTAAAAAAAAAAAAAAAAAAAAAAAAAAAAACGAAAATAAAAAAAGAAAAAAACGAATCTCGCCGAAATAAATAAGGATAACGAGCAAGTAAAACGTGGCTGTCCCTCCCTTCCATTTCGCATTATTAGATGTAGCGTTGAAATATCGAATATTATAATAAAGTCGTTGTTATTTGTTTTGTACCTCGTCTTTCGAGAGTCATTCAAAATTCTATCATGCACATCCTGTTTCGCACTTCATGTATACATATTGCTATTATACATACCTATATATAATATATAAATATATTCGTGTACTTGCCCTTGTTGTGTTTTATCGCCCTTGTTGCTGTATTTCGACATTTTATTGTAAAGATGAAAATATAAGAAAACAATGTACATAGCGCGTAGATTATAAGCGAATATCGATTATTGTGTATGTAAGTAAATGATCGCTATACGACTCGTCGTTTGGGTCATTTTGTAATACATTTTTTAAAATGTAAGTCAGCCTAATATTAAACGAAATAAATAATAAAAAAAACTTTAGCGCAAAATTGTCAATGATTGTTTATTGACTATTATAATATAACAATGTAAGTAGACGTTCCTGAATTTTCAGTGTATCGTAAGCTCTTCGGTGAAGCATCAACGATCGTCATAAGTACGTTTTTATTAAGTAAACAATTTATGTAATTTTCGAATCGAAAACATAAAATTTATCGGTAGAATGATTCTATTGGAAAATTTTTGTTGTTTCTCTTTTTATTGCATCAGCTTTGCTCTTTAACTTATTTAATTCTTTTATTTTATTTAAAAAATTTTATCGGCATAAAATCGTTCAAATAAACAACATTGTAAGACTTACAAAAAAAAAATTGTTCCTTTTTGAAATTACATTTCTATTTTCATATCAACAGTCACCAACTATGTAATTAAATCAACGTTTTTTAATTATTTAAAGAAATTAAAATTTTGTCGTTTTGAAACTTTTAAAGAATGACGATGTAGCAATTATTGTATATGAAAATAAATGCGATCCCTTACGCTACTATAAAAAGTAGCAAAACTTATAAGGGTCACCTTCAACGATGATGAATTTTGACAAAAATTAGCGTAATTCAGCACAAATTATATTATCTAAGCAACTCGGCCAAAATGCTTTTTTACCGTAAAATAAAATAAAAAAAAAAAAAAAAAAAAAAAAAATAAGAACAAATAAAAGAGAAATAACTTATTGCGATATTTGCATGAATATAAATAAAAATCACAACTGCTCAACGCATGCACGCGTAATCATTATACTGTAATGTCGCTATCTACATATATCATCATTAAATCATTGTTACTTTCTAAACGGAGTTATTTATTCGATTCTTTTCCCTTCAATCCTATTTAGACTCACGTACGATGCAATTTTAGTGTTTCCTCTTGTCGTCGATTGTGATCTAAAATCGTGTGCAATTATTCAATTTATAAATCACTTAAATTCATTGAGAGTAAAAAAAAATTATTTAAACATATTTGAATTGAATCGGTTAAAAATGCATTTGTAGAATTATATTAGTTTTGTAACAGTTATAACAAATTTTTTAATAAAATAAATAAAAATTTTTTTATAAATCGTAATAATTTTATTTAGTAATGCGTTTTTCATTTTTATTAAGGATCTTTTACCATCTGTCAGGCAGCATTGTAATTCTATCATTATAAAATGTTTTATCTGTCAGCTAAAAATTAAATCAACCAAGATTTGATATAATTATGACCAAAATTTTATTGATTTAAAAAGCTTTGAAAATTTTTATTTTTATTGGCAACGATTCCTCGATTTAATAAATAACATTACCTAAAAGAAATTTAATAATGTATACATAAATAAAATTTTTATTATTCAACAATTACATTATTAATTTTAATAAATAAGTTATTTAAATAATTTAAAAAAAAATGATAAGTAATTTGAATGGCTTTTACGGAATACATCTAGTAAATAATAAAATATAATAGTTTAAAAGATTGTAAATTGTAAAATTTATATTTTGCTTTAACTAATTATAAACATAAACATAAAATATTAAAAACAAAATACTTTTAATATACGTATTCGTCTAAAGGGGGCAGCTCTGTCCAGTAGCAAATTTATAAGAAATATAAAATATAATCGTTTCTTTTTTTTTTTTTTACTAATAAAACTATTAAAATAAACTTTTATGATAGCTTTTGTAAATATTTATGTTCCTGTTTATTTTTTAAAGAGTTCTTTATCGCCCCATTTTACAGTTATTTACATCTTATTAATATTTTTAATTTCTACACAAATAAAAATATGAAAAATAACTGGTCCCATGGTGTAATGGTTAGCACTCTGGACTTTGAATCCAGCGATCCGAGTTCAAATCTCGGTGGGACCTGCGTTTATTTTTTGTTTTCCATCGGTTTTTATTCATTCTTTATCTTTCACATACGGGAAGCGCGCGCATCTATAAGCAACTTTAGTTTTTTCATAAGTGAACACCGTTTCAATCAAGCTATTTAATTTAACGTGCTAAAATCTAACCTCAATATTTTTATCAATTTAAAAGTATAAATTTAATAAAAGTGTGCAGTTTATAAATGATGGATGACAGTGAACCGTCGATCGCTAATAATGATTCTGATATATACAAGAGAGAAGAAAAAGAAAATGCATGTTGCGATGCTGCACTAAAACAAGAAAAGGAAATTTTAGATATTTGCAATTTACAGAATATTAAAATAAATGAAAATAGTGCTGTTAATTTAAGTAAAGAAGGAAATAAAGAAATCGTATCTCTCGCAAGTTGTGCAAATGTACAAACAAGAGGAAAAATTGTAGATATTTGTTGTTTACAAAGTAATAAACATAAAAATAATACCAATATGCACTTAGAAGAAAAAGAAAACATGTCTACATCATGTTGCATAAAAACACCAACACAAGAAGAAATTATAGATACTTGTAAGTCACAAAATATTAATGCAGATAACAAAGATGATACTATTTCTAATAATTCAGAACAAGCAGATAAAAAAGAAGAAAATGCAGCACTTGTTATAAAAGCAAAACCCATAAGAAAAGTATACAAAGCACCTGTAAAGGTTAATAAAATTCCACAAGAAATATTAGACGATCCTTTACTTCAAGAAGCTATGAGTGTTCTTCCATCTAATTATAATTTTGAAATTCCTAAAACAATCTGGAGAATTAGAGAAACCAAAGCAACAAGAGTCGGATTGCAAATGCCTGAAGGTCTTTTGATGTTTGCTACTACAATATGTGATATAATAGAAATGTTTACAGATGCTGATACTGTTATAATGGGTGATGTTACTTATGGTAAAAATTTTAAAATGAATTGATTATTAAGATAAAAAAATAAATTTTTATTGAATTACAAAAATGTTAATATTACGCAATTTAAAATATTTAATCTTTTAGGTGCATGTTGTGTAGATGATTATTCTGCAAAAGCTTTAGGTGTAGAATTATTAATTCATTATGGACATTCGTGTTTAATTCCAATCGATAGAACAAGCGGTATTAAATTATTGTACATTTTTGTTGACATAAAAATTGATACAACTCACTGTATTGAGACGATAAAATTCAATTTCCCGGTTACAACTAAACTTGGATTAGTTAGTACCATTCAATTTGCCAGTACTTTACAAGTTGTAGCTGCTGAATTAAGAAAAGATGGTTATAATGTTACAGTTCCTCAAAGTAAACCACTTAGCCCTGGAGAGGTATTTATAAGCTTTATCATTTAAAGATTAAAAATAATTAATAATTATTTAAAAAATATATAATATATATTTTCCAGATTTTAGGCTGCACTGCTCCTCAAATAAAAGACGTTGATGTTCTTATGTATATTGGTGACGGTAGATTTCATTTAGAAGCAGCTATGATTTCAAATCCTAAATTATCTGCTTATCGTTACGATCCTTATGAAAAAAAAATTACAATAGAAAAATATGACCATGAACAAATGTTAAAAAATAGAAAAGAAGCTATAATAAAAGCAAAAGATGCAAAAATATTTGGACTCATATTGGGAACTCTTGGAAGACAAGGAAGTCCAGCTGTTTTTAAAACTATACAACAACGATTAAAAGCTTTAAATAAGGAATACGTAAATATTCTAGCTCCTGAAATTTCTCCAGATATGTTAAAACTTTTTGTAGAAATCGATGCGTTTGTACAAGTAAGTAAAACTTGATAATTAATATAAATTTAATAATAGCAATAACATCTATGTAATTTAATTTTTTTAACGCTTGCTTAATATTGTTTATATATATATATATATATATATAAGGTTGCATGTCCAAGATTGAGTATTGACTGGGGAATTCAATTTGATAAACCTCTTTTAACACCTTATGAAGCAGCAATAGCTTTAGAAATGGCAGAATTTGATGAAACAAAACCTTATCCTATGGATTATTATGCTAATAAAAGTTTAGGACCATGGACTCCAAATCATAAACCTAGCGAGTTAGAGAAACAAAATGAATTTTGCTGTGGAAAATGCAAAGATGAGAAAATATAAATAAACCATGTAAATAATATTTTGGTAACCTATAAAAATAATAGGAATAAAATCTATTATATTATTGTACATAATGAATATAAGCGAATAAAAATTTTTTATTTTGTTAATGCTTGATTAATAATTGTAAATTTATACTTGAAACAGTAAAGAGTAATTTAATTTAATAACGGAATATTTGTATTATTACTTATTTATTTAAACAACCATAATAAATTTATCAATTCAACATCTCATAAACTCATAAATTTTTATTGACATTATGCATTATTTATTCAGTGTATAATTAATAAATTTGATAATAAATCTATTTTTTACGATATTAAAATTTATTATTATAATTAAAAAAAGTAAAAATTATATTTTAATGAGTTATTTTGTAAAATTATTTATTATAATTAAATACTGCACATCAATGCTTTTAGAATAATATTTTCATAATATTTCATAATTTTAAAACTAAAAGCAGAAAGTTTAAGTTGATTTTGGTTTAATCGTCACTTTTATAATATTCCATTTAAATTGCTAATTAGGTTTGAAAGTTGTATAATAAATGAACGTTGAAAAATTAAAAATAAATTTTTTGAATTCAGAAACTTTAAAAATTAATTGCAGTTAATCTCGCTCCAAATATTAAAGTTGAACCGATTAAATGATCATAATCGTAATTTAAAATAGTTGATTAATATTTAAAAATCGAAGCATTTGAGAAATAAATAAACTTTTATGAGTATAATTTTTATGTGGTTATTTCATAAAGTTAATAAATTAATTTTCAAAAGTATTAAAAATAGAAAAATTTTAAATTATCAAGAACATCGTTAACACGTCAATATTTTAACTTTAAAATGCTAATGCATAAAACGTTTTACTTAAATCGAGACTTTGAGTTTCTTATCGGTTGAATAGTTCAACCGTTTAACGATTGTATGCGTGTGTGGCTATAGTCGTTGTAAAGAATAGATTGACGTCATTTTCATTTTAGACAGAACTGTAACTCATTACCATTGAAAGAAATGTAAGATCTCTCTTTTTTTTTTTCTTTTTTTTTTTTTTTGCAGAAGAAATCCTCTAATGAATTTTTCAAAAATTTTTTAATATTTTCTAAACTTTGTGTGTATCCACAATGATAATCTACAATGACAATTATTTCTTAGAATCTTGATTTTTCTATAAGTATTTTTCTAACTATATGTAGTTTATCTATATAATAGTTTAATTTATAGCGCCAATATTGCTTATAAAATTAAATATTAACAATATTGAATAATAGATACAATTAATAATCAAATAAGATAAATATTTATTACAAGCTGTAAAAAAAAGCAATAAATAACAGCTCGGCAAAAATCAATCCAAGATTTTCCAAAAGCTGTCCAAGCCGCTCTTTCATACGTTAAACTTACGATATAACATAAATTTCATTTCTACGCCTTATATTCTCGTAAACGCATCCCGTAAGCCTTTTAGCCGCCTTACGTATACGCGTCTTGCGCGTGTTAGCGTATCTATTCATCGGAGCGTATATACAGCGCTTTATATACAGAGACAGATGAAAAATTGATAAGCAGCCCACGCCCTTGAATATCCAATGTATAGATAAAACGGGGGTGTGCGTTATTAGTGGTTATACGGCGCGTCTTTCGGTATTGCCGGGCGACGCGCATCTTTCCCTCGGAGGTGCGACGATAAGATGAAGGTTACCCAGCGGACACAAATGAGGGAACTCTCGTATATATATATATATATATATATATATGTATAGTTAAAGCGGTATACATCGGGGGTTGTTGAATCGGTGGGCGGCTTGCGTCATAGACGCCCACCTGTAGCAGTCGATGCCATCGCTCGCTCGCGTCACTCGCACCGGAAATTTTGCGCGCGAACTCAACGCGTTTCCAGCGTAATTACCACTTCTACTTTCTATATATCTCGTTCTACACGCGTTCATTCATTTTTTCCTCTACCTCGTTTTTTCTCTCCTTTTTTCTCAATCTCTCTCTCTCTCTCTCTCTCTGTCTCTCATAAAGTATTCTTTTTACGTTATATTATCCGGGAGTAAATTGAAAAACTTAACGAAAGACGCGGTGTAAAACGCGAGTGAAGCTTATTTGCTGCATTTAATTTATTATTTTATCACGCATTCTATGAATACTTGAAACATCGAGGAGACAAGTTTGAGGAAGAAGACGTAGCTCGGTTATTAATGTACCGCGACGGAATGGACGAGGATCGTTGCCATTGAATCCTTTGTCACTCGGTTTTGTGGCTTGAAAATAAATGCGATCGGATGTGCTTGAAAGATTACCGAAGGATATGCACGGATATAAGGGACAGCGTACACGAGACGTTGAATGGTAATGAATGATCGAGTTATTTTTGTGCATTTAACGATGACCTAAATTCTTAATCAAATTTTAGATTAATGTATATATTGGAATTAAAAAATGCATTTTTCGACGGCGAATCAATAATTTGTTACATTATGAATATTTTACGCTTGCATTTTTTTTTTTTTTTTTTTTTTTTTTCTAACATTCAAAAGTTTAAAAGTTTTATTTTTTAAAAGATGAAGATTCGATATCTCAAAGCTATAATTCAATCTAATAATTTCACTCGTGATCGTTGAAGGTAAGATATATTGCCGGTAATAATTTACCTTTTGAAATTAAATTATACACGATTTAATTAAAAGTCAATCTTCGTTTATTTTTTTATAATTACGCATTAAAAGGTTTGCATGAATTTTAAAAAATATTAGCAACCATAATGAATTAAAAGAGGTCGAAAAGTAATCGATAATTTTTATTACAGCATCCTTATAAAAGAAGATTCTTTCTAAATGATACTTGCGAATAATGAAAAATCTTGCGGTGATTATTTTTTAAAAGAGAAATTTTTAAATAAAACACGAAAATTTGAAATCTTTAAGAACAACAATTGTAAAAAAATGAAATTTTCTGAAATTAAAAATATAAAATAAATTATTTATTACCTTTTTTTTATTAAATCTTTTGCAAAATATTTTCATAGCGTAATAAAAATTTGTTAGGAAAGATTTGATAAAAAAAGATGTTTTGAAAGTTTAATAATAAATGCAATTTTTCGAAAGCTTATACTTCATAGTGAGAAAAAAAAAAAAAAAAGTTTTCTTTGAACGAAAGCAGATTTCATTGAATACGAGCGATTGAATTTATATTTTCTTTGAAAAGAACATCCCCAACAATAAAGACAATTTTATGAGAATCCAAAAAAAAAACATCTTTAAACCGTAAATAAATTATTTCTTCGTTTATATTCAATAAAATGCATTTGTAATTAATCCCGTCGGCGCTAAATTCATAATCGCCGCGAATTCGTTCAACGACTTATTTTCCCATAATCTCAATTTCGTCATTGCATCTATACGCATATCCATAAACAAATATCCCGAAGGTTCGCGCAGCATATCTACGGGCGCACACGTCGACCGGAACTACAACGCGCGCACAGACACACGTCGTATCCTCTTACACACGAGCGCGAGTATAGGGATTCCCTAGTGCGCGCGAAGCGCCGGTCCATAAATCAATAGTTCTTCTTATCAAATTTTGTATCGACTTCGGAGCGCCGGCGAGTCGTCGCGCCCCGAGGAGAAGAAAAACTATATATACGTGTATTCGGTGAGATAGGGAAAAGAGGGAGAGAGAGAGAGAGAGAGAGAGAGAGAGAGAGAAAGAGAGATGCGTTGCCACGTGTTGTAAGCTACTCGCCCTTCGTGTTTATCAAGGGAGATTTATTATTCCATTGATCGTGGGTAGTTGTGAGCTCGGAATTCTCGCAAAGGATCATCGCCGTAAAAGTCACTTTGTGCGATTGTAATTTAAGGGCTGTATGATTTTTGATAAATTTATCTATTTTTAAATTATTTTTAAAATTTAAAGTACGCAAAAGAGGATGACGATGTTTAATGTCACGTTATTTTTATCGGACGGTATCGAATACTTTAATTACGCGAGTTTTTCATCGAAGTTTTTTTGACGATATATGTGTTTGATTTTAAAAATGTTGAAAAAAAAAAAAGAGAAAAATAATGAAATAATGAAATTGTGCATCGATTTAATGTACGATGAATATATTCATAAACGACGAAAACGTTTAAACATGCATAACTGGAATTATGTATTTTAAGCGCATGTCTGACATAACTCGGTTAATGCTACTTAAGCGCTTAAAGTTAAGTATTAGTATAGCGGCGCTGATTTATTTAACCTATTTAAGAACGAGACTGACCAATATATTAATATATATCAACAAGTTATGAAAAAGGAAAATGTAAAGTAATGGATTTTATGCGGAGTATTATATCGTAAATCTACTTAAAATTGATTAATCATTTTTTGATGAATAATTTATGAGTAATTACTCATTTGTATGAAAATTTTATCATTCGGATTTTCTCCACTTAAGGAAACCGGCGAGGCGCAAACTTGATAATTTTAGACAAAGTATATTGCAAGCTACAGATGATTTTTTTTTTTTTTTTTTCAAACAGTAGCGGATTTGAATAAAAAAAAGTTGCCCAGCTCGTAAGGTCCAAGTAACGTGCAGAAATTGTTTTAGGTAAATCAATGTAAATAAATATAATTTTTATAAGTAAAGTTTTTCCTTTATTTTTAACCTTTGATCTGTCATTCAAAAATATTTTTGACTGTAAAATAAATTCAATATTATTCGAATACTCGAAACGAAAAAAAAAAAAAAAAAAATTGTCAAATATGATTGATCTTCGATCAAACTCAGAACGTTCATTAAGCATATACATTTTCAAATTCGATTAGTACTCGAACCCCATGCAAATTGATACAAAAACCAAAAACCAGCTTCGCAAACATTTTTCAAACACAATTCTTCTCCAAGAGAATCAATCGAATATCTAAGAAATATCAAAGAAAATACACGAAATCGAAATCGAAAAAAAAAAAAAAAAGTGGACGCCCTTTCTCCCCCAAATACAGCGACAATTGTCTCTCGTGAAACGAAACAACGCGCTACATTCACGCTATCTCTCCTGACAATTAAAGCATAAACGCGTGCGCGCACAAATTCTTTTTCTCTCTCTCTCTCTCTCTCCAGTTTGCGCGGGTTACCATTAAACACCAGTCCCGCACAAAGCAAACGTGAAAGAGAGAGAGAGAGAGAGAGAATCACGTACGAGTACACGCGGGGCCGCCTCGTCTACACGTATTTAGATGTATATAGAGGCTTGAATCGAGGAACATCGTGGCGCCGGCGCGCACGACAGCCGCGCTCGTCAACCCCGTTTTTTCCCCCGTCGGCTATTCCGGCAAGTTCGCAAGTTCTCACCGCCAGCGCGCTCTTCCTCTCTTTCTCTCTTTCTCCTCGTTTTACACGTCAGTAGCAGCTCGGCGCTGCGCGAGGCGCGACAGCCCGTCGCCGGCGCCACTCGATTATACACCTACGTTATTCATCCCTCTGTATATACGCTTTTTCTTTCTCTCCCTCGCTCCTCCGATCAACAAGTGTCTATACGAGTGTTACTCTCTCTCTCTCTCTCTCTCTCTCTCTCTCTCTCTTTTTCTCTCTACGTATTTTCCTCTCTTTCTCTCTCCTTCTATATATGTAGGTACATGTGTATATGTGTCCTTTACTCTCTTTTACTCTATGGCTCCCCTATTCTCTATTTCATTCACGGATTTCATCGTGCGCTTTGCGCTTTAAGGCACACGTAGGTGCTTAGCCGTACTTAAAGTTTCTTTTTCCTTCAGTAATTCCTTCTTCCTTCATCCTTTTTCTTTCACCTTGAAATTCCGTGCGATACAATAAACTATTTTGTCGTTGCTACGATTGTTGTTGTTGTTGTTGTTGTTGTTATTGTTGATGAAAGTATTAAAACGAAAGAGAGAAAGAGAAAGAAAGAGTTTAATTTAACTGTGACATCAAGATTAATAGAAAGGATATAATGGATTATTGATTGATTTGGATAATTTTATTAAGGAAGACGTTTATTACGATAAACGAGATAAATTATGAAACGTTACATTTTCTCGTAGACGACTGCGACGTGCAACGAAATTAAACAAGGTAAATGATACATTTTCACTTTTGAATAATACTTATTATAATTGCCGTTAATTTAACGTTTATCGAGTGCACACGCACGACCGGTTTAAAAAAAAATAAGAAAATAATAGAGAGAAAAAATGATACTCCCGAGTAATAAAATTTTCTTGAAAATTCTATATATTAGAAACGATACACTTGAGAAATAATGTCCCGTGTGTACCTGCGCGACGCGCAGCTAGATTAAACCCGGCAGATGAACAAATTTGATTTATCTTCTTTCGTTAAAAATAAAAGATAAAAAAAAAAAAAAAAAAAACAAATAACGAAAACTTTTACAATCCGTTTGAAATTAATGAAATATTCGTTCTCTCGTCTATTATTTAATGAAATTTAATTGAATTTACGAAACATTTAACTAAAACGAATTAAACGTAACAAGATAACGCGTCTTTTCATGCAAATTTTCGCTTTTTTTAATTTTTTACTCGCAAAATTTTTCCAACTAATTTTTATTTCGAATCGAAATAATTTTGAATAAAAAAAAATATTAAATTTTATTGCCGATAAATATTTTTCAACGCAATGTAATAGAAAAAAAAAAAAAAAAAACACGCACACACGTAATAAAAATAATAAAAACGGAAATTATTAATATTTATGAAAGTACATTTGAGATAAATAAAGTTAATACAAAGAATATGAAACTTTGATAGGTAATATAATAGTATTTACTGCGCGAAGAAACGTGGAATTCCCAGTTTACGTTATTGACCGCTTTTTCGAGTAGTTATTGCGGCTCTAATAACTTCAAATATCGTATTAAATATGAATTTCTATATATATGAATATAACTAAAACGCGATTACATTTATATGAAAAGATTACACTTAAAATTTACATATATACATCTTTACTAATTAATAAACAAATAAAATAATTTATTTTTATTCAAAAAAACTTGATTAATTGATACAATTTCTCAAATTTCAAAGATACATTTTACAATTTATTAGCAATCGTAATAACGAGTGAAATATTAAATTTTACGCGTGTGTTATTCAATTTTTTATGATATATTTATTCATCATCAATATATTAATGAAATGCGATCAGTTTTTTATTTTATTAATAATTTTTTCACGCGCGTATACATGTACAAACGGAATAAAAACAACAACGCCCGATACATAATTAATAATAATAATAATAATAATAATAATAATAATAATAATAATATTTTTAAATGCAGTTTATTACGCGTGTGAATTTATTAAAAATTAACTCTACCGATACAGTGTAGTTGAAAGTTTTGTTATCGTTTGAACTATGTCGTGTTGATTGAATAAAGAAGCATTAGAGGCTTTTTGTTATATTGATAGTTGAAACGATCGTTAGCTAATAATTATGAAGATAATTAAAAATTGTACACGTTGTATCTTATCCGAAGATTAACTTTTTTAATAAAATTTGGAAGTTTTATAATAAAAATATTATATATATATGTATTACTTTTAACTATTTGTATAAGTTGTGACTTTTAAAAAGTAAATAATAATACTTGTGTATAAATTAATTAAGGATTAATAAAGATAATTTTAAATGCACAAAAACTTTTTCGTTCAATTTATTCATTGGCAATTATTTTATATTTCAGGTAAATAAAAATTCACTTCGATTATTCTATTTTTAACGAGTAGTATTTCAGACATTATTTTAATAAAAAAACTTAACGCTATCTGGACTGTACTTCGTTTTTACTTATACTAGTACATTATCGGTAAATAAATGACATTTATCGAACGTTTGCGATACAAATAATTTGGATTTTTGAATTAAGTTACAGAAAAAAAAAAAAAAAAAAATGTTTAAAATATGAACCGTTTATATTCGAGCTAACGTTAAAAATAAAGATGTAAAGGTTTGAAGTACTTCTAACATTATAAATGATTCTTTGATAAGATTTAACGACTAAGCGTTAAAATTTTGATTAAACAAAGTATTAGAAGTTATATTTGTGCACCCATGTTTGAAATTACATATAATTCACGCTTTGAGAGCTAACTTGGGGTAAAATATATTCACGCGGTTTTATATATGTATAGATATAATTTCACCATTGCTCGATGAAAGATTTTTATCCTTATGAATAATAATAATAATAATAATAATAATAAAGTCCAGCAAAGCTAAATAATAACCTTCTTTTTTTCTCTGTCTCTTTATACCGTAAATTTTCCATCAAAGCGGCTTTACGTAATTCACGAACCTATATACATCTTCAACACTATTTCTCCCTCTCTCTTTCCATTAATTTCGAAGAAGAAGAAGAAAAAAAAAAAAAAAAGTAGAATATCAGAGAAAAAGAGAGACATCCTTACCTGTTGCGCGGGCGATAAGAACGAAAGTGGAGTCGCGAATAAAACGATGGAGAAGGATAACTTCGAGGAGGTTACTACGGGCTCACGGCGAAGAATGGGAACTACGACAACGACGGCGGCGACGATGAATAAACGACTGCAGCAGACACGAAGCCGAAACGGTAGAAAGGGCGCGGCGAAGGTCGTCTCGAGGATCGTCACCTCGAGAGATCGAACCTTGAGGAGGCTCGAGAGCAACGAGCGCGAGAGGATGCGCATGCACGATCTTAACGATGCCTTTCAGGTTGAGAAAATAATTTCTTTTATTTATTTATTATTTTTTTTATTTTTTTTTTTTTTTTACAGCTTATGCCGAATTGTTTGTGATTTGTCTGTAATTTTATAATAACGTCTTATTGCGTACGATGTTTATTTCATCTTTTTTGAAATTTGTTTGGATGATTTTTTTTTTTTTTTTTTTTTTTTTTTTTTTTCTCTCTTTTATCGTATTTTACAAGACGTTTTATCAATTTTCATGATATTTCAGTTTAATTATAAAATATTGAAACGAGAATGAAATTGATAAAAGATTTAATATGCAGTGGCAATAATTAATATGCTTAGTTGAAATTTTAATTCCGTAATGTTAATAAAGTTACTCTTTTTTTTTTCTACTCTTTATTCTTCAAATGTTCGAATTATAATGAATTTGTAATTTTTTTTTTACGTACATTTACATTTTTATATCGAAGAACTTTGAAGAGATAGTCTTCAAAGAGAAAACTTTCACGGGATAATTAATTTTTCTAATAAAATAAAATTTTGTAAAGAAGTTTCATCAAATGAATTTAAAGAATTATGTTTATTTACAAAGAAAATATATTTAATAAAAATACTTAAAAACGTTCGAAAAATGAAAAAAATGAAAAAATATCGATTGAAATGCAATGTCTTTAATTAATTAAAATCTATTGCTTGGAAGGATTAAACACTATTTAATAATAAAAAGTTTCAACATTTACACGT
This sequence comes from Chalcis sispes, assembly GCA_949987625.1. NCBI lineage: Eukaryota > Metazoa > Arthropoda > Insecta > Hymenoptera > Chalcididae > Chalcis > Chalcis sispes. The sequence goes on along the minus strand of OX465095.1, from coordinate 72,277,418 downwards.
TAACTTTTTTTTTTTTTTTATTTTATTTTATTCTTATTTCATGCGCGATAAAAACTTTTTATATGAAACTTTTTACTTTTACAGACGACTAATTATAAATTTTATAAAAAGAATTTTAAAGTATAATTCGTCCATCATCTCATCCATCGTTAATTTTATTCAAAAGCTTTATTATTAAAAACTCATTCAAAGTTTAAGATCTAAAAACAAATATACGCGCTTAGATGCGATACTATGCAATAATCTCAAAGCAAAACGATTCAAAAGTATTTCTTATACCAATAAATTTCTAGATAAAACTAATACAAAAAAAAAAAAAAAGACTAAAAATTATCATTACAGTCATTGCGGGAAGTGATACCTCACGTATCGCGCGAACGTCGGCTTTCGAAGATCGAGACGCTGACGCTAGCGAAAAATTACATAGTCGCGCTCACCGACGTTATCTGCAGGATGCGCCAGCAGGACGAAGCGAGCGCAGGACAACAGCAGCATCAGACGAATGGATCAACCGAGGATGTTAGCGAGAACGGCGATAAGGACGCGAATGGCCTATTCGTACACGGTATAAATTTTTAATCTTATTTATTGTGCGACAGGTTCATCGATCTGTCGGCTCTGTAACGTTGATGAGCGAAAAAATAAAAGGCAAAGAAATATATATACATATATATATATATATATATATATATATATATATTTATAAAACATTCGAATTACATTAATATAGGTTATAAGATTCATTATGGATTTTTCTTTTTATTTTTACTTTTTTTTTTTTTTTTTTTTATTTTCATTATCCAATTGCTGTAAGCTTTCAAGTTAACCGTGATTGAAAAATTGGTAATCTCACGAGTATATTAAATAAAACGAGCATCTGGTGAAATTTCCGTGAAAATTGAAGCAATTACCGTCATTGATTAAATTGATTCAATATGTTATTTAATCTAAAAAATACTTTATTTATTTTTCTACGATTTAATTTCTCGCGTTGAAAAGCTTACCTAATTCTTTCAATATTTTTCTTCTCTCTGTACAACCGTCATTCATTTACAAGATTATTCTTTTTTTTTTTTTATGCTTCTGAGTTACGTTTGTAAAAGTAATATACGCTTTATATAATAACTATAAATTTTATCGCTACAGAATGTAATATGTGGATCACTATTTGTGAACGCTACATTTAATATTCATTTACTTTATAATATTTAAATCGTAGGCATAAAAAATTATCCCTTTTCAATTTCCTCTTTGATTTAATTTTAAGTTGATAGAAAAAAAAAAAAAAAAAAAAAAAAAAACAATTAGAGTTTTTGTAAAAAAGATTTTGTAAAAAAAAAAAAAAAAAAAATGAAATGAGAATAAATGAAAAACGCACGTAAATAATAACCAAGTATCAATGAAAGCAAATATATTTTCAATCTTAAAATTCCGGTTTTACCTTCTAACAATTGAAAGCAACGATCCTATAGAAACTGATTGAATTTTTATCGGACTTCATAAATTTCAATCCGTATCCTATTTACAAAGTAAATCGCGGTGAATAGAAAATCCATCCGATATCCTTTATATTACCGATTAAATAGTTCATTTAAAAAAAATTGAATTCAATGACTTTATCGCATTGTTCGTGTTTAAAATTTTTACGACTATCCCTTCCATTTAAATATCTTTTTTTTTTTTATTAATTTTTTTATTTTTAATCCAAATATCGTTTGAATTTTCAATTAAAATCCAATTAAATTTGATTGGAAAAAAATTTAGTCAAATGAAATACATCGTTTTTAAATAAAAAATATTACATTGTTCTATTTACAATAATTAATAAAAATTTATTTAAAATTGAAGAATACAAAAAATGCATTTAAATTGTTTTATTAACAACAATGATTTTAATTGTATTTATCAATGTCGACATTTTTTTATTTATTTATTATTGTTATCATAAGCATTCTTATAAACTTTAATAGCTTTCATGAAAATCATTCATTTATTAATAATTTCAAAAAAAAAAAGTCGTGTGCGCACATTCAAATTTATTTACACAATAATTGAAATTATAAAAATTGATTATATAAAAGAAAAATTAAATTCACCGTTTCAGATGTCAGTACGCCGACCTGCTCAAGATCATCGAGTCCAACGCGATACCGTATGTTGAGCAACGAAATTGATTCCATGTGGGACAGCGATTCGCTTTCAAGTTTCGGCACAGGACTATGAAAATAAAACGATCGATAGCTAAAAAAAACAGTATTTTTTTATATAGAGCAAAGATATATAGATTTTCGAAAGTATTTATTCCTTTTATTAAACTCACTTCATTTTAATTGAAGAATGCACTAAACGCGCGATTTACCTAACACCAAAAAAATATCTATATTTTTTAACTGCTACTGCTTGTGGGAGTTTTGGGTGATAAAAATAGACTGACTTTTTAATATAATTTTTATCGTATATTTTGTTCAAATTATTATTTTATAATAATCGACTGTACATGATTATTTATATAATTTCATTATGATTTCGTGAGTTTTAGAAACATTTTGTTTTATGTATAATAATCGTAACTGCTTGATGAATGTATTATTATACTTAGCAATGATTAAAATTTATTAATTTTATCGTTTTAAAAATTATTAAACGTTATACTTTTTTTAAGTATATATAATTTTTAATTATTATTCAAACTAATGTATGGATTTTAAATCTCCTTGAAGAGCTTCAACTTCCTTAGACTCATGTGATGCTATTAATATTAATAAAGAGTAAATCAACGTATATTCCCTTTGGGAAAATAAGATTACGGCCAAAACTTTAAACTAAGTTTAGACTCTCTGAAGAATATCTTATAAGTCTTAGTTATATAAGCAAGAGAAAAAATATATAAAAAATATACACTACATGTAAGGCAAAAAATCTACCAAAAAATTTAAAAATCAATTATCTATATCTATGCAAAAACTATTATAATAAAATTTTAATTGCACATACTATCAAAAATAAATAAATTATCTATAAGCCATTGCATATTGTCGTAAGGCTTAAAATTAGACTAAATACAATTCTTGATTATGTTACACCAAAAGAAACTGGTTTAGTATCTAATGATTCTAAATCAACTAAAATTGCTGTTTGATTTTTTAAAAATTTAGGTATGCATATTAACCTAATTGGTTGTCCTTCAGAATCATCTTTTTTTTCAATACCTAAATAAATATACATTAAAATTTACAAATGTGAAATAAAGCTTTGTTTAATAATAAATACAAGTTATTATAAAATTTTTCATAGTATTTTTTAATAATGTCAAAAATATTATATATTTTAATTAATTATAAATCTCTTTACTCACATTCTATTAATTTTGTTTCATATTTTTCCATATTTCCAACAAAATATATATTAGGATATTTATCCATAACAAGAGGATCTGACTTATCAAAAGGATATGCTGCTAAGGTATCTGGTGCTGTTGGAGCAAAATGTTGCCATTCCAAAGTTTTTTCTAACCAATCTAAAGGAGAAGCATCAATATTAGAGACTTTCATAATGTCCATTACTGGCTGACCACTAGATCCACCAACAATTCGAGAGCCAATTTTACCAAGCCATGGGTTGGTAGCACCAAATAAGTTTCCATTTCTAAAACAATTAATATTTTCCTATTAATTTTTTTTCAATTTTATTGACTAAGATGATTTCATAATATATTTACAAAAATTTACATAATGACTTACAAATAACCATAATTTTAAACTTTAATAATGATAAATCATAAGTGTTTAAATAAAAACAAAATTTTAAATTATTCTATGCAAATAATAAACTAGAATTTAAACAAAAATTTTATTTTAATGCAAACAATGATTTATGATTTAAATAAATCGATAACATATATTAATTTAAAGTAAACATACTTTAATGTCATTGGCAAAATATGAGGGTGAATAGGATGTTGTGGAATAGTATGACAAGTTGGATCAAATTCTCCAGGTAATAGAGTCACAGAACATGATTTTGTAATTTTGCTTAGAAAACGATCTAATCTATAGGCTGCTTGTTGTGCCTCTGTTGCATATAAAAAATCTTTTTTCTTATTTTCAAAATATCCTCTGCGAGTGAATGTTTCCACTGATCCTCTAACGCTATTTCCTAAGTATTATAATTATATATATAAATAAATTTGTTAGTAAATTTTTATTTTTTAATTATCTTACCAGCTATTATTACACGAACAATGCTGGCTGCTTCTTCCTGAACATAATCATTTCCTATTAAACCCGTAATCCAATCACCTAATAATTCTAAAGCTAAATCATCAGGCTGGTTAACAAAATCTAATCCTGACAATAGTAATAAAAGTTTACCATGGTCTTTGGCACAACTGCTTGGAGTCTGATTTAAAGATCTCAAATAAGGTCCTGGAAAACAGAATTCTTCCACCTATGAAATTTAATTATTTAATTAGATATTGATGAATTTTATTTTAAATAAATATAAATTTTCGTTGAAGAAAATTTAATAGTTATTTTAAATTTTCAAATAATTTAATAGTTTTTATCTATATTATTTAAAAATAAATATTTATTTTTCTAATTTTTAACTTTATTTAAAAAAATTTTAAAAATTATTACCAAAAATAAACCATCATTTAGCACATGTCCAAGAGTAGCACAAACCAATCCAGTAACCAATGTTTCTGGAACTAAGTTACCAATTAATTTAATACGTGCAACATCGTCTTCTAAAAATAATGAATCCTTAGGATTGCAGTAGTTTAATTTTGGAGGTTGCGGAGTACTTTGAATTTCTTCAGCAATTTCTTTTAATATAGAAGGTTTTAACTCTTGATGTTTATATAATGTACCAATAATGATACATGTTTTTTCTTTAAATTCATCTTTTGTTAAATCAGCAATTTGTAATATTTTTTGCCTATCTGTAAAAGGAAGTATTTTATTTATATAGAATAGAATGTTATTAAAATTCAAAACTTTCTTTAGTTTTGAATAATAAAAATATAAAATATATTAAAAGATTCAATTTACTAATTAAATATTTATTTCTTACTCCATTTTTCTTTTGCACGATTTGTAACTTTTATTTTTAGTGAACTTAATCGAGCTTTATAAATTCCACAGAATTGTCTAGAAAAATCTCTTGATTCAATATTAAATCTTCCAAAATCCTCAAATTCGGCATTTTTTCGTTTAATTTGTGCCATAACCGCAATAAATAAACGTTTTCACTTTTAAAAAAATTAGGCATTGTAAATATAAACTATCTTTTTATTATTAACAAACAAATCACTAAAGTGTTTTGTCATAACATCTGTTTTTTTTTGTTAATAAAATTTATTTTACTTAATTCGGTGTATTTACACAGACATCAGAATAACAGCTGATTGTTTGACACTTTCTAACAGAATTATAAATTCCTTATTTTCGAACATGAAAAAATATTGTATAAAATCGATTTGATGTCCGAAATTAAGTTTCCTTTTAATAGTTATTTATAAAAAAATGTATTATTTATTAAATTAAGAAATAACATATTTAAAATATTTATGCAATGTAGTACACAAATATTACATTGGCAACATTGCATATCTCATGCATGCGCATGGCACAAGACCAAAAAATATACTCTTATTATTATACGATCGTTTAGGAAAAATACAATATGCGGTATTTTATTTACTTATTTTATTATTAATATTATTTTAAAATATATATTTTGTAAGTTTTACACCTTAAAAACAATGAACGAAGAAGGCGAAAATAAGACTGATGGTTTCCTAAGGTAAATAATTTTTCTTGTGCAGTGACTTAAATCGCTTTAAATTTTTGTTAACCTTAACTTAATGTTTATAGTAAGAAAAGTATATAATATTTTTAATTTCTTTTTATCAATTTTAACTTTACTTTTCATTATTTATCGAAAAATTACCTTATGTATTTAAAAGATATCAAGAATTACTACATATGTAATTATACAAATTGTAATATTTTGATAGTAAAATTCATATGTAGTTTACTGAGCAAGAAAAAAAAATATCAATGTATGTTAATTCTAATTGTCTAAAAATTAATTATAAACAATACTATAAAATAGTGGTATAAAAATAATAATTAAATTAAAAATGTTAAAATAATCAATTGCAATTGTTTTCAAAATTATTTTTTAAAATAATTTAAAATAAGATTGTTAAATATTTTTATTTTAATAATTCACAAAATATTTTCAAATAAATTTTATTCAAAATAAAAAAAAAATTATAGAATAAATTATTTATAAAAGCACTTTACTTATTAGTACATTCATAAAAATAAGTTTAGTTGCTGATGCTTCTATATATGTATATATATATATATATATATATTATATCAAATAAAAAAAATTTCAAATTTTTCAGTGCTTCTGAACTTTTACAAGTTAAAGGAATTGGAAATATTGCTTGGGATGATTGGCAACAATCCGAAATTGCACTACCCAAAACTGGTAAAAGATATTTTGAACCAACTGGAACATGGTTGGAGAACATGCAACTTGAAAATGGTTTAAAAAATCGTAAAAGATTATTAGAAATTGAAAAGGTTGATCGATTATCACAATTAGCATTAGCTGAATGGTTACCAGGTTGTCAAAAAGCTAGAGTAACAAAAAAGTCAGGCCAAAAATGGGATTCTTTTGGATATGAAGAAAAATCACAGCTTTACCTCTTACCTGAAGAGGCTTTAATATTAATGGAAATGGTAAAAATAATTATAAATTTGTTTTCTTAACATTTGAAATAAAATAGATAATAAAATTTATTTTAGAACTGCTTAGAACTTACTTGGAATGGAATGCCTCTTTCCATTCAACAAGCTTATGAAGTACTAATAAATTCAGAAAACTCAAAATGTACTTTAGATGAATACAGAGTTTACTCTCATTTAGTCAAGTGGGGATACAAATTACAACGATTTAGAGAAAAATCATCCTTAGACAGCAAATTGTCTAATGCAACAAAAAGAATTATTATGAATCCAGATGGCCTTTGGGCACCAAATACATCTCCTACAATAGATAAACAAATTTCAGAGACTAATGGTAAATATTTTTTTATTTTAATTTATGATTAAGAATTAAAACAAATATGTAAAAATCCAACACTTTACAGGATCAGTTTTAATATCTCAATCTAATAGTCAAGACAACGATATTTTAACTATATCAAATACAGATGTTTCAGACCATGATTCGTCTATTAAGTCACAAAAATTAGAAATTGTTTCAGAGGAAACTTTGTTAGATAGCAATATTAAAATCATAAAAAATTGTGGTTCAACTCTAAAAAATGCAACTTTATCTACAAATGAAGCCTCCAAGTGGAGTGGATCACGAATTCAACGCAATGTTAAACTAATGCCAAAAAGAAATGATATAACAAATAGTGTAACTAATTTAAATACAGAGCTGTCGGATCAGCCTTCAATAAATAATACAATTACAAAATCCGAAAATTCTAATTTAACAAAAGTTACTACTGCAAAACAACCAAGACCTGAAGTAAGATTAATATTTTTATTACAATTTTTTTTTATTCAAATAAATAAAACTTTTTTATTTAATTGAATAAATATTAAATGTGATTGGTTCAGGTGATTGAATTGTCAGATGATGAAATTGAAGAAATACCACGACCAATGACACGAATGGAAATTCTAAACACTCTTCCTAATTTAGCTAATAATGGTAATCAATCTGTGATTTTAGAAATTTCTAGAGCTTATATACCTCACAACATTAAACCAGTAAAAGATTTTTATCGGTATGATCGTCAAAGATTACTTAATCTCACTGAGATGGATAATATGTTGAAATCAAATGAAAAATCTAATTCTGTGAATAATCTCCATAATGGTCAAGATAATCATTTTTATTCACAACGAAGTCAGTGCCAAGCAGTAACAACTTACAGTTCAAATAATGGTTATTCTTATAGAGGCATGAGGTGCCAGCGAGATGATGGATCTTTTATTCAACAAAACATATCACATAATACGATTCACAATCCATTTTCAGGAACTGTTGTTCATAGTAACTATGTAAATTATGTAATGGAAGTTATGGGCAATATGGTTCGTTCATTTCGTCAACAACAATTTCAGCAGACAACATTTTGTCAAAATTTTCAAATTTTTTCTCAACGTTTTCCATTTGCTCAAAGATTTCATCCTTATGTAAATTATTATTCTACTCCGTTAAAGGAACAGTATTTTAGAAGAGGTGGAAGTGGAGGAATGCCATCACCATCATCATACAGAGGTTGATTCTTTTTTTTTATTTTGAGAAAAATCTGTTTCTTAATATTAAAGAAATAATTGAAGAGTATTCGAAATTTATTTTATCTTATTGAAAATCAAATTTTTATTATTTGTAAAGCTTAATAATGTCATTAAATATTTAATCTTTTTATATAATTTGAATTTCAAGTTACACATTTAAAATCTTTGAAATAAAGTTTGTAAAATTAACGAATACAGGTAGAGGATACCGACATAATGGCCACGATTCTCAAAGACCTTTGCCGGAAGAACCAAGTTTACCGTCGTTTTCAAAACGATCGGATGTCACATCGTGGTCAGAATTGAAAGAAAGGTGGAGAGATGAAAGTACAATCACAATTGAAGATGAAGAACCTTTACAAATAGATAGCACAGGAGATAACAATGAAATACAAGTAGTCCAAGAATCCGTTAGTCCACTCATTAGTTCTAAAAATGGGATATCTAATTTAGAAGAAGTTTATGAAAAACTTAGGATTATCAAATCTGCTACTGATAGAACAGTGAGATCTCGAAAAGTCGATTATTCTTTGTCATATGAAGTTTTTTCTAGTAATCAACACTACAAGAAAACTTCTCCAGGATCACCTATCTGCCGACTATTTATAATAAAGTTAGTATGTTATGTCAATTAAGTTTTAAAAAAGTAAAAGATAAATGTAATTTCTAGATTTATTTCATTGATACGTCTTTATCATTTTACAGCTCGAAAAAAGAATCTTTTTTAGATGCAAGCAAATTACAAAGATTACAGCAAGAATCAAAAGAAGTTCCAATCGTGGTTGCATTTGTATCACAATCTTGCATATCGTACATGCAACCTGGTGTAGTGCTAATACCGAATTTATTTTAACATGTATATAAATGTAAATTAAAAGCTTTTCTACGTTTTTCTTTGTTATAAATAGAAATATTGCTTTTATTTATAATTAAAAGTTTTTATTTAAATTTTATAAAAACCTAATTTTAATAATAATGCAAATTTTTTTAAATAAGTTATTTTTATTCTTAGCCACTAAAACATATCTATGTATTAATTAAATATGAATTTTTTATTAATATTTTAACAAATATTAACAAAATAATACAAAATTAAAAATTTTTTAAATTTAAATTTTTTTTACAATATATGTTTATGATTAAATTATCATATAAATTTTATGATTTTAAAAATTAATGATACTTTCAAATATGCCTTAAAATTTAAAATAATATATTTTATGTTCAATACTACTTTATAAATTTTTATTATAAATTTTAATACATGTAATTTTAAAATAATCATAGTAAAAATTTTTTTCTAAGGAAATTATACACAACAATAAAGATGAAAAAAGTGTATTTTTTTTTCAACGTAAGTATGCATGTATTTATATAAAAATAATATAAGTTTTTATATATTATTTTTTAAATTATAGATGATGCCTTGAATTATGTTTTTTTTTTATCTTTTTGTGGTGATCATAATTGGTTCAAGTATTAGGTGCGCAACTAAATTCTTGCTGTTTTTCTTAATTAAAATGCAACTTTATTGTAAAAAAATGGTTACAAATGGATCATTCAAAGTATTGCCCATCGCTAGCTACAACTTTTCCCATCTTTCTGGCAGAGCTCGAATACCATTACGGTAAAAGTGTTCGTCTTTTGAAGCTATCCACAAATCTAGCCAATTTTTGATTCTTGTCGAGAAATGCCTCAAATTCAGCGTCTCCGAAAGTTTTTGGCCTTCCTTCACGCGAACGGTCGTCAATATCGAAATCACCGTCTTTAAAGCGATGAAGCCAATCACGGTACGTTGTTTCACTTAGAGCAGCATCTCCGTAAACGTTTTGGCGCTTCCGATGTGCTTTAGCCGTCGTTTTCTTCGAATGAAAGAAGAAAAGTAACGCTTTCCGCAAATGACGATTATTTGACACAAAACAAAATCACTAATTAATGTGTCAAAGCGATTTGTTTACCATATGTCTAAGCTTGCTTCATGACGTTTTGGATGTCGAAACCGACAAGCACTTAAAAATGCTGAAGCCGTCTATTAAGGGGTTACCCCCACTTGCGACTTTGAAAAAATCGATTTTTTGTTAATTGCATTTTTTTGAAGTATAAGTATCTGAGAATATGACCTGGAAATTTCAAGTCGATCCGAACAAAATTGACTGAGATATGAGCGTTGAAAGAGAAGAATCCGTTGTGTAAACAACCGGCTACTTTAAACTTTAAACGCGTTTTTCTCGAAATGGCATTTCTGAAGTCGGTGACCAAGATTACTCAAACACTAATGAATCGATCTTCTTGAAATTTCGCAGGCTTATTTAATACATAATAATGTAGTCTTTAATCGTTTGATTTTTTATTTCGAAAAAAAATGGCCGTTTTATAGCCAAAAAACGGCAGTTTTTTTTCGTTAAAATCGAACCATTAACTTTGACTGTCCGCCATTTTGTGAAAAATGAATATTTTTTTAAATCCTTTGATTAAAGACTAGTTTATACTTATATTTAACTAAATCTATCCACATTTTTTGTTTCAAATGATCCACTTTGCCGCAATGTTGGTCACCGCAAACCGTATAAATAAAAACACTATTTCATTGGCGGCCATTTGCCACTTAACAATGTAATATTTTGCAATAAAAAAATTACTGAAAGTTCTTCAAGATGTATTCTTTAAGATGATATAATAATCGTTTAAAAAAGTTTTGTAGTTTTCTTTAAAAAAATTCATGAAAAAGGCCTTTTTTGTTGAGCTACAAGTGGGGGTAACCCCTTAACAAACAGCGGGAACTTAGTTGCGCACCTAATAATATTTAAAATATACTATAGTTAAGGCTAATGGCTTTCACATAGAATTATGTTTTGTTTCTTTTTTAATATTTTATATTTATTAATTTTAGTCACTTTAAAATAAATAAAACTAACTCTTCAAATTAAAATATTATAGAATAATATTTCAAGAACATGTGTAAAGAAACTTCTTATATTTCCTAAAAAGAACATAAATGACATCGTTGCCATTGATCAATTAATCTCGGAAAATGTTTATCTATCAAACGCACAAGTTTAGCTACTTGTAACTGAAAAAAAGGAAAAGATAATTTTTCATTTAATATAATGTGACACTATAGTTATTATTACATCTGCAGATTTTAAATTCATTCATATTTTTGAAAAAATATTCAAATGTATAACTGTACAACTGTGAATTTTGATCAAATCTATTTGAAATTTTTAGAAAATATTCCGTAAAATTATCGTTCTCAAATATATTAACGTAATATCTATTATTTTATCATTGTATCATAAGTTTTCTGACTGCATACAATCGCGCTCTTAAATTGAATTAATTTATCGTCCTCGTGAAAACAAGGCAGAAGTTTTATGATAAAAATCTTTTATGCGATATGCTATCACGCATTTTCACATTCATAGGTGAAATGTCACATAGAAACATTCCGAAACTTCAACGAAGGCGGATTTGAAACCATACGAGGAAGTATATTTTAATAAGCGTTACATTTTTGTTCACTTGTTACATCGTGAAAAGTAATTTAATAGTGTATCTACAAAAAGTAAACATTTATTAAGTGATTCTGATTCGTTAATATTGTTTTTTTTTATTAGTGAACCTAACCTCTGAAATAAACGAAACAAGTGTATGAAATATATTCAAGTGAAAAACCGACGACGTCGTTTTTACAATTAATTATGTTCGGTGCTTTTTCTTGTTGTTAATTTATTCTTTTATTTGTTACGTACGATGGGTTTTTCCCATAATTACAAAACATCGACCGGTGCACGTCGAGATCACGTAGTTCGAGTATACAGTTCGTAAAATGGTAAGTTTTTGCAAAAGATGAATTTTCAGGCTTCCTCATCTATCTAATATCCTTATTTTTATAATAAAACTGTTATCTCTCCAAAATAAGCAGACATTATATATCAAATGTAAAAGAGTTTATTCCTCAATTTATTAAGGATTTATTAACTCTTTTATGATATCAAATATTTTTACCTTCCTTAAGGGAGTCAACCCATGTGACACTTTGAAAAAACTCAATTTTTTTTTTTTTTTTTGCATAAATCCAATCTAGAGCATGTCTAGAATATATTGCTAAAGTATTATTCCAAAATTCGAAGTCGTTGGAAAGTTATAGCAGTGAAAAGGTAAGCAAAAATTTCATAATGTAACATGTATGCGAACTTTTAAACGCGTTTTTCTCAAAATAGTATTTTTTTAACTGGTGACCACGATCGCTCCAAAACTTTTTAATCGAACCGATTAAAATTTTAATGATAGATTCAGCACATGTCTGGCTATCGCCCGAACTAGGATTTTTGAAAAATATCGAACTTTTTTTTTTTTTAATACAAAAAATAGTCGCAGAAAAACATGAAATTTTGAGCCTTAATGTTTAAAAGCATGTAAAAAATATAATTTTTAATATTTAAAAAAAATCCTAGTTCCGGCGATAGCCATTCACCTACTACTTAATATGCAATAAGAATTTTTTATTTCAAATGACCCTGTTTCTCGGAATCATAGTCACCGTTTAAGTTTTTTTTTTTTACATAGGTGCCATTCGAGCGGTGTAACTTAAGATCTACATCATATTTTTCTTTGAAAAAAATTAGGAACATAGTTAAAAGTATAAAAAATATATAGTAAAAAGGTCGAAAGTTTGTGTCTATTTATTTTGCTATAAAAAATTTCCAAAAAACCTTTAAAAAAACGGCCATCACATGGGTTGACCACCTTAATGCTTACTTAACAAAAAAAAAAAATTTGCACAGAAATTTAATTTTTATTCTATTGCTTGAGAATTCTCATCTTGAATAATTAAAGAATTATTTAAATAAATATAAATGATGATTATTAAAATTATCTAAAGCTATGGATTATCTTTACAGGGTGCCAATATATCTCAATTGGAAAAGGATATTGGCTCTGACCAATTTCCTCCAAATGAGCATTATTTTGGATTAGTTAATGTAAGTTTCTATACAATAATTGAATAAGTATACAAATCTATAATATTATTATTCTAATACCAAAAAAATTTTAATATTATTTTGAGAACAAATAGTAATATTTATGCAGATAGAAATTTTACAGAATTTTAATCAATAAAATATAATTAATTAAACATAAAATTAAAAAAAACTAAAAATTAAATCTATTAAAAATTGTAGGCTAGTTGAACCTTATTATATCAATTTAATTTAATTACTTTTATAAGATTTTAATAGATTTTAAATGTTTTAAAAGGTTTCAGTAGACATTTTTATTATTAGTTTTTTTATTTTAAACAATCTTTAAGATGGAAAAAAATTTATATGAAAAATTTATAGTTGTTGTTTAAAATTTATTATTAAAAAGAAATATATAGCATAATTTATTAATTTTATTGTTTTTGATTTCATAAAATAATAATTAATTATTTATCAAAATTATAATTAATAAAGTCTTCTATACTATTTAAGAATTATTTTATATAGTTAGTTATAATCATAAATATATAATACCAATTGTTTTGATATTTCAATAGTGGTATCATAAACTAAACACAAAAATGTTATTTTGTTATCCATTTTTTATTTGTATTTTTGCAGTTTGGCAATACATGTTACAGCAACTCTGTTTTACAAGCCTTATATTTTTGTCGGCCTTTTAGAGAAAAAGTTTTAGAATATAAAGCTAGAAACAAGCGCAACAAAGAAACTCTTTTAACATGTTTGGCAGATTTATTTCATAGTATAGCAACTCAAAAAAAGAAAGTTGGTTCAATAGCTCCAAAAAAATTTATAGCTCGACTAAGAAAAGAAAAGGGTTAGTCAAAATACATTGCTTAATTATTTAATCAATAAGAGTAAATAAATCTAAGTTAATGTTTTAAAAATATTGTTTTGTAGAAGAGTTCGACAATTATATGCAGCAAGATGCTCATGAATTTTTAAATTTCTTAATAAATCATATAAATGAAATCATATTGGGTAAGCATTAAAGTTTATTTTTAATCAATTATATTTCAAAATAATAAAACATTATTATTATTAGCTGAAAGAAATCAAAGTAAACCTGCTGGTGGAAAAGGTGCAGGTGATGCTGGTACACCACCAGAACCCACGTGGGTACATGAAATTTTTCAGGGTATTCTGACTTCAGAAACTCGTTGCCTTAACTGTGAGACTGTATCTAGCAAGGATGAAGATTTCTTTGATCTTCAAGTTGATGTTGATCAGAATACCTCAATTACCCACTGCCTAAAATGTTTCTCTAACACAGAAACACTCTGTAGTGATAACAAATTCAAATGTGATCACTGCAGTAGTTATCAAGAAGCTCAGGTAATTCATTTTATAAATTATAAGCATACATAGAGTATTTTATTTATTTATTTTAAATTTTTTATTAAACGTTTAATTTTATTTGTCATAAATATAATTTTAAATATTTTTTATATTAAAACATATATAATTCAATAATTAATTGAATATTACAGAAAAGAATGATGCTGAAAAAATTACCAATGATACTTGCTTTACATTTGAAAAGATTTAAATATGTTGAACAATATAACAGACACATTAAAGTTTCACACAGGGTAGTTTTTCCTTTGGAACTTCGACTTTTTAATACAGTGAGTTTTTCTTTGATTTTCTAAAATTATAATAAACTTATATTTTTAATCATTTGATGTGTTAATTTTTAGAGTGATGATGCCGTAAATCCAGATCGTTTGTATGATCTTGTAGCGGTAGTGATTCACTGCGGGAGTGGGCCTAATAGAGGACATTACATTTCAATTGTAAAAAGCCATGGGTTCTGGCTGCTTTTTGATGATGACATGGTTGACGTTAGTAATTTTGTTGATAATCTTTAATATGCATTTTTTGTGAAACAATAATTTATTTTTTAATATTATTTTAGAAAATTGATTCGTCCACTATAGAAGATTTTTATGGATTGACATCCGATATCCAAAAGAATTCTGAAACTGGATATATTTTATTTTATCAATCAAGAGACTGCAGTTAAAGTTCATTTTTATTAAGAAATTTTTATTGTAATTTTTAATGCCCTGCTTTAATCGATTATCTGTGGCTTTTAAATCACAAAGGAATGCGATGTTAATTAGCCATGATATTGAGTAAGCAGTTCAAATTGTGCAGGACTTGAATCATTGTTAGATTTTTTTATAAATAATACCATATGGTATTTAGTTAATTTTTGTACAGAAAGCAAGTTTCTGTGATCTTCTGAATGTGTAATCTTCTGAACTTTAGAATGACATATGATGAAGATATCAAGAAACTTCAGTCTCGTTCTTTAACTAGTTATAGTCAAAGGACGACACTAACAATAACGAGGATTTTAATAAATTGCATGTTTAGTAAGATTTATAAAATTCACTGTACTTTGACTATAAAATAGTATACGCAGTAAATTTTATGACTACTTGCGATAAAGTTAAGAGTTTCTGTTGGCTTTTCAAGTAAATATTTCCAAATAAGTAATCTGAAAACAAAATATTTTTTGCATGTTCACACAGTGCATTCTTTTAATCCTCAAAACTTTTCGTATTCCTCTGTGATTAACGAGTATGAAAGATTAACGAATGTGCTAGAGAAGATGTCCGTGCTGTATTTATACACAGTGGATTTGTATATCCTTTTAAGAGAATATTTTAAAATTTATAATATACTGATAAATTGTATGAATTCAGGTTTTATTTCTTATAGTGATCAGTCGTATAGTAAAAATTTAATGGCAAAGTTTATAACCAGAAGTTGAAGGCGAGTGAAAATGAATTAAAATTCTTTGCAAGCTCAATCACTGTTAGTTTATAAACAAATTTAAAATTATTAAAAGATATATACATTAGCAATTTCTAGAATTTTTATGTTATTTATAATTTCAAATAATAATATTTAGTTTCCAAACATAATTCAGAGATTTTTGATTTAAACAAAGTAAAATTGTCAGAATAATGAATAAAAAAAAGAATAAAAAATAAAAAAAGAAAGTACTTATTATTTTGATTTTAATTTTCATATATAAATGTTATATTTTAACAATTTTTACAGAATTATTATTAGAAATAAAATTAAAATTTAAAAATGTAACTTTTTTCACTTTTTTCAATAAGTAAGTAAATTTTATGAGTAAAGAGAGAAAAACTGTAGAAAAGTGTATTTTTTAAAAAAATACACGTCATATATAGATAGTTTCAAAAATATTTGATAATGATGAAATTTAATGAAATATACATCTATAAATATTTAAAAAGTATGAAAAATTTATACAAATTTTTTATAACTTTTGCAAAAACTAAAAAATATTTAATCTCTTAATTTTAGTTTTATTTAGAGCTTTTGAAATTGATACTGTTTATTTTAATTCGTTTTTACATGCTGAATAGAAGCTATTTCATTCTATGTAAGGAATATTTATTGTAATTGTACTTCAAAACTAGTCTACATTGAGTTAAAGCAAATCATGAACTTCATTTATTCAAGCAGTTGATTTTTCATGAACTCTGCGTTATCCATGTTGGAGACATTATCAAATTCTATTAAAATGTAAAAATGTATGACTGAAAATAAAAATATTGTTATGAATGGATAATATCTTTTTTTTAAATAAAATCCTTAATACACTTGTCGCACATGTGTTAAAATTATTATTTTAACTTATGATTATTCTTTGATTTTATAAATTTCAATTTTACCGCCTCGAATGGCGTGATAGAAATTTTTTGTATCACGTACCTTTTTACCAACTGTACAAAATATTAAATGTTTTGCAAGTGTTTCTTATTGTATATGTACGTTACACGTAAAACGTAAAAAGCATCAAATTAAATTTGGAATGATAGGAAAGCCGGTTATTGGATTGTTAACAATTTTATGTTTTTCAAAAAGTTTACGTGCACAAAGTTTTAAAACTATGAGTAATTTTACCGGTGTTAATTCTGCAGTTTACGTTACTGTTCCAACAGATGAACTTGCGAAAAAAATGGCTCAGTGGGCTTTTTAAATTAATATTTTATGTAGAAAATTTAATTTAAACAAATTTTCTTAAACAATTAATGTTATTTTTTAGTGGATTGGTATCCAATAAATTAGCTGCCTGTGTCAATATCATTCCAAAAATTACTTCTATGTAAGCTCTTAATAATAAGTTATAAATAAAAAGGTGTTATTTGCTTATTTTTTTTTTTTTTTTTTTTTTTTAGATATGAATGGAAAAATGAGATCCAAGAAGATAGTGAACTTTTATTGGTAAAATTTTAACAAAAAATTGGAATATTAACTGTATTCATTTACTTTAATTAATTTATTTTATAATGTTTAGATGATCAAAACAAGAACAGACGCAGTAGATCTTCTTACAAAATATGTCAGGTGTGTTAAATGATTGTCAATTTAATATTATTGAACTTTTCAAATTAATTTAATTTTTTTCTTTTTCTATTAGAGAAAATCATCCATATGAAGTATGCGAAGTTATTTCCTTGCCTGTGAGTAATTAAATATAATTTTGAACATTAATTTTATTATATACAGAAAAAGATATATAGAATTTTCAAATTTTTTTTAGATTCAAAATGGTAATGAGGCATATCTTCGCTGGATAAATGATATAGTACCACCGCAGTCTACTGTTACTGATAAAAAAGAAGTAGAAGAAAAAAAAAATGTATAAGATCTATTGAATTATAATTTCTTTCTTTTTTTTTAATAAATTTAAAAATAAATATTATTTTATTAATTTATTAATAAATGTATAAAAGGTAATTAATAAAATAAAGACTATTAAGTTAAATTTTATAAAGTAAATTTATTACTATTTAAGCAATAAACTCGTAAGGAATAGGTGCCAAAAGTTGAGGTTGTTCTCGTCCAGAAACAATATGTGCTGGTCTAGGTTGAGCAGGCTGTCTCTTCAAGTGTACTTTGGCCTTCTTGTCTTTAGCTTCTTTTCTGAGTCTCTCATTTTCTTTCACTCTTTTCAAAAAGTCTTCTCTGCATTTTGAGTGAGTGAGATGTTCAATTCGTACATTGATGCGCTTAGCAATAATTCGTCCACGAACTCGTTTGTTGACAATAACGCCAAGAGCATGGGGTGTAACATTAAATACTCTTCCAGTTTTTCCATGGTAGACCTTGTAGGGCATACCCTTCTGGACAGCTCCATTACCTTTAATGTCTACTATATCTCCAACTTTGTAAACTTTCATGTACGTTGACAAAGGAATTGTTCCACTTTTGCGGAATTTTCGAGAGAATAAATCTCTCGTACCGCGACGATAACCCTTTGAGTTCGTCATCTTATTTTACCTGCATAGGAAATAAATAAAATTTTTAAAAATACGTCATTATATTTTGACATCACATAGGATAAAATTTTGTCATAAAATAGTGAGGTTAGGTCATACTTCATAAAGTATTCATGTATATTTCTTTTATAACAAAAAATTTCTAATAGAAAAAGTAATAATAAACATAAAAAAAATGTGTTAATAATTGTGAATATTGAAAGTATTAAATACTAAAAGATAATTAAAATCAAAAAAACATGCACGTGTCTACATTAACGACACATTTAGTGTTAATTACACATTATGTTTTTAAATTAGGAAGTATCAAATAGTAATACAATATTTGTTAAAAGAAAAACTATTTATTTTACCCAGTGAAACTCACTACAAATTAGTATATTTTTAAAAATATTGTTAAAATATCAATTACAATACGACAAAAACTTACGTTCTTTACTAAAGCACAAGAAAAAGGAAGTTCGAGAGTTCTTCTAACCCTAAAATCTTAATTCGAGATTGCGTTCTTCGAGATAAATCGATAGATGGCATATAGTTGATTTTTTAAAAATGCGCCATTTTTGAATATTTTTAAATATTATGCAAATTCTCTTATAATTTAAAAAAACTTTAATTTCTAACTTGTATAAAATGAATTTTAAAAATTTATGAAATTGGGTCTTACATTCAAAAGCAGTAATATATTGAAAAATATAATTTATTATTTTTTCCTTATAATCTTACAATATTAAGTTTTGTTATAACATTAGTAATTTCAAGAATAACGATATATTACATTATCTACAAAATATACGAATTATGTACGTATCATTGTTTGGTTTCATTAAAAAAAAAAAATTAAATACAAATAATATCAACGTTGTGAAAATCTATATTTTCCAAGTCATATAGCGTTTGTATTCATTAGGAAGTTCTTCTTGCGGTTCTTCTAATTCATTCAAGTCTTCTTCATCAAATATGGTATTTTTCTCATCGCTGTCTTCATTATCATCATCTGTTTCTGATCCATTGGATGCTAAAATATTTTATTTATAAGTTAGTGCTTTTAAATAAATTTTAATATCATAAAATACAAATACTCACTGATTTCTTCTTTTAAAAGCTCTTTGTTTCTTTCGCAAAAATTTTGTAACTTTTTTGCTAACTCACGATACTTCGTTTTTATTTTTGTAGGCTATTTATAACAGAAAAATTCATTGAAAATTGTTATAAATAAAAAGAATCATTAAAAATTTACATAAATAAACAAAATAATAATATTGTCAATTCTTTGAGTAACTATATTTAAGCTATTTATTGATTTTAAGTATTAAATAATTAATAAATAACCAATATATTTTTTAAATAATTTCACTATAATGATACACAAAATCTAAAAAATGATAAAACGGAAAACTAGATACTTTTTAGAAAAAAAAATTTATCAAAAACTTTACGATATGAAAGGAAATTTAAAATCCATGTAAGCCTTAACGATGAAATTAATTTAGTTATTTATTTACAATAAAGATTAGTCATTAAAATTTACGCTTACGCTTTTTATTTTGGGTTTTTCATCGACGCTTATCTCTGTTATACATTTGTTTATCTCCATGGCTTCTATAATACTTAGAAGGCCTGTTTTATAAATAGGATTATTTCGCAGATCTATCATCTGTAAATAATAATAGATTTGAGATTGCATTTATAAAATTACTTTATTAGCGTTAAAAAATTAAATTTCCAATAATGGAAATATTCTAAGATAAAAATGAAAAATGAAATTTAATAAATTGTTTATACTCACTTCGATGACTTTATTAACCTTGAGGACTGCTGCCAATTCAGAAGCACCAAAACACGACATTTCGGTATTTCGTAAATCCAGTTTAAGAAGTACTTGATTCCCCATCAAGGAATCTCTTATGTCCATAATAGTATCATCCATTAGGGCGTTCGATCCGATGTTTAAACTTTTCAGCGTTTTCGATTCTCTCTATACGAAATAACGGAAGTATTCATTTTTCTTTATTTTAATCGTCCTTCGAAATGTTTTTTTTTTTTTTTCATAGCACATATGTGTTACACGTAATAAGGTATAGTATACAAGCTTATTGTTAGTAATAAATGGCTTTACCTACAATGGCGAGGTTAATGTGCGTTGCCGATCGTCTGGTCAATTTATTATTCCACAATATCAAACATTCTAAGCCTTTTTTTGATTTACTGTATTTTCCAAAATGCAACTGATGGGTTAAACCATTAACGACGTAATACAAATCATCGTCTTTAATCAAATTATCGCTAAAATGATGAAATTGATTAAGAAGCTTATAAGCAATGGTAAATTTAACAAAGTTTTCCAATCAAACGTTAATATAATGGATAATTACCTTAGATCGAGATATAACAATCTGCTATTGAACTTTAAAAGCGTTTCGATTTGTAGACAATCCGCTCCTTGTAATTCATTGTCACAAAGATAAAGCTGCCGTAATGCCATGTTAAATTTCAAAGCTTTAACTGCAATGATATAAGTATCGGTAACATATGCAGTTGTAATAAAATCGTTTTTCAAATCAAAGATGTGTTTCAAGAATGTACACGAACATATTTATAATATATAATCGATTCATAATCGTATATATTTTGATCGTATTATAAATTATCTAAGCAAAAATAATATTAATATATAAATAGATCGAATTGTCTATTTCTACTGCGAATAGTTGCCGCCTTAGGCGAAAAAGATCCGCTCAGTCAGGCGGCTAATTATGTAATAATTAATTTGATAAAAATAATTCAATGAAAAAGTGCGAGATGATTGATGCAATGCGCCATACCTAATAAGTCCATTAATCTTCCGGATAGTTTACAAGAATTCAATCTCAATATTATCAGGTAAGCATATCTTAATCCCCGAATAAGTATCGTCATATATTCTTCATTTAAACTTATGTTGCAGGCGTCCAGTCGTTTCAGAGATCTCGTCTAAATAAAATTAAAAGACATTTAGATAATTAATATGAATAAATAATATTACATCGATAATCATTTATCCCTGTGAAATTAAATCTTTTTCAAGATGAACTTTTAGAAGAATTTTTTCACCTTTCTTAACATACGACTACAAGCTTGCCAGCCATAAGTGCCGATCATTTGATTATTCGATAAGTCGAGGTGTGCGGTTGCTTCGTAAAATTCGAAAATTTGAAAGAGCACTTCTGCACTCTGAAAGAGCAAAAAGTTTCAAAAAAATTTTTAATGAATCTAATGGTTAAATTTGAATGAAAGAATTGAAAAAAAAAAAAAAAAAAAAAAAAATACGTCGTTACCTCATCTTCGGCGATGGCATCGTTCAGATCGACTTTAAAGAATAAGATTCTTCGAAATATTTCCTCCAACGCTTCGCAATCGTTTTGATAAAGATTCGTGTCTTTGAAACTTAATTCCTCGCAACGATCGTCTATATTGTTTGTTGACTGAAAAAAAGAAAAAAAAAGAAAAAAAAAATAAAGAAGAGGGAGTAAGAATCGATCGTCGCGTCGATAAATTGAATCAGTGGTTAAAGGGTATTACGCTCAGACCGTGCGAGTATAATTGCATGAAGTTAAACAATTCAAATCATCATAATTAGCTCAACTAAAACGAATGTTTACCTTAAGTTGATAAATGAGACTTTGCAAGGGCGATACTTTGTGCTTTTTACAGGCTTCCTTGTAGGCGGCAATTACCCCGTCTCGTTTAAGATCCACACCTAATACGGAAATACAAAAACATTTTATCGCAAAAGGTATATATATATATATATATATATAACTACTATGTTATGATTGATTTTGACGTTTATTAATTTTAAACGTTTGGCGCGTTCGTTTTTATTCTCGTATGGATGAATATAAATAATTGTTTTTATACATGGCGACATTAGGTAATCATAAATAATTGAATAATTTTATTTATTCTTTATGTACGTAAACTTTGTATTGTTTTAAAAACTAAATCGATAAAATTGCGCAAAATAGCATTTATTAAATATGAAGAATTATGAAAGAGCCGTCATATATTTTTCGAAAATTTTTTTTTAAAATCAATCAGTTTCAATTCGACAAAATAAACGATAAAACGAAAAGTATAAGAGAACGGGTGAAAAGAAAATAAGCGCTAAAAAGTGCAAGAGCATCGTATTGTTACGCAAAACCACGTGTCGCATAAACACAAACGCAACGTACGAAATTATCGATCACGGGTTGATATACGGCTGCTATCGTATACGCGTCGAAATTAAAAAGCCAGCAACGAGTCGCGAGATGAGAGAGAAAGAAAAAAGCCAAGAGAGTGATTCACGCGCACGAGGGACGAGTAAGAACGACCGGCGACTATAATTAGTGATCGAGACAGAAAAACAGAGAGAAAAAGAGATAGAGTGAAGGTAGGAGATGGGGTGGGGGAGAAGAAGGAAAGATTGCGAAAGCGCATATCTATCTCGAACGGTAAACGCGCTCTAATAAAAGATAAAATAAAAAAAAAAAAAAAAAATAACAAAACAAAACAAAACAAAAAAAAAAAAACAAAAAATAATAATAATATGCATGATCGGTAAGGTATACGCGTCGACGAGCGCGCGCGAGATACGACGCTACGCACTTTTGGCAATATAGGCCACAATGCGACGAATTTTTTCGCAATCTTTGCCAACCCCCAACGGCTTTGTTCTTATATACATATACGTGTATCGTACCGCGATCCTCAAGTGTACTTATATACACATGCACACACATATACACTTATGTACGTAGGCATACTTGCACGATCGAGTTTAAGTTCGAACGGCAAAGTGGCTCTTTCGAGGAAGTACCTATTGTTGTTTTGGCATGTGTGAAATAAAAGCATTGCCAGCGCATATATAATTTATTCCATCTCGAGTTTGTTGTTCTCCTTTATCTTTTTTTCATCGATAAAGTATAGAAAAAAAATAAAAAGAAAAAAGAAAAGAAAAAAAAAAAAAAAAAACGTCAAACACGACTGGTTTTCGTCGAACTTTTGAAATAAATTTTTCGCAACGGTGAATCATGATTATTTTCATGGTTTTTTAAATACTCTTTAATAATTTAAAAAATTAAAGCTGCAATTTATTCGGTATAAATAAAAAGAAACTTATCGTCTTTATTTTTCGAAATATTTCAAATAGTATCTAATAATTATATTTCGACGAAAATGTAATTTCGATAAAATTAACCAACTATTTCATAAACCATCGTTTATTTAGCGGCTCCCTTGATTTCGTCTCCCTATTCCTATGCCTAACGATCATTAGTATCTCAGCTTTTCTTTTTATTTTGTGACGAGGTTGCTTGAAACTTATATAGAGATGCCCTCGATTTCACTTAACTCGGTGACAGAATTTCGACTTGGGGAAGTTTCGTTATTTCTATCCAGCGTTTACTTTCGCTGGCGGTTTATTATCTTTTTCGTTTTTACTTTTTAATATTTTTTTATTATTTTTTGCTTCTTAGCCCGAGTTTACTGCTTTGTATCAAAAGAAAACTAATCTTTTTGTAAACGTCAAGTATACTTAATAGCAATTTGTTTTCAGTTTGAAAAATAAAAAGAAGAAAAGAAGAATAAAAAAAAAAAAAAAAAAAAAAAAAAAAACGAAAAATAAGACGTCGAGTCGTCGAAGGAATCAGCTGATAATATACTCACGATGCCTCCAGGGATTCTCGGGTTCGAGGCATCCGGCGACCTCGTTCTCGGAGAATCTCAGCGCGCGTTTCTTCTTTTTGCGCCGATTGATTAGCAGAGCGCTTCTGATAATCCGTCCGTCGATTAGCTGATGGGGCGATATGGGTAAGGTGGCATTGCGGGCGCACCAGCGCTGTCGACGCTCCGTCGGGACGACGAGCCGCGGGGGGAGCTTCTCGACGTCGATCTGGGCGACCGCGGCGGCGATCGCTGCCTCCTCCTCGGTCTCCTGCTCGTCGCTCTTCCACCTCAGCATGGCGCGAGTTTTTTCTTCCTTTTTCTCCCGCTTGTCAGCGTGGACTCCGGCATCCTCGTCCTCCTCGAGCGGCGAGGGAGGAGCGCCTATTACCGATCGCCCCGGCACCAAAAGATCGACCTACGATGTCGTTATCGCGTCGTAGACGTAATTGTCGTCGTCGTCGTCGTCGTCGTCGTCAGGGTCGTTCGATCAGTAATTATAGATATAATTATGTAAGCGTTAACGAGCCGAGTGTCACTGAGTGGGTTATTACAGAGAGATGCGTTGTGAGAGGGTTAACGATTGCTTTTTAGTTAAATGCTACGCTTAGAAAAGTTTTCAGGTGCAATGGGATTATTATTAAAGATTTTATTTGAAACTTTATTTGAATTGCGGTGTTCACTTTGACTCGACTTTATTAAAAAATCATATTTATTTATTAAACGATTGTTTAATTATATTTTTAAATTCAATGTTTTTATTGTCAAAATAAAAGAAAAAAAAAATCAATATCTTATTTAAATTTGATAAAAAAAAAAAAAAAAAAAAAAAAAACAAACAAAATTTTTATCTAAATATTATAATAGAATCGTATAAAGATTAAAATCGAAATTGAAAATGATATTTTTATAAATTTCAATGTTTATAAAATACAATCTCATGCACTTTCACAACGTAAATTAATTAGTTTTCGTGTAAACATCGTTGACAAATAATGACATCGAAATCAATAAATTTTCAAAAGATTTTGGGAAACAATGAAACACAGCTTATGAATTCTATATATTATCGCTATATTTTATTAAAACTTGCATTATTTTACATTTAAAATACAACATTTTTCATTAGTATATGTAGAATCTGATAATTTTAAGCATTGATTCTAATAAAACCAGCAATATTACTAAACTTTTTATTTGATTAAAAATGAACAAAAAAATTTGCTTAACGAATCTAATATCATTTATTTATAAAATTTATATGCTTAAAATTATAAGATTAACAAAATAAATATACATATTAATGATCTTATATTTTTTACACAAACAAATATTTTAACACTTGCTACAGATATTAGTACAATAAATAAATAAAATAATCTTTCATTTCATTAGATTTTTAGGAAACGTACAACAAACATCACTTTATTATTACTCACAAAAATAATTTCTTTCAAAATAAATCTTTCCTTCGATCGAAAGAAATAAAATAAGCATTGATTGATCGCACACACGTATTATTATAAATACACGTTTTCTTTAGTAAAATTATATTGTTTTTAAATTGCGAAAGTTCATACGTAATTCGAACATTAAAAAAAGATTTAAAATTCAGTGCAATATAACATCACAATAAAAAATTTTTTTGTTATTAAACACTCATAGATAAAAAAAAAGAGAAAAACATAGGTTAAAAAAAATAATAATGAACGTGAATCGACACCCAAATTTAAAAATATAAAATATGCAATTACATTCTGATCGCAGAAAAACTGTATCTCTAGCACGCGATTAATGTACGAATTTCAGAGAGAGAAAGAGATAGAGAGTCACTCGTCGAGAAGGAAAACGTTAAGCTCCTGCACGAACGCGTATGTTTCGGTGAATGAAACGCTCGCAAGAGTTGTGGCGGCGAGCTTGCGAGGAAAGTTTTTCGAAGAGGAGGAGCCGCGTGACATCGGCTTCGGCGCAGCTATCGTACCTTCTTTATTTATTTCACTTGTCATCTGCTCTCTCTCTCCCACTTTGTTCTCTCTCTCTCTCTCTCTCTCTCTTAGCTCTCTATATTCGAAACTGCGAAACGGTTAGTTCACCTGCCGAGCGGTGGCGCGAAACGATCCTCGTCCTCTCATCGACGCGTACAGCTCAAGATTATTATCGATTGTTGCATTCGTTGTTCAATTACGATGGACCTTAAACTCGTTCGCGAGCTTACGAGCCATTCAAGAAACGCGGCCGATTAGTCGTTGGCGAAACTCTCGCACGATTACACCTACGGGGTAATGGAATCAATGTTTCAGTGTAAGGGATAATTTATGCGATGAGTTTATAAGATTTTCACGTAAAAATTGATGGTTAAACGTTGAATGAAAATTTTGTTTTTCCCTGTATTATTATTAAATGAAACATATTATTATTGAATGAAATTTTACAATATTATTTGAGTTGGCGATAATATGTTTTTTTAGCGTTTCTATAAAGTTGCAAATTACTGTTAAAATTAATTGTAAACGATTTATATGATTTTGAATATTAATTTGCAATCTGAATATTAATGAAGTAATAAAAA
This sequence comes from Chalcis sispes, assembly GCA_949987625.1. Classification (NCBI taxonomy): domain Eukaryota; kingdom Metazoa; phylum Arthropoda; class Insecta; order Hymenoptera; family Chalcididae; genus Chalcis; species Chalcis sispes. The sequence continues at coordinate 72,250,495 of OX465095.1, read as the reverse complement.
AGAAGTATTGAATAAAAAAATTGTTTCGTAGATATTTTTTTTAAATTAATGCAAGAATTTTGACGGTGCAATCGACTTATTCATCTTTTATTAGTATTGAATTTTGGCTACAAAGTTTATTTGAAAAGTTTAATTTTTATTCTTCATCATTTATTAAATGTGTTTTGAATAAGAAAAATTTTTTACTTTGTATGTATGTTTTAAAAATTTTCGTATTAAAGATATATTAACTAAAAAAGTGTGTACGAAAAATCTTTTATAAAAATAATACTTAAAAATAAAAAGAACGAGATGCGGTAAAATAAAAGTGTCAATATTTCTTAAAATAAAAACTATTATCGATATAAATTATTTCATACATAATTTTATTGACTTTTTTATTATGTACTTTACATGAAAAATGAGTAAGTGTATTATTAAATTTAGTTATTTTAGGACAATATTATACTATTTTTTAATAAAAAAAATATTAATCTTATGAAAATCGATTATTGTTTTTTCCTTGTAGATAGTCTTGAAAAATTTTTTTTATTTAAATATCACTTATTATAAATTTATACATATTTTTTTATCAGCCTTTTACATAAAATAATCCGGCTTATTAGACAGCCTGTTTATACTGTAAAATATGCATATTTTTAACTTAATATCTATGTGAATATCGTAATTTATCATTCAAGTAAAGTTTTATTGTCTGTTACTACTTAATGTTCATTAATGATTTTTATAACATAAATTTCGATTAGACAAGAATATTTTAAAAATAAATAAAATTTTTATTAAAATAATGTATCGAATTTTTACGTCATTTATTTTTTTGAAATAATAGTATTTGAAGAATTTGTAGTAAGTATGATCTGAAATATAAGCGTTTATCTAAAACTAGACAAGAATTTTTGATTGATAATAGCGTATGATGCAAGTAGATAATGTAGAAAATGGTAAGACATTTTTTAATTAATAAATACAATTTTATTTTATCATTAATAAAAATACATATTCATGTTATTAATATTATACGTTTATTAAAATCATAACGAAAATAAATAATTAAAGTTCTATAAACGTTTAAGTAGATTTAAGTAAAAAATATATTTGACCTGACCTACAAAAAGCTGTACAATGCCAAATAGCTCTTATCTTTTTACTACAACTTTCAAATTCATCGTAAAACTTTTACGTCTACACGCATTCCAAAAGAAACCAAAAGTCGTCTGCAGTTCTGCATATTCGTGCAAAAAATTTATCGCAGAAACATGGAATTATAAACATATTAAATAACCAACCGTTCTTTATGAAAAATTTAATACTTTAATATTTTATTAATTGAGTAAATTTTTTTAATCAAACGACGAAAATTACATGCGTTTGTAAGCAATGGTAACAGTAGTAACGGTCGCAGCCGAAGAGGCATCAGCACGGCGGTATACACACGGGCAGGTGGCGAAAAAGGGGGCGTCATATAGTAAGAAAGAAAGAAAGATAGCGTGCGCGCGCGCAAGTGGTAGATCGAGAGTGTGTGAGAGAGAGATAGAGGGAGGGGAGAGAGAGAGAGAGCAAAAGCGAAATAGAAAGAGAGCAGATCCGAGAGCGCGACTATCGATTCCCGCCGAAGATTCCCGAGGTGCGTATACCGACTACTCTCTGGAATTGTCAGTGACGTATAGCCTCTCCGCGCGTTAAGCGTCGCCGCCGTCGTCGTCACCGTTGCTGCACTTCAGCTTCGTGTGTGCGTGTGTGCATTGTGCGTGTATGTGTGTAGCTGTCTATTCTTCGCTATCACGAAGTTGCACGCGGAAACCATTGCCAGGAGAAAGCCGTATTATACTCCGGGACCTGGATTGCGCCGAGGATCGGTGCGCAAGGTGTGTGCATCAGTTGCGTGTACGTGTATAAGTGTGTGTCTGCGTGCGTGTGTGTGTGTGTGTATCTTACTCTATAATTCCGGTATCGTCCTGGCGAAGATTCTCTCGGCGGGCAGGAAAGAAGTAGTAACGAATCTGCGCGAAAATAGTCTCTTTTGCTACCTTATTATTCAGGACAAGTTTTAGGTTAAAAGCCTCATCGACTCTCTGGGGCTCTTCAGCTTTTTCTCTCTGCCGCATGAAAATAACTTTTTGCTACTCCTGTAATTCTGCTTTGTAACATTTATGTTCTTGAAATTTAAACTACAGAACTTGATTCACGTCAAATAAATTTATTATTCATTTTCGTACGTGAGGGTTGTAAATTGTAAGAAACCAAAAGTCTAGTGTCAGTGTTAAAAGGGCATTTGTCTCTCTTTCGCTAGTGTTTGCTATTCTGTGACCTTTCTACGCTGATATTTTAAGTTTGTGATTATTCAAATCAACTATCGTTATTCGAAAAATGTTCGATTCTTCTATGAACGTTAAACAGCTTTTTTTCACATAATGTGCGAGGATTAAAATTACGAAATCTTTAAAATGTTTCTGTTAGAATTTAAATAACTGTCAGTCTGCAGTGGTAGGCGTATTTTGTATATATATGTCAAGGGGGTGCGCGTGAAAGTCGGTATTTTTTATTTCTGATTTACGTGAATACAATTTGAAGAATCTTCTTTAAACATTGCTGCGTTTGTTCTCTGTTTCCTCTAGAAATCGGATATCGACATCGATAGATTTGGAGTGGCTTAGATTAGCTACAACGCATCAATATCATCGCGAGATAAAGAGAGAACAGTAAAATCGTTGCACGCTTTTGCACTATAATATCTAGTTGTCGCTGCCGCCACCGTGCTGTATCGAAAAAAGAGAGAGCAGAAAGAGGATCGATCGCGACGGTCAGAGAGCCTAACCTTGAAGGAGCTAGAAAAAAAAAATGCAGCTATCAAGTGTGCGTCCTTTTTGAAGAAAAAAAGAGGGAGCGTCGAAATTTCATTGGAATACTGACGCTTTAGGATCACCTGTGTGGACATTAGCTGAGATAACTGCATCAGGATGACTAGTCCAATGACTCCAGGTGAGAGTTAATATCTAGTTAGAAATGCAATTTTTATAAAGAAATTATAAACAAGTAATAAACATCATTTAGTAGATGCACTTAAATTTTAAATATTAAATTATCAAATAACTATTTAATGAAATGGATATATATATATATATATATATATATATATATATATATATATATATGTGTGTGTGTGTGTGTATATATATGTATATATATATTAAGTTTTTAATTTGTTGGTATGATTTTTTTACTAATTGACACATTTGTAATGTTTCAAAATCAATTCATAAAGCATTTATTATAATTGATTTTTATTGATATTTTATTCAATCTTTTATTTAAAAAAATTAATTTATTTTCTACTTAATTTTATAAATAATTCATATTCATTAATTCTATCTTCGCTAATTTTTTTAAAATGATTCTTATCATATACAAATCTCTAACTTTATAAAGATTTTATTTATTTAGTGGCAATTCTTTGTATATTTATCTTGCTATAAACGTTTTTATTATTAAATTATTTTAAAAAAATTTTCATTTCTTAATTAAATAAATAATAAGAAAAATTAAAAAATATTTGGTATAACATTTATGCAATCATTTTTTTAATAGGTACCAATCCATGGGTAATTCAACCACATGAAAGAGCACGATATCAACAACAATTTGACTCGCTTAAACCTATAAATGGAGTTGTTACTGGTGTACAGGCAAAAGACTTTTTCTTGCAATCACAACTTCCTCCTACTATATTAGGACAAATATGGTGAGATATTTCATTTTATTTAAATAAATTAATAATTTTAAAATTGATAAAAACGTTATTTTTTATAAAATTCATTACTTTCTATTTTAGGGCACTATCAGATACAGATTCAGATGGAAAAATGAACATCAATGAATTTAGTATTGCCTGTAAACTTATTAATTTAAAATTACGAGGTTTTGAAATACCTACTTCATTACCACCAACACTAGTACAAAGTTTACAGATTGTAGCAACTGGTAAATTTTGCTATTAATAATTTTACTTCAATATTATTATAAAAGCTTTTAAACATTCTCAAATTGTAAGTATATGTTTCTTTCTTAGTAAATTTATTATTGGTACGAATGAAACTCAGTTTATTATTTCTGTCAAATAATGATACAGTTATTTAAACTTGTTTAATAAACCAAACATTTTTTTGTAAGTTAACAAATATTCTATATGTGTTCTTGAATTTTTATAACTTTTAAATAAAAATTGATACATTTTTTATGATTTTAAATTTATTTTTTAAATATTTAAATATTAAAATCAATTTTATATAATTTATTAAATTTTGTAATTAATATTAATTTTAGGTGTAACAAGTCCTCCAACAATACCAGCAGCTTCTCCTATTCCAAATGCTATCGGAATTCCACGACCTGCAGCAGCTGCACCAACAGTTATTCCAAAAATTGGACCACCAGTTTCAGCAATGCCAGTTGGTGAGTTACCTTTATTTAAATTAATAATTAATCATTGAATCATTCCTTTTATTAACATTACAGTTTGAAATGTCATTATTACAAATTAAAAATGTATTTTTATGTAACTAAAATATTCATTTATTAAAGAATTGACAGATGTACTATTAAAGTTGTCAATCACTCAAAATATATATGAAAATTTTTGAATAAAATCAATTTAGGTAATTTTATTAACGTAGATTTAATTTCATTAATTATGAAATCCGAAAATCCGTGAAATGACACGTGCGGATGCGATAGTTTATCAGTAGATATTGTACTCATTAATTAATACATCATAAACTGCTATAAGTGATAAATATATTTTATAATTGTTCTAAAATAAATAAAAGCTGTTTAATATTAAATGTATAAAAAATAAAAATATTGATATAAATATTTTTAATAATATTTAATAATGTCAATAATATAAATTCTACATAATTATTTGTATAGTATTCTCGCAAAAATTTTACATCTGTAAATTTCTTTTATCCTATTTCTAAAAAATTGAAATATAAAAATTTTACTAATAGTTATTAACACAATAAATTAAAAATTAATGATTTTTATATCTTACATTAGGCAGACCTTAAGTAATAATAATAAAAATGATGAGATATCACATATCTTTATGCATAATAATTTAAAAATATCAATTTTGTTTCACATTTTTATGATACATACAAGTATTTTTCTCAAACCTTTATCTTATAAAATCTATTTTAATTGAATATTTTATCAACTTAAAAATATATCTCAAAATTTTTTATGAAGCACTTTTTCTGATATGTCTGTAATGTGAAAAGCAAAATCTTGATAAAATTTACGTTTTTTAAATATTTTGAATTACTTTTTTAATGTTAATTTGTACTTTTAAAAATTTTTAACAAGCATATGGGATAATAGAAAATAATATTAATGAAACTCTCAGTTTGTGAAAAATGCTATCATGTCACTATCTTGCTTATGATCAAAAACACATAGAGTTTTAGAAATTTTAAAATGTAGCAGTAATGAAAAAAGTAACTAAATTTTGTATCAGACCTTTGCATAATACATATGTAAAACAAAGAAACCCATATATATCACACACAGCATTGCAACAAAGTAGACAGCCTGTAGCTGCGAATACACAAGCCACAACTCACAAACCACCAAAGCCTGCTCGACCACCACCTTGCAACGTCGGTACGTTGGTGTCCCGTGTGTAATATCACTTGCAGCTCACTGAAATATTTTTGAATGTCAAATTGCTTGTTTCGACTAATCAGCATACTTTTCTGTTTTATTTTGTTATTCATAAGTTTATGTCATATGTATGTATTTCAGTAATATATATTATAATTTTTATATTACTAAATTATAATTTATTTAAATTAAAATTTTTTTATAAGAAGCTTTGCATATCAATGCTGATTTTTTATGAATATTTTTTTTTTTTTTTTTTTTTTTTTTTTTTTTTTTTTTTTTTTTTTTTTTTTTTAATTTAATTTTCTTGAATGTGATCATTAAACACCTCATGTGTTTACCTCTGTTTATCGAAATTGAGCTTTGTTGAGAATTTTATCTATTATGTAGATAATTGATTGAAATATTATAGAATTGGGTAAAATATTATTGTTATTTAATATAACTCTTAATTAGATTACAAATGTAGTCAATTTATTTTATTTGTCTTCTTAGTGTAGGTACTTCAGTTATTTGTAGGACTTTCTTTTAGAAATTAAATACAAAATGCAAATTATTCATTATAATTGGCTAGGTATTTTCATAATTTTGAATAATCATTTAATCATATCGCAAAAATCATTTATAAGTTTTTGTGTTAAAATATTTCTACTCGCTTAATAAGCAGCTGCATCTATACTGCAAATATGGTCTTGCAACTATACAGAAAAAATTTGTTGCCAGCATTGAAGCTATAAAATTTATTCTTTTTTCAGATACTGCAGTGCATAATAAGTTATTAAAAAAAGTTTTACTATGCATTTCATTTCAAATATTAAATTATTATTTTTATCATCTTAATCATTCCTTCTGTATAAGAAAGATTTTAATCACTTTTTTTTAGAAAAAATTTTAAAATATTAATGCCAACATAGAAAATTTTCAAAATGTTATCTAAAGAAAATTTATTTATAAGAAAAGGTATAATACAATTATTAAATTTGTTATTATTTACTGTGTTTGTAATTGTAAACAATTATAATAATATAATTAATAGAGTAACGATATAATTATTGTTTAAGTAGTGTGAAATTTTATTTTGTTATATTATTGTTTTAGTAAAAAATTGGAATTGTTATTACATTTTTAAGATTAAATCCACTTCATGAGACTTTTTGCAATACTTTTTTTAATTAAGGTTGTATTGATATACTTGTTAATATTTTTCTCTTTCAATGTTATTTTATGTTTTAATGAAATAAATGCTATTAAAAAAACATATTTCTTTATTTATAAAGTGAAAGCAAATAAGAAAATTATTAAATCATTATAGATTTATTTCTAAATAATAAATTAACAAATATTTATTAAACATTTTTTGCAAGATATTAATTTAAAAATTTTACAGTGCATACTACTTTTAAACTTTTTTTGTAAAAATCTTTCACAATAATTTTCTATAATCTGTGTTATTCACATGATTCACATCTGTTTTATCGCTTGATGCTTTTGCGATTTTTCAATGCTGTGTTTTCTGTGCTGCACTAAGGAGACTCCACTGCTAAGGTCGAAAGTGGTGCTACTCCGCAAAGACCTACACCTCCTGACAGTATCGGTATGTTTCACAGTTGTCAGCGCGTTTCAAATTAATGAAATATTATAGAGAACATAAAAACACAAAAATATGAATCCAAATAGGTGATGTCTTAATATTTTAATCTAGAATGTATTTAGAAAGAAAAGGTCTAAGCCATAATTACAATTTTATAACAAGGTCTAATGATTAAGGGATTTTTTCTGAGAATATTATTTTTAATTATTAACATATATTTATATTGAGTAGATTAGATCTTATTTTATGTATATATGTTATTAGAGTGAACTTTCTAATTATATTATAAAACAATTTTATTTTCAACAATCAATTTAAATGTTAATTAAATTTCATTTTTACATATAATTTTTACCTTACAAATATTTTGGTCAGTATAAAAAATGTATTTCAATTACCTCAATCCAAATTTTTTTGCTGCTTTACGTACATATTATTGTTTTAATAAACAATAAAATTGTAGCAAATGTAATAATAAAATTGCGTAATTTTTAGAATTGTGACTGCTTAATATCTGCTTGATCACTGTCTTTTTATGTGTATATCCTATAAAACAGTGGCTCTGTTATATTAAAATTAAATTATTGATTATATATTAATTTCATGTATTTTTTTATTAATCATTTTATTTTATAATTTAAAAAATGTTGTTTGTATAATACTTAAACAACATATTGTTTAAGTTAATTTGGTTCTAGTTTTTTGCTAGAAGTTGCAAATTTTATTACACATATATTTCAAAAATAAAATTAATAATATAGGAGCTGGGTTTGTACCTACAACTGGGCCACCACCAAAGCCTCAACCTCCATCATTTCCAAATAGTCCAGTGGCAGCTGCATCGCCTGCAAAACCTGCAATACCTTCTATGGTTCCCCCTGTTCAAATGGTTCAACCAACGACGTCTACAGTTTCAAATATGGGTAAGATATAATCATTAATGAGTCGATTATTTATTTTGATATTATTTTTAATATAAAAATTTTAGTATACAATGAATTATAAATAGTTTAATTTAAGTAAATTTTATACTTTTTATTTTTATTTTTTACATTACAACACATAATATCAAACAGTCAACATATTATCTACACCTTTCCCTCTTTCTTTACAGATTTATTCGATCTTTTAATGTCAGAAGGTATACATTTGGTTCAAATAAACAGTGCAGATTTAAAAATTAATATCAGGCTTATCAAATAATTTCATTTATTGCTTTTCCAGTAATATTTTTTATTACCCGTGTTGTAATTTTTGTGCTAAAGCAAATTTTCTTGCAAATAGTTGATAGCATTTAGTCACTTACATTTTTCTTACAAAGTTTTGATTTATATACTAATATTCTGTTTTTCTGCGTTTTTCATTTTTAAAAAGCAAACGAAAAATTGTTTGTGATAAGTGTATATTTATATATATATATATATATATATATATATATATATATATATATATATAAATATAATTAATGTGCTAAATTTGCCAGAGCTTTTATAAATTTTCATAAATGCATCCTCTAAGGTTTTATAATTTCATGAGCTTTATTACCAAAAGTTTTATAGAATATGTTTTTAAAATTAATTATTTATAATTTGAATAGGTATGCCTCCAGTAGCACCAGTAGCACCTATTGCTCCATTAAATACAGCGCCTGTACCAACAGCAGCCTTTAGCATGAACCAGTCAATGCCAATGCAACCCATGGCAACAGGTATAATACCTCCTTTGTCAACTGGAGCTTCTCCAATACCTACTATGGCTACTGGTACCACTACAGTACCACCTATTATACCTCCAGTAGTAGCAGGTAATATGCAAAATTCAATCTTTTATATAAAAAAACTAATTGATTATTAAGTGAACTGTTTCAACTAAGAGTTAATAAAATTATTAATTTTTTATTGTAATACAATATATATAAGAAAAATATTAAAAAAATATATGTGATAAATTTTTTTAACAAATCTTTGGTCTGTATTTTAGGAAATGGTATAATAGGCACAGGAATAGCTCCTACTATAACACCACCAGTAACTCCAATACCCCCAAGTAGTATTGCCATGAATGGTAGCATTATACATACTCCAGTTTCAACGAGTACACCTGTAAGCACAACTGCCAGGCCTCCAAGCATTGATAGAGTAGGATCAGTTGACTCGCAACACAGTCAACATTCAGTTAGTTCCCCTCAAGCTGCTGAATGGGCTGTACCACACCAAACAAAATTAAAATATACTCAGCTTTTTAATACTTGGGATAGAACAAGATCTGGCTTTTTATCTGGACCTCAAGCAAGAAATATTATGGTACAGTCACAGTTACCTCAAGCCATTCTTGCACAAATATGGTATTAATTATTTTACAAAATTTTAAATTTTAAAGATTTTAAAAATACTTAGATTTATTCCAAAAAACTTTTGTTTTATTTTTAAATAGGGCTTTAGCAGATATGGATTCAGATGGTAGACTTGGTTGTGAAGAATTTGTTCTTGCAATGCATTTATGTGACACGGCAAAATCTGGAGAAGTTATTCCAACAATTCTTCCACCAGAACTTGTTCCACCTACATTTAGACGTCAACGACAAAGTTCTGTTTCCTCTCAAGGAGTTGCCGATAATATAGATCCTTTAGCCGGTATGCCACAGGTAAATTAAAATTATAATATTTTATTTTATTTCTGATTTACAGGTGACTTTCATTTTTTAAATATCAAAAATATAAGTAAACTTAAAAATTGTAACAATTAGTTTTATTATTTTAATAAAATATAGACTTCTATAATTCCATTTGCAATTATTACTTTTTTTTTATTCCATTTAAGACTTCATTTGAAGATAAGAGAAAAGAAAACTTCGATAAAGGTCAAGCAGAACTAGAAAGACGTAGGAAAGCTTTATTAGAAATTCAACGAAAAGAACAAGAGGAACGAGAGCGCAAAGAAAAAGAAGAAGCTGAGAAAAGAGAAAAATTAAGGTAAAAAAAAAGGAAATTAAAATATTTCAACATTAATATATTGAATATTCTTAAACGTATAGATTAGAGCAAGAAAGACGTAGACAAGCAGAACTAGAACAGCAGATGTTAAGACAAAAAGAAATCGAAGAAGAAAAAGAAGAACAACGAAAACGAGTCCAAGAACAAAGGGAAGCTGCAAGAAAGTAAGAACGTAGAAAATTATAAAATTTAAACGATTTATTAAAATATATTTATTTTAGGGAAATGGAAAGACAGCGCCAATTAGAGTGGGAAAAACAGAAATCACAAGAACTACAAGCCCAGCGGCAGAAAGAGCAAGACATTCTTTTAAAACTGAAAGCAAAAAATCAGTCACTAACTATCGAACTTAGTTCATTGGTAACATGCACATACGCATAAAATAATAAAAATATTTAAAATTATTGGAATTACTTGAAATTATTAAAATTATTTTTAGAATGAGAAAGTAAAAGAATTATCTCAAAAGATTTGCGATACTCGGGTTGGTGTATCGACTGTTAAGTCAACGATTGATGGGATGCGAACGACTCGCGATCAACAGCTTCAAGAGATGTCAGCTTTAAAAAATAGATTGCGTGAACAAAATCAAAGACTACTTGCTATAAGTCAAGAGAAAGCAAGAATTGAAGCAAAAACTAAGACAAATACAGCTCAAGACCCAGCAGGTATAGAAGCTCAAAAGTTGGCATTTGCCAATAAGCAAATTGCAATTAAACAGTTAGAAGATAGGACAGCAGAGCTGGAAAAAGAAGTCAAAGAGAAAGAGAAAGAAGTTGAAAATAGCAACAAACAATTAGGTGGGTAATTTTTTTTAAACTTTATAATGCCCTAATAAAATAACTGAAATTTTATAAATTAAATTTAATTTTTTAACTAACTTTATTAATTAATTAGGTATAAATTTTAAAATTATTTAATTTTATAATTTACATTTTATTCAATTTTAATATAATAGATATTTTTCTTTACTTTTTTTAAAATGTAGAGGAATTACAAAACGAAATGAAAACTATGTTAGAGAATTGTATTGAATTAAATTACAAATTTGAGGAGAAGAAAGCAACGATATTAGAAATGCGTAATAAAGCAAATCAAGGAAACTTTTCAACTTCGGCATGGGGAGACGATGCGTGGGGCGATTCAGGTACTACCACTGAAGTGGATGTTGATGCATGGCCTACAGATACGACAGTAACAACGACAGTGGAGGAAGTTCAAGAAGAACAAAGGACCGGAGTTAAGAAATATAGGGCGCTGTACGAATTTGTTGCACGAAATCAAGATGAAATATCTTTTCAACCAGGAGATATCATTATTGTAAGCTAAATTATATTAATTTTATTTATTAAAGAGATTTTATATTATTTTTCATATCAGGTACCGCCGGTACAAAACGCAGAGCCTGGGTGGATGGCAGGAGAGATTCGCGGTCATACAGGATGGTTTCCAGAATCTTATGTTGAACCTATTGACGTTGGTACTAGTGTATCCATTGCCGGTGATGCCTTTACACATCAAGATAGTGTAGAAAAACGAATGTTGGAGTAAGTATTTGAATTAAAATAAAATTAGTTGTAAATATCAAAATAAAAATTTATAAAACAAAACATTAATGTTATCAGAGGAATTGCGGAAGTTCCTGAAAATGTGTCAGACGCTGGTTCTGCTGTAGGCGAAGGTCCATACGTTGAGCCAATTACACCAAAATTAGGAGAAGGACAACTATGCAACATTTCAGCTACGACTCTTTACCAATATAAACCTACAACCGAAAATCATCTCTCTTTTGGTAAAGGAGAATCTGTTACAATAAAAGAACAACAGGTATTTGAATATTTTATTAATTTTTATTAAAGTAACATCGGATTAAAAATTTAATTATTTTTAACTCTATTAGGACGTTTGGTGTTACGGAGAATCAAGTACCGGTGGTGTTGGTTGGTTCCCAAACTCTTATGTTAAGATGGAGGTAGCGAATGGTCAGAATGCGACTGCTGCCACAGAAGGTTTAAACGAATATTATATATCATTGTACCAATACGCCTCTCCGGAAGCAGGCGATTTGAATTTCAATCAAGGAGAAATTATTTTGGTCACAAAAAAAGATGGCGACTGGTGGACGGGCGTTATCGGTGATAAAACGGGCATCTTTCCTTCAAATTATGTTGAAAAATACGACATGCCAGATCAGGTTAGTAGTAATTAATTTACGTTTTTGTCAAAGTGTCTACTATTACTAAAAATGAATAATGTTCAGACTACTGTTTAAAAGTTTTTTGTGTCTACTTCAGCACTACCTCAAAAGCATTCTTTCACTTTCCTATTTCATAATTAACTTTCTTTAGATATAAATGATTCGAAAATAAATAAATTTATTGGATTAAAATGCAATTTGTTATTTCAAGTTCAAAAATTTTATATATATATATATATATTGTTTGAACTTTTTGTATACAAAAAATTAATCGTATTACTTGAATTAATATCAAAATAATTTTTAAAAACATCATTTTTTTAATTCAAATATTTTTACTATGTTATTAATATGTAGATATATTTAACTTTTTATATTTGCAATAAATGAAATTGATTTTATTTATTAATAGACATCTTAATCAAATTGTATTTTGTGATTTGTGTTTTTTTCACAAGTAAAATTTTTACATTGTGTGTTCTTCATGTGTGTGTAATATCACTTTTCCCTAGACTGTCACACCTCAAGTCACAGAAAATATTAAAGCACAACAAGATGGATTAGACGACGCAGCCGATACTGCAATTCAATCACAAGATGAGCCAGTGCGTATCGTTATCAAAATGATCAATTGTTTACTTATTCACAGATCGATTCTGGTTAAATAAAAGTTGAATAATTTATAATAGAAAATTAAATTACGAAAGTTAAGAAAAGGATTATATGCTAAAGAATATAACTAACGAATCGATTTGCTCATATATTACATATTCATAATGCTAAATTGTTATCATACTAAATTGTGACGTATATATATATTAACAAAACCTCTATATGTAAGCTAATTATAAGTTTAGAGTGTTAATACCTGATTAATCGCTTAATAATTGCGACCTTTTCTTCCACGCTATCGCGTCCTGTAACGAATATCAAACAGCCGGAAAAAACAGCTGAGCAGCTTCAGGAGGAAAGAGATGAAGCTGAAGACCGGGCCGAGTTACCAGATTTTGCAGCTATGTCTGCACAGCAGGTAATGTTAATATCCTAGCTTATAATATACCATTAATTTCAAAACTTACTTTAATTATGATTGAATAAATTACATATATATATATATATATATATATATATATATATATATATATATATATATATATATTGTGCATTCATCATTTTATGTGATATCTATACTACTAAGCCTTGCACTGTCAATATGCATTAGCTTTTTTTCATATAAATATTAATTGCTTTTTCCGCGCGTTCTTTGGGCGTTCAAACTCGGCTCGCAACACTCTCGTCGTGTGAATTTTTGGCAATTATTGGCCCTCTACCGCAACATAGTACACTAAGGTAAATTCTATGTGTGAGAAAAGAAAAAAAAAAAAAAATAGACTCGATATGCTTTTATTTTGCTGATTTTTATGGTGTATACTGCTTTTACCTGTATTATTTGTATAAATTTATTTATATTTTATGTGTACCTACATTGTTTCGAATTATTCATTATTAGATAGTATTATTTTTGCACAGATTTTTAAATTATTTTATCCAATTTATAGATATTTTTATTTTTATATCGTAAAGTAATCTTTTAACTAATTAATTTCAATTTCATGCAGAGAGGACGAAAACCTGAAATTGTACAAGTTATCGCACCTTATAAAGCAACAAGCGTCGAACAACTGGATTTGCAAAAAGGTCAGTTAATAATGATTCGAAAGAAAACGGAATTAGGATGGTGGGAAGGTGAATTACAGGTATGGTTATAATTTCTACGACTTAAACATTTTTTAATGTTCATTTATCAATAAATTCAATTCCATTATAAGGCTCGCGGAAAGAAAAGACAAATTGGCTGGTTCCCGGCATCGTACGTAAAACTTCTTACTAGCAGTAGCAATCGCAGCACACCAGTTTCTCATAGATATCAAGATTCGCCAACAATGGATCCTTTTGCTGGTTTGTTAAAATTTTTATATTATTTCTTAAAATACTGCGCAGTTATTGATTTTATGCAAGTCCATATAAAATTTATTTTATAAGTTCGTATTGAATTCGATAAACGTATTTTATTATATTATTTATTAAAAATTTCAATTTTACCCAAGATATAAAAAATAAATATTAAAAAATCAAGAGTTTTAAAATCAGTTTTTTCAATAAACTTTTTGTAGATTACATTCAATTTTTATATTTATATTAACAAAAGCAACTATTTAACAGAAAAGGTGATGGCATTATATCCTTATAAGGCACAAAACGAAGATGAACTTAGTTTCGAAAAGGGAGACGTGATTGTCGTACTATCAAAAGATGAAGAATCGTGGTGGCGAGGAGACTTGAATGGCATGACTGGAGTATTTCCCAGTAATTACGTTTCACCAATGTGTAAGTAAAATTCAAAAATACATACATTTATTTATTTATTATAGTGTTAGATGTTGATTAGTTAGGTTTTATATGATGAGTTTGAGTCTATGTAATTTGCTTCTCATTATATAGTAAAAATATTTGTTTTTGTTTTTATTTCAATGGAACGTTTAAACTTGTATTATACCAAGGTGTTTTATCATTAAAATTGTAATTTATAACGTTATTTATTTTAAAACAAAAAAAAAAAATAAATAAATAAATAAATAAATAAAATAAAAATAGGAATATAATTTAATTTAAAAAGAAAAAGACTTAAGCTCTTCAATACCGAAGCAAAGTGATATTAATATATAAAATGAAGTTAAAGCTTTACTTTTAAATAAATTAGAATGATAATCGTTTTGATTTTAAATTTCTTTGATTCACTCGCGTAACATGCATTATTTATTTTTCGTTTCGAAGAATTTATTTCAACCGCTGCAAAAGATATCGCTCTATGTAGTAAAAAAAAAAAAAAAAAAAAAAAAAAAAAAAAAATAGTACTAAACGCTAGAGCCCAAAGCTATTTGCGCAAAATTATTCATTGTTTTTCGTAGAATTTAATTTAGCTTCGCGTGCGAGTAATAGTTTATGCACATTATATAGCGGCGTCACTTTCAATTGAATCTCAGCAAACGTTCTATATATCTTCATTATCTAATTGTGAATGGTTAACCAATCGGCACTCATACCCCTCCGATTATATCCTATATAAAATTACTGTGTTTGCTCGAATACACATTCACGCTCTTCTAAAATAGTTTAACCGAGTAATGAACAAAAAAAGCTTTAACGTTTTGTATTTTTTTTTTTTTTTTTTTTTTTTGCATATTATTTAATTATCATCACTACCATTATTCATTCATTACTTTCTTAATATCGTTCCAACATAGAATAATTGGTTTATTTGAATTTTAACTTTGATGCGTTAATTCATGTTAAATTTAAGAATAAAGTTGTAATTATTCGACAAGAAGTGCAAAATAAAACGTATATTTTTTTATTAAAAATAAAAAAAACGCATAATTTAATCATAAAATTATAAAAATAAATGGACAAGAGCTTGATTAATGCTTAAAACTCACATATTTATATAATTGTGCATTTTGCAATTTTTTATTGACACTTGTGCTTTTGAGAAATATACATTATTATCGATTAAGTTATCATTAAGAATCGATCATTTTTAATGTGAAATATTTATAAAATTCTTTGTATCTGTATTAAATTTCGTATATATCCTTTTAATGTCGCTTAGTAGTGGTTGCATGCATATTACATATCTTCATATTTCACAACCCGAGAAAAAATTAAAAATATTATGATTGTAAATTGTCGTTGGCGCAACTTTTAATGTATTTTTTTACTTTTTATATGTGTACAACAACAATATTTAATATTAAATATATAATAACGATAAAACTAACTATTAATGTGTGTAAATAATAATTTCAAAAACGGAAGTTGACCCACTGAACATTGTGCATGAATTCAAGATTTATTTTATATGTATGTTCACTTTAATTTTAAAATTAAAATCATAAATTATCGATTGGCATGAAAATTAAAAATAAAATCGTATTTGTTATAAATTTAAAAATTTTTTCTATAAATTTTTGAGATGTTGCGTAAGCAATTTTTTGTCGGAGAGTGAATGCATTTATTCATTCGTGCAAACAGTTATTTCATCCGTATCATTATTAATTTATCATACATTTTTATTAACGTTGATCGTAAAACAATGATTTGGCATTTTGTATTTTTATTTTTGTTCTTTCAAAGCAAAATTTTTACAAAATAATTAATAAATTGTAATTAATCGTAATTAGTAAAACATTTTAACATGACATTTAATAATTTTAAAATAAATTAAGCGCGATTTAGATAGATAGAAAATATAATAAACTAAACCGTAAATATTATACGTTATAATTTTGAGAAGGGCTTTCATAGAATTTTCTTTTTAGCTTCTAAATATTTCTTTCAAATAAAGATACACAGTTATTATTTCTTTTTTTAATAAAAATTATTTTAATAACCTTGCGAAAATTCGATTAATTGCCAATCTCAATCTAATTATAAGTATACTTTGAGAAAAAAATAACGTAGTTGACTCAAATATTAATTGACGTCAATATAAAAAATAAGTAGGAGAACAAGATTTTGTATTTTATATCATAAAATTAAGTAATAAGTTGATTAAAATTTTTAACTTATATAATATATTTAACTAATAAATATGTAGTAAATATGTTATACTATAATAATTTTATTAGATGGAATGCTTTTCTCGCTTTTTGGTATTAATAATATCGTACATTAAGAAAAACTTTGCAAAGCTTTAAATTGCATTTTTGTTTTTTATCCGAGTCAACTGCATGGCTTTTTCTCACGGCGCACGAAAAATACTTCAACCGACGACTCACCGAATAATGTATTTATTTATACTTTTTTATTGTATCAAAATTTAACAGCGTTTTAAAATTTATTTATATATATATATATATATATTTTTTTTTTTTTTTTTTTTTTTTTTTTTTATTACAAGACAAAAATAATTATTGTATTTAAAAAAAAAAAAAAAAAATACAGGTTTTGTTAATTTAATTGGTTATAAAATGAAGATGAAGATTAATTAAAATTAAAAATTAACGGTGTATAACGTCATGCAACTTTTTGTTTAATGCGTATTTTTTACTTTATATTCTCTTTAAAAAAAAAATTTTAATTTTTAAATTCACAATTTTTAAAAATTAAGTAAATCTTTTTAAATTTTCCATTAAAATTTCGATAAGATAAAAAGAAACGAAGAAATAGTAAGATCGAAGCCTCTTCATCGGTGAGACGACGGTAATATAGCCGTGCAGCATTTACTTTTCCGTTACTAATGAATGTATTCTTTTTCGTCTGTGCTTATAACCACGCAGCGTAAGAGGATAGAGCATCGCAACATCTCGAAGCTAATACAGTTAAATAATAATTGACGTATAAACGAAAAAGTAAAAAGAGAAATAAAAAAAATATATATATATATAAATGATTAAAAGAATAAGATTAAAAACATAAAGCCAAAGCAAAGCATTGAGAAACACACGCACGCGCGCATTCTGCAAGCTGCAAATGTTCTATGGTTATGACAAATTTCTTTACATATATATATATACGTATAAATTTGTGTGCATATATATAGTGTATGAATATACAACATATAAAGATGTAAAATATGAAAGAGATATCGCGAGGTATACTAAAATCTGGCATCCCTTCTTGGCCTGCTTCAGCTCTCGGGGACTGAGCAACGAAAGAACAGACGAACTCAGCAGCTCCAGAGAGGGACGAATAAACGAACAAAAAAAAAAAAAATAAATAAATAAATAATAAGAAAAAATAATAAATAAATAAAACAAACACATAAACAATCACAAGAGAAAAAACGTGCTTAGAGACGAATTATTATAGTATATGTAAGAGAGAGAGAGTGTGGAAGAGAGAATGCGAAAACGATAGCGAAAGATAAAGCGATCGAATGATTTATAAATATATAAGGTGGTGGGTATGCGACAGAGCCGAAACGTAAGTAACGATCTTTCTCTATGTGTTTCGTTTATCTTTTCATCTGGCGAATCCTCGGAATCTGGAAAACGATAACAGAAAAAAAAATGACAACAACAAAGAACAACGGTGCTTGGAGATTTCCTTTCGAGATCATGTTGTTTTGTGTTTATATATAAAAACGAAACTGCCGATAAAAAAAAAAAAAAAAAAAAAAAAACAAAAAAAAATAAAATAAAATAAAAAACAAGAAAAAAAGACAAAAATAGAAAGATAATTAAAACGAACAAGACGAAAGAAAGAATATAGAATCGGGCCGAGCCTTCAAGATCTTCCCACATTTTTGTCAAGCTGACGGCGTTTTGCGCGCACATCATTTCATCGTTCACATTAATATTCATCCATACACGTACGTACATACGCCGACATTCATTTATTATCATCGTTATCATAGTAAAAAACATTGTTGAATCCTCATTCATTTCAAAATAAGAAAAAAAAAAGTAAATAAAATAATTCTGTCAGTGGTTATATGTATGTGTAAAGGAAAGGAAAACATACGATCTTGTAATAGAAACGGAAAATGATAAAATGATAATAATGCGACATAATTACACACACACACACAGACACGCGTGCGTACACATACTTATAATAATGTGCAATCACGTGCATCCATGTATATGTATATATATATACATTTGGTGCGTGTACGTTTGTTTTGTGTCCAACTGAAAATGAAAAAGAAAAAAAAAAATAAAAAAAATTGACGAGACAGGAAGGTAAAGCTCGCGCCGATATTCGTATGTTCACATTGTTAAGAAAAGTGGTGAATTGAATTTTCGTTTTTCTGTAAATATTAATAATAATAATATTAATAATAATAATAACAGTAATAATAATAATAATAATGTAAAACTCGAGCGCGAAGGAGCTCCGGAACTGAGAGACATAAAACTGCGCGTCTTTGTGTAGTGAGCAGAAACAAACAAAAAAAAAAAAAAAAAAACACAACAAAACAACAAAAAACGAGAGACAATTGTTATTGTCTATTCCACACTCTCCATACCTAATTTTTTTTTTTTTTTTTTTTTTTTTTTGTAACCATATTGTACCCTTTTTCTCCCTATCCCGACGTTCATCCCCGCCGACGGTATGCATTTTATATGTGCGTTACTACTATTGCAAAGAGAAGAAAAAAAGTCATAGACAATATGTAGAGTAAAGGAGTTTTGTCGACGAGTATTATACATATATACATATATATATATATATATATATTCATACATAAAGGCTCAAGTATGAGATAAGCGATAGTAAATTATATTGTAGTGAAATGCATCAAGGGCTGTGGATTGAAGTCATTTATTATTGTACATGTGTAATTTACTTTATTTTATTTATGGAAATTTATTTCTTGTGATAATTTTTGTTTGGAAGATTTTTATTTTTTATTTATTTGTATATTTTTGAATTTTTCTTTTGCTATAATCTTTAGTTTTTCAATCATTCTACATTTAGCAAACGTTAAAGGGTTTCCTTTTTTTTTTTTTTGTATATTTGAATATAAACTTTCCTCGGATTCATGTGACTGCTAATTAGATAGCGAAAGATTGTAATATATTATAGTAATATGTTGGTTATTAAATATTTAATTATACATATATTGATGTTAAGAATTTTATAATGGCCTAAGTTACATCTGTTTGTTGTATGAAATAAAAAACGTTAATAGTTGAGATGAAAGTGATAGAGGAAGATGTAGAGTAGCGGTGAATTTTTGAAAGTTTAAAATAAATAATTTTGATGTGAAAGTATTAAAATATTTATTTTTAATTCACCTTAATGAACATTAAATAGCTTTTAATTTTTTTTTTAATAAATAAACGTACAAAATAATCAACTGGAATATTCACAGGCGAAACTCAAAAAATGAGCCAATCTTAAGGAAAAAATTGTACTTTTATTTATTAATGAAATAAAAATGACTTCATTCCACGAGTTCTCGTACATGATATTTATATTTAATGTTTAGAAGTAAGGATCGTTCAAAATTTTCTCATTTACTTTACGTATTATCTATAAATCTTTTTGTTTCTCATGTGTATCGCTTGCGTGGGGGCCTTTAATAATTTTTTTTTTTTTTTTTTTTTTTTTTTTTCTTCTTTAGTGTGATCGGTATGAAGGCAAAAGCCTTGTATAAACTTCTTTGAAAATGATTGTTTTAAGTCGTGGAGAGACGTTTCTGAGAACGTGTTTAGTTTGTCACAACGTTTTTAGAAACTTAATTATTTAATATTAATTTGATTATACATAGACAAGTAATGATTTTTATAGTATGGTTAAACATATTATTGTTCTAGGATTTTTTTGTATATATATAAATGGATTTATATTTCATGAGTAGCTTATAGAAAAAAAGAAAAATAATAATAATAAATCAGTGATTTCTCTCCAAGTCAAATATTGCAAGGAAGATAATGATTTTCTTGCAATCTAATTTAATCGTGTATTATTTATTTATAAATATGTTGATTTATTAATTGCCTGATATTTATACAATAAATGAACGTGTTTCAATTAATTAAATACAATTGATCGATGTCTAAAAGATTTAAACGAAAAATAAATTTAAAACCAAAATATTCTTTTAATGTCATTTAAGAATATGCATTGATTACAATAGTTTTGTTCGACAATGACAATAATATTTTTCTGAATTTGTAAATCTGAACAAGAAAATGAGAAAGAAGAAGAAGAAGAAGAAGAAGAAGAGAAGACGAAAATTATGAAAAACATTTACATGCTCCTGTCAAACTTTTTTCAGGATATATATATAAATAAAATAGACACGATCGTGTCCTTCGATATGTCCAAAAAGTAAAGAGATAAATAAACCCCTTTTTAATGGCAAAGAATACTCTAGAATCTCAAGTTAACTCTACGACAGATTTTCATACTTTTATAGATTTAAAGATCGATTATACCTTACATCTAAACTATTTAATTACTTTTTAAGAAAAATCTTTTTTATAATTTTTTCATTTTATCTGTTGCTTTTTCTTTTCGTGTGATTCATAGATCTAACGAATAAATGGAAATTATATTTGTGATTTATAACGAATAAAAATAGTGCCATATAAACTTAATTCAATGGATTTTAGAAAACTATATAAATCAAAGTACAGTTAAGTTTGAACGGAATTTTTTTTTTTAGTTAAAAAAATATCGTTGTTGCCATACGCATTTATTAGAATCATATAGTTTTTTGATCTAGCAGAAATATCTCCTATGACGTCAGCGATAATAAAGACATTTCAATCGCTTTATCTATAAAGTGTAGATGAAAAATGTTAAAAAAAAAAAAAAAAAAAATCGACAAAGAAAGAGTAATGAAAACCTGCCGTGGAGAACTGCATATAGACTTACCCTCGTCGCTTTGTTAGTCAACGAGATTGAAACGCGATTTTAGCTGTCAAAAAAAAAAAAAAAGGAAAAAAAAAAAACAAAAGAGAATAAGACGAGCGATAAATACTAATTAAAGAATGTAAAACCGAAAAAAAGTGAATCTTGCAATTAAAATGTATAACGATTTATATATTGTATAAGAAATGCCTTCTCGAGTGTCGAATATTATACGATGACCAGATATATTGATAAATATATATATATATATATCTACATTACATATATATATTTATTGTCGTTTTCTTTTTGAATCGCCAATCGCTGTAACTCTGGAATTCCGATATATATATTATATATTATTAAAAAGCGATAAAAAAAAATAAGCGTTATTATATATACATATATATAGTCGAACTGTTAACGTTTACGTGTTTCTTTTTTTTCTTCGTTACATGATATATATATAAATATAAATATATTTAACGATTGATTTCGACCGCGCCAGATTTATCCTGGCCGTGAAAAATGATATAAAAAAGTATAATAAGCGCTGTCACTGTAATACCAAAGAAATGAAAAATGCATAAAAAAGTATCCATTATCATGATTAAAAATAAATAAATAAATAAATAAAAACAAAGTAATAAATAAACAAATAAACATGTAATAATCTCAGTCCACCCGGCTTGAAGTCGTGGGGTCGCACAGTCGTTGGAGAAGTTGAAGGTTAGAATAAATATCTGTTGATTAGTATGAACTTATGACTTCTTCTTTTGTTTAAAATATAAGCTATATTGTATATTGAATTTTTATTCATTGAAAAAAATTTTTTGTGAAAAAATCCATTACCTATCGTATGATCGTTAAATATTCAAAATACCGACTTTAATTTTAAAGTAAACCGTTATTTAAAATGCATAGTAACGGTAAAAAGCGTTTGCTATAAAATGTACGTTTATTTTTTATTAGAATTATTTAGAATTTTTACAATAGCATGCTGTTTTTTTTTTTTTTTTTTTTTTTTTCGAAATAATGTTTTTCAATGTGTTATTTTCATTGTATCATGTCGAGATGTTTAAAATTGAAAGAACATTAGAATTGTTTCAGAAATAGAAAGTATAAAAAAAAAGTATTTATATATATATATATATATATATATATATATATATAGATACATATAAATTTATTGTTTACATCAGTAATAGTCAGTAAACGAATGTCATATTATGTAACGTTGATAGAAAATTTGTTAACGTGTAAGTTGTATAAATAATTAAAAGTAATATCGTGGGCGTTCGTTTGATTTTAAATCCTCGACGTATAATAAGAAGAAAATAATAAATAACATGGGAACACATCAAAATACTTAAAATTCAAATTAAAACTTAATTTTACAAAATGTATATTTATCTTCCTATTACTTGTTCCTTTTCTATGTGTTCATCTGAATTTTTTGTATAACACGTGAGCAATCTAAAAAAGAAAAAAAAAAAAAAAAAGTGATTTCGGAATGTTCGTTTGATTAATTTAACGTTTAGTCTCATGCCAATTAGAATTATTTAATCAAAGATTTGTTTTAGCAACAAAAACCTTTTGGTAAAAATAAGGGATAAACCGTTGCTTTTCCGGAATCACTTTGCAATTTTCTTTCGCATCGAAAGAAAGCAAAATAATAAGAATTTTTTGGAGTGCGTAATTGGTTAATCATTACGAAAAAAAAAAAAAAAAAAAAAAAAAAAAAAAATTAAAAGAGAAAAGTATATATTAAATGATAGAATAATAATTCTATTGCATATCTTGTACCAAGAAAAAATGAAATTAATTAAATTGTTTAAAATTTCAAAGTCAACTTGATACCAAAGTTTACTTTTGCACTCTTGCGACCACTTAACTTCTAAATAAAAATAACGATAAAGCAAAAAAAAAAAAAAAAAAAAAAACTTTTATTAAGAAGGAGAAACCTCATTAGAAAAAAAAGTTTAAAGTATAATGCGCGAGTCGACGATTGTAGCCATTTTCGAAAGAGTTATCATCATCATTAAAAAGAAAAATAAATCCGACCCAAATTTATATTACGCGCAAATCACGTTTCGCTAGGTAGGCGGAAAAAAAAAAAAAGCGGAGGCTTTGTAAATTGTCGATTAATAAAATGAAAATGAAGAAAAAAAAAGACATTAATAATAATAATAATAATAATAATAATAATAATAATAATAATAATAATATTAGTATAAAAAAAAAAAAAAAAAAAAAAACGTATAAACAATCGCTAATTAGCTAACTCCTGAATTCGATACATCGAGACTCAATGTTTTACTCCGCGCTTTTCTTCGGCAAATAAAAAATTTGAAAATTCAACAACGAAAAACTTTTGCACTGACATATGAAATGAAAATTCATATGAATGTTTTTTTAAAACGACGAGATTAAGTTTGTTAGGATAAGATAATTTTATTTCAATGGAATTCAGTCAATACTAGCTAAAATAAAGTAAATAATTTAAGCAAAGTATTATATAACAATTAATATAAACAGACTCTGAATAAGTCTGTTCTAAAAATGCTATTTAAAATGATATTTAGATGATATTGAAATTTAGGTTATAACATAGATAATGTAAAAAAAACAAATAAAAGATATTGTGTTGAAACTAAATTTTATTCACATTATAGTACATAATAAAAAAAAGAATAAGCATTTATTAAATTTTAACGAAAATTTCAGTGTAATTGTTTGAGTGTTGAGTTTTATAATAATAAATAAATATGAAAGCGCTGTGGTTAAAGAAAATAAATAAATAAATAAATAAATAAATAAATACATAAAAAAAAAAAAGCATTTTGACTCCATATTATAGAATTACGCTTTAGCGCAAACAATTAAGTTGCATAATATTTAAATTAAGAGCCAGAAATTAATAATCACGATGTAATCAAGCTACCGAAAAAAATTACCGCCGTCGCTATTATTTAATCAAGCCGCGTTAGCTTTATCAACACACAATGTTAGAAAATATAAATGACAAAGAAAGACTAAATTATCCAAAATAATAAAAATGATAAACAAGCGAATCACTCAACACGCTCGACTACTACTCACACATTGTAATGGTAAACATTTACTTATAAATATAAATATACATATAGGAGGTCTTCCCAATTACTTGCCATTGACGAATGAATAATTTTTTTATGGAATACGAATTGAAAAGTGACGATATCTAAAAGATTAAAAAAAAAAATAAATAAATAAAAAACCAGAAAAAAAGAAAATCATTTAACGCCTTGGTGATAGTAAATTTAATCGTGTAAAAAAAATAATAAAAATAATCTACATACTTTTCCTCACTGAGTCAACGAGGAAAAAATGATAAAAATAAAACGGAAGTTTCATTTTAAAAGTGAAACCGCCGAACACTTTAACAGTTTAACTAGTTAAAAATAAAAATGACTAGACGTACCGGATGCAAATTTGAAAAAAAAAAAAAAAAAATTTAAAGAAAAAGTAAGAAAACAGTAAAAGAACCGAACTATTGAAACGAAATAGAAAGAAAGTGAGAAGAAAAAACAAGTAGTCAAAAATTCGCGAGCGCACAACACACGAGTGTGTTTCTTCGCCTCACACCGCCCTTTGACACGTGCAATAATTTATTATAATACGCATAACTTATTCACGATTATAAAAAATGAAAAAAAAAAAAAAAAAAAAACAACAAAAATCAATTAAAAAAGCAAAAAAAAAAACAAACAGCAGTGGAACTATATATACGTGTTATCGACGGTTATGTTTTCAAAAATTTAGGTAATTTAACATGAACAATGAGGACGATGAAATAACAAAACAGAGAAAAAAGGAAAACGACGCATGATAAATTTACCTAGAAAAAATTTTTCTATATCGTACAACTTATTAAAAAATAAGAAAACAAAAAGTAAAGAAAAAAAAAAAAAAAAAAAAAAAGAAAAAAAAAGCATATACAATAAAATAAGGGAGATACGAGAGGCGTAACGCAAATTTTGCAACGGCGTGGTTACTACGTGTACTTTGAATATATATATACACTTACACAGATATTGTAATTATGTATAACAATTATTCGTGTAGCGCTATCCTGAAATTGTTATCAATGCAAGACTTATACATATTGTTTCTCGTTGTATTGTCGGATATTAATAAAAAAGAACAAGAAAAAAAAAGAAAAAAAAGGAAAAAAAAAAAAAAGATTCAATACACACGATGGAGTTAAATTATAAATGTCTTTTTGATTTTTTACTTTGATGAAATTTTCATTTTAGGTTTTTTTTGTTTTGTTTTTTGAAAAGTTTTATTTTTGAATCTTTGGTAGTTTAGAACAAATTTTTTGATAATCGCCATTAAAATTTTTAGTTAGATTGACAAGATTAAATCAAACATTAAAACAGATAAATTTTCTCCGTTTTTTTTTTTTTTTTTTTTTCTTTTAAATATGAGTGTATAATTGTTAAAATAGACTATTGGAATGATTTTAAATATTTGAAAATGATATTCCCGTGCAGAATTAAATTTTTTATTTATTTTATTGATGATAAATTCCAAAAAAATATAAGTTATTATATAATAATGCAACTATTTAAATTCAAATCTATTATTTTATTTTATTAGAATTCTATCGTTTTTTTTTCGTTCCGTTATTTTTTATAATTTTAATAACCAAAAGCTTTTTTATTTTGTTGAGGTTTCTCTTTTGTTTTTTTTCCAATGATTCATGCACTATTTTACATTAAGTTCACTCTGCGTTTTCTTTAATAAATATTCCATAAAAGGTTAAAAGTAAAAGAAATAATTTTGCTTATTTTTAAATCGACCCTTTTACATTCGAAATTTCACTAATATAATCTTTTCGCGAAGATTAAAATAAATATATAATGAAAAAAATAAAGAAAAATCCAATCCATTCAACAAAACAATTTCATAATCGGAATCGCGATTCCTATAAACAATTTGACCAATCGGTTTCTCGCGCAGCGCTAACGCGTTATCGGATCTTGCCGATCGCTTCATATCGTGCCGATTTCTAAATAAATTTTAAAATCCTCAACGTCTCTATCTCTTTCTCTCTTTATACCTAAAAGCAGTCGTCCAATTTTAAATAAGTCGTCCGGCTCGATATTTAATTTAAAATTGAGAATCGAGAAAGTAATAAATAAGTAGAAAGAGAAAGAGTTATTTAGCAAGAGAGAGAGAGAGAGAGAGAGAGAGAGAGAGAGAGAGAGAGAGAGAGAGACAGAGCAAGAGAGAGAAAGAGAAAGAGATCAATATATCGCGGATATCGGTGAGAGAGCGAGGCGCGCGCGAGCGAGCGAGCGAGCGTCTCTTGACACAGTTTTTCGCTTCTACCCTCGCGGTAAACAACAAGTCGCCGTCGACGCCGACGTCTCTAGTCCTTCTATACAAAAAATACATACTCGACGTAAAAAACGCGCGCGCTCGACCTACAATTCTTGTAAATTCTCCCCTCTCTTTCTCTTTACACGTTGTATGCTTTCTCTTGTTTTTTTTTTCTTATTTTTTTGTTTTTTTATTTGTTTTTTTTTTTTTTTTCTTTTTTTTTTTATATACATATATTTGTTTTCCGCGCGTTTCTTCTCTTTCCCTTTCGCGCGCGCGCGCTTTCTCTCTCTCTCTCTCTCTCTCTCTCTCTCTCTCTCATATATTCACAACACACGCACGTGGTGCCGCTTATACTCCTTACACCTTCTATCGTCTTTGTCGACTTTGTCGTCGTCGTCGTCGTCGTCGTTGTACGCGCAGTCGACGACTTTCCGCACGAGGATCCAATGGCGCAACTCGACCACATGGAGAGAAAACGTCAGGAGTACATTAAAGAACTCATCGTCACCGAGGAGGCTTACATCGTAGATATGCAGCTGGTGCACGAGGTGATTACGCAGCTATAATTTCCTTTTTTTCTCTCCCCCCTCCCCTCTCTCATCTTTTCCTTTTTTTTCCTTTTTTTTCCTTCTTTTTCCTTTTTTTTTTCCTTCTTTTCCTTCTTTTCCTTCTTTCCCTTTTCACATCTCTTCGATGCACGTTATAGTTTTGCCCGATGCCGGATTTTGTTTGCCGGTTGCTCGGGTTACGCGCCTCGTGGATTATTTTAATTCCGCGGTTTAAAAGATCGAGGTAGCGCTCGAATAACACGTGGCTCCTTGTGCGTTATTTTGATATTCGTTCTTTGACCTTGACCTTTTCCTTTTGGTCGATCGATCCTTCATTTATCGACGATTGCATTACTTTGGATCCTATTTATGCGTCCTGATATATTATTAATAAATGTTAAATATACGCGTATAATGCTTTTATGTTTTTTTTTTAACGTTACGATAAATTATTGCTGCAACTCGTTAGAAATATCGGAAGAAAATAAATTAATTCTATAAATAAATAATACCTGGAATAATTAATTGCTGATAAATATATTTTTTTATTATTTTTTTTTTTTTTTCAATTTTTTATCGACTTTTTTATACTCTTTTATTATTTTTACTCTATATAAGTTACTGTATTACTGAATTTTAATAACAAATTTATACTTTGATGCATAACCAATATTTTGTAATAAAATTAAAGTATTCGATGTTTTTAAAGATTTTTTTTTTTTTTTTTTTTTTTTATAAAAATTTTATTCAAAAGTCAAATTAATTTTCTTTATTACGAATTAGCATATCAAGGAAACGAAAACTTGTTACAAATGCAATTGAGAGCGCATCTAAAAATAAAGTGTAACCTATCAATAATATCAATAATAAATTAAACTGATTTTCTGAAAATGTACAACGCGTTACTCAAAAGAATTACGCATCAACGTATAAATATTATTGATTATCAATAAACAAAAATAATGATTCATTAATTTAATAATGTATTAAAATTTTATCCATCTTGAGACAAAATTATGATTAGTAAATAAAAGTAATAAGAATTATAAAAAAAATACTTCTTTTAATTATATCGTTATTTCTTCGTTTTAATTGTAATAAGTATAATTGTAATTTTTTTTTTTTTTTTCTTCTATTTTTAATTCTAATAAATATAATTGTAATTAATTTTCAATCAGGTCTTTGAAAAGCCACTTTTAGTTAGTTTGGTACTGACGGTCGATGAAGTTGAAAAAATTTTCATCAACTGGAGGGACATAATCGCTTGTAATGAAAATTTTTTAAGGTAATTCAATTGATATTATTATCCGTTAACGCAAAAAAAAATTTAACATCGTAAATAATTTTATTCGTAGAACATTGAGGATAAGACGAGATAACAGCGAAGGAGGAATTGTCAGAATGATCGGCGACATCCTTTGTGAAAGCGTGAGTCAAACAAATGCATCCATTCGACGCGAACGCGGCATAATTTTCAAGTTAAATTGAGTTTACAAAAGCTAAAAATAGAAATGTACTTATAAACTATACGCGTGATTGTTTTAAAAGAAAAAAAAAAATAAATCAATAATAAAAAAAAATAAAAAACTTTTCGCGATATCGTCGTACAATTTATCCGCTACTAAATATTTTTTCCAATCTTCGTTATCTATCGTATGTTGTACGTTTTTAGATACCCCGTATGTCTGCTTACGTTAGATTCTGCAGTTGTCAAATATCAGCGGCGGTTTATCTTCAAAGGCTGACGGAAACAAATCCGGCTTTCGTCGAAGTCGCGCAAAGGTGTCAGCAGGATCCCCGAACCAAAGGAATGCCGCTTAGTTCGTTTTTAATTAAACCTATGCAGCGAATAACCAAATATCCATTAATTATTGGAAAGGTAATTCGAAATTGTTTGTATGTTTTTTTTCTCGTACGTTTTTTTTTTTTTTTTTTTTTTTTTTTTCTTTAAGCTATAAGTTTTTGATTCTAAAGGTCGTTGATAATAATTTAATGTTTAATTTTTGATAATATAGTATTTAGAACATTTAAATATTTTTAACATTTATATTATCGTTTAAATTTTTAAAATTAATAAGTAGAGAAGGCAAACGAGTTTTAAGTAGAACAAATCGAGTGCGGTAAGACTGACTTATGTAAAGTTAAACAAGTAGTAAAATGCTGCAAATATAAAATTAAAAATTTCATGTTTATTACTTCAAATTACAAAAAAATGTATCTGCTGCATTTATTTTATATAATTTTTTTTTTTTTTCAATATTTAGATATTAGAATATACTCGTCCAGATCATCCTGATAGGCAATATTTACAAGAAGCATTGGCCAAGGCTGAAGAATTTTGCACACAGGTATTGTACCGATAATAAAAAGTTTATTCGAAAAAAAAAAGTTTTTTTTTCGCATTCACATCCATTAAAATTTATAGGTAAACGAAGGCGTTAGAGAAAAAGAGAACAGCGACAGGCTTGAATGGCTGCAAACGCACGTCGCCTGCGAAGGCTTAGAAGAAAAATTAGTATTTAATTCGTTAACGAATTCTCTCGGTCCGCGAAAACTTTTGCATTTCGGTATACTGCACAAAGCCAAGAGTGGCAAGGAACTCGTGGGCTTCCTTACCAACGACTTTTTATTATTCGCACAACCGTTGAAATCCATGCCTAGCGGTCAACAGTTTTCCTTCGAAAGAAACGAACATCAGAAATTCAAATTGTATAGAAGGGTAAGATATTGATTTAAAAAATATTTCGAATATTGTAAACAATTTATTATTTGTAAAGCATAATATTTACGGTCAATCTTTTAATGTACGAACGGCACAATTTCTAAACATCGATAATTTTTTCACTTTTACAATTGTATCAAATGATGGCATTATCCTTTTTAGCCAATATTCCTTCATGACTTACTTTTATTCAACGAGACGGATTTGAACGGTAGCACAAATTCAACGGTGAACGGCGGCGACGCGTCCGATCATTCGAGGACCTTAAAACTTAGCGACTCGAAGAAGGCGATCACGTTGGTAGCACCTTCCGTAAGCGAATGCTCGTTATGGGTCAGACGAATAACCGAGGCGCGTCGTCAATTTGCCGAGAACGAAAAATGCCGACTGCAACGTCAACGCTCGAGTAAGTATTGCGAGACGCTTCATCTGTTCGCTCGGCGAATATTGTGGCCCGTTCGTGGTGCGAGGATACCCGAAGCGCTTATTGCAAGTATTGTCAGTTGTACGAAGTCGTTGTTCGACCTCGTATCGGTGAGAAAATTTTTGAAAATGAGCTTTAAATGTGAAAGTCCGAGTTTTTCCGTGTGATTAATAAATTATTATGTAATAAAAGATCTGTTCTGGTGGTTTATTTTGATTCGAGCGAATGTTTTGTTAAAAAAAATTGTGGTATCTACAAGTTATTTACATAATTTGGATAGTTATAAAATCGTAAAGATATTTCAATAATCTAAATTATATCAACATTTTAAATTCAAATGAAATATTTATTTCAATGATATAATTTTTTTCACAAAACTACTATTAACAATTAAATAAAAATTAAAATTTTTTATTTATAGTTAACTTTAACGTTAATACCACAGTTTAATTTTTAAAACATTTTTATACGTTATTGAAATATAATGTAGCTTTTTAAAATGCGCAATATATGTTTGTCTCGACTAATAGAGCAAGCCCAATTCAAAGCGTGTGGACGAATCCTTGTGACGGTGGTTGAAGGCTCCAATCTCAGAGCTACGACGGGTAAGCCAAGGCGAACATTTGCTTATATCGTCTTTTACGATTTATTTAAAATTTTATGTTGTGTCATATCTACAATATATATATATTTAACAATACGTGAAACGAAGCGAAAATAATTTTTATTAGAAATTAATTTTTTTTCATAAAATACTATAATATAAAATAATGAATATAACTTTTTAAAAATGAATAAAAATTTCTAGTAACTTAATCATAATTATTTATTGTTAAACTAAGATTTTTTTCAAACTATGTAAAGCAGTAATGATCGTTAAAAATTGTTTACTTTTAGGTAACTGTAATATTAGATATTTGTATTCCTTCAAAAGATTAGTTAATTTGAATCGAATGTAAAAGAATTATATTTTTGATAGATATGACAATATTTATTACTGTATGTACGTAGAGCTTCATAAATTATCGCTTATTCTTTTTGCTCTTATGTGCATGTCGAAGTTGTTGACTCTTGGGATTTAGTAGTATGGCTAACGTCCAACAATTGGATAATGCAACTGGGGTGATAATGTACACAAATATTCTTATGTATTCCATTTTTAAATATAACACTTAAAAACTTAATACTAACAATCGAAACGCTCTATTGTAGTTCGGCAGAGACCCCCGAAGGGCCTCCTTCGGATAGTAGTTGAAGAAGCAGAAGACCTTGTCATGAAAAACAAAGGTAAATTAAAAGCATATTCAAAATTTTTAAAAAATAATTCAAAATGTTGAAAATATCAAATTCATATTAAATTTATCGCGTGGTTTATAATTCTTCATATCAATATGAAATAATTTATTGAAAAATAACTTTAATATTTCAAGTGCTGAAACATCGATAAGATTGGTGATAATTGGTGAAAAAAGAATGAAATGTTATTATTAGGAAGGTTACTTTTGTTTTATTGACAATTTTACATTTTGCATTGCATGATTAACAATTTTCCAAAATAGCTTAGCAAATTTTGGTATAATATAAAAATAACAATTTATTAAATATAAGAATATAAAAGTGATTTGTTTAAAAAATAATTAATATATTTTAAGAATTTGTTATTAAAATATTCCGATGAAATTCGTTTACTTTTATATTCGTACATGTAGTTGAGTCTCATCTTAAATTAATTATTTAACCTACTTGTAGAATATATACTAACATTTTAGTTTGTATACTGAATAGATTGTTTAGTTCAGAGAGTCACTAAATTTTTATTTGTAGCATAATAGTATCACAGGCAAAGCACGTTGCATGCTTGCAAATGGTAAAAAAATATTATCAAACAATTTTTATATATTTTAAAATAAAATGCTTGTAGGAAAGTGTAATGCATTTTGCAAAGTTTCCATGGGTTCACAAGAGGAGCAAACCATTGTGGTTTCAGGCACGGATTGTCCAACATGGGACACATCTATGCAGTTTCAAGTTAAAGATCTGCATGAAGATACACTTTGTATTACCATTTTTGATAAAGGATACTTTAGCCCTGATGGTAAGAAATATTATTATATAAAAACAATTAAAGTATGTAATATATTGATTGGCATCATTTTACTAGAATTTGTTGCAAATATATTTTAATAATATTGCTTGTCAAAGTATTGTATTTTATATCAATTTATGATGTATATTTATTTTTTAAGAGTTTTTTGGTCGAGCTGAAGTTCGGGTAGTCGATGTCATGAGGGATAGTAAAGATGCCTGTGGTCCAATTACAAAAAGAATAAAACTTCGAGAAGTCGATAGAGGAGACGTAGTCTTAAAATTAGACCTTCGTCTTTTTGGCAGTAGATAGTGGACAAAGACATTTTACAAAATAAATAATGCATAATAGAATATATAAATTTTCAACTAAATCGACAATCTGATTTTTCAGTCTTTTAGTATGTAAGAAAATTAAAGTATTTTTAAACAAATGAAAGTACACATCCATACATTTCCAGTACATAATAGTATTTCAATTGTAAATGTGACTCTGCGATCAAGTCTGATTATGTGCGAGTAGTTAATAGTTTTGTACACTACGTTGTATTATTTACTTGAACAAAGTTTTAGGAAATGTTTTCCTGTTTAATTATAAAATGGTATTGAATTGTTTATAAATTTATTATAAATCTATAACTATTGTTATTTTGCTATTGCAAATGTTCTCTTTCGTCTCGCGTAAAGATTAAATTATTAAATAAAATGATTAAAAGAAAAATAAATTAGTGAGTTATCTTACCTTCAAAAGTTTTGAAAAAGAAAATGTGTTATGTTTCATCGATGGATGAAATTTTACATAATAAAAAATCATAATAATTATACCTAAAATGAATGGTATTATGCAAGTAGCAGATATTAAGTAATGATACCATATTATATTAATATCTGCAGGTAAACTTAGTAGTATTAAAATACTAGCTGAAATATTTTCTAATAAACAAATTGTGTAATAAAAAAGATGTCTGGTATATGTACCAGTATCTTCAGGATTTAAGTAGATAAAAATATAAACAAATCCAAGCACACATGAAAATAATACAGATTTAATTCTTTCCATCAATGAATAAGGTAAGTGAGGTGCCCGATTTGGTTTTTGACAAAAAATTATTAATCCACGGGATTCAATAATAATCCATATAGTCATTCCAACCCAATGTAAGAAACAGGCTAATATAACACATAGTGTTGAAAAAACTGCTGCTGCTGAAACGCACGCGATTCGCGAAGCTGAAAGAACATTGGAAATTAATACGTATTTGCAAATTCAAAATAGATAATTATTATTAACTTACTGGTTATGAATAGATGCCACAAAAATTGAAGGACAGAGCCTATAAAATCAATATTTTTTTTGTCAACTTGAGCAAAACGAATACTACGATGATAACTAACCATTGCCCATGCTAAACTAATGAATGAACTAGCAATGCTAATTACTTGATGCAAAGCTGTAGTAAATACATATTGATTAAAATTTATTTAATGTAAGTGCAAATATGGAGTACATAACAAGCTACCAAATATAACTTTTTAATTTATTGCTCTAACTTACTCATAACACTAAATTCACCATAATAATCTTGTACAAAAATAGACAATTGCAAAATTTGTTGTGGTGCTGCTTCAATAAAACATTCCAAAACTCTTAACAGTGCAATATCTTGTTCTTCTTTTAACATTTTTATAAAATACTTTCTTTGTCCAATTCTGTCATCCTTTTTTTTGCAACTACGAGATTTAAGAGCATATTTTAAACTTAGAATACAACGTTGCGCCATAGTAAATTGAAAAATTACTGTAAATATAATAGCAAAAATTTTTCCTATTTTTTTAAAAATTGGTTTTTCTTTTCGGTGCTCATTATTTTGCAGATTTTTCTGAAACATAAGTTATATATTTTCAAATAAAAATAATATTTAATTTAATAAAAGAATTATAAATAATTACATTTATAATTTATAATTTGCTCAATGTTTATATATTTTTTTATACTTTACCTGTTCATCTTGATGATACATTTGTAAACTTACAATAGTATTGATAAATGATGGAATCAGTATTAAACTTATCGTCCATGCAAACATACGTAATTTATTATTTAAATAATACTGAACCACAAGATTAACGTCTATAAAAATATCAGTACAATGAGTTATAATTGATAATATAAGAAAAAATATATCAAAATTAGATATTTTAGAATTTCTTGGAGGAATATCCGTAACATCTTGTTTATGATTTTGTTCATTAAGTGTAATAGATGTTCCTAAGGCAGTTGCAGGACTGGTACTTTCTTCGAGTTCCATTTTTTTGATGTGCTTATGATAAACAAATATTAATTTACAAATATTAATTCTTCAATTTTTTTTAATTGATCTTTAAAAACATTTATAGAAATTTAAGGTTAATATGTAAATATTAGAAATTCGTACGTTTATTATATTTCTCATTATGTTAATTTATATTTAACATAATAAAAGTTATTTTTTTTTAATTTTTTTTATTGATAATCATGGTGATAAACATCTGTGTAAATTAACCAAGTTTCGCATTATCACTTTATAAACATATGCATTACAAGTTGACTTTCACAATAATCACATGAAAACATTTGTAAAACAATGTCTTAGAAGTATTTCTTAAATTTTTTAACTTTATATTTAATTTAAATAAATATTTTTTTAAATAGCATTTTTGATAATCGACAAAAAATTCAACATATTTGACGCTATCGCGCCATATTTTAAACTATCACATATGTAAATCTCCGGAATTCCAATTTTTTAGTGGCAAGGTCTGACACAATTTTGTGGAAGAAATTTAATTTCTCAATCTACCATTCACAGCGGTACAATCTAATTTACCAGACAAAGTAAATCTTTCGTTCGTCCCTATATCTTTTTTATTGAGTATTTTATTAATATTTGTATCCATGAAAATATTTTTAGATACTTTTATATCCATATTCTTATATTTTTTAATTAATGCAACATAAATAGTTGCTTTTAATTTCATACAAATTTAAAATTTTTTAAAAATAATTAGATTAATTTATTTAGCTAAAATGCTCCTGTATCGTGAAAACTATATTTTTTAGAGTGCAAAATATTTTACAGTATTTCACAAACTTAATAATTAAATGTTGTTAAATGTTTAATGTATTTTAAATAATGTTTAAACTATATCGCTATTTTTTTATAAAAACTAAATTTTGTATCTATTATTTTGAATAATGTGCGCATAAAAATTGTGCGCTCATAATATAACAGGCATGCGAGTTGCGCTTGGTAAACTAGATTGTAGCTCCATGAGTTGGATTAGGAGGAATTAATGTCTTCCACAAAATCGTAACCTCCCTTCTTCGAAGAGAGTTCCGGACTTGCATTAATAACATACATACTTATGACTCATGTAGAAAAAAACATTGTACATATAAATAAGAATACTAAGAGATGTGAAGTGCTTGACATATCAAAAAGGTGTATTTAAAATCAAAGAAATTTAATATTCTAGTTGTATCTATTAAGTAAATTTGAAAATAAATTGATGTATTTAAAATAGTTCAATAGATCCAGCAAAATGCCAGTGAGTTTAACAATTAAAGCTTTTAAAATTTATTTAGGTTATGACTCATCTGCAATCACTGTAAATTTATCCTATAAAAGGCAAAAATGTTTTATACTAATTTATTACAACTATTATC
The DNA here is from genome assembly GCA_949987625.1 of Chalcis sispes. NCBI lineage: Eukaryota > Metazoa > Arthropoda > Insecta > Hymenoptera > Chalcididae > Chalcis > Chalcis sispes. Next base: position 72,213,826 of record OX465095.1, on the reverse strand, counting down.
ATTATTAATTTATCATCCACATCTATTAACCACAAATTTGATTATTTTCTGACAAAATATAATGATTAGATTACTTTACCTGATAAATGATATTTATTTACAATATAAATTTATATTTTATTTAGGCTTATCACGCCAGTTTTACGGGGAAAACTACAACTTTGGGTAACATGACTTTGTTACCTTTAAGAACAAATTTTAGAGGTCCAGCTCCACCCCTGCCCAAAGATAAAGAGATGGATATAATAGATGAAGCTTTATATTATTTTAGAGCAAATGTATTCTTTAGAACATACGAAATTAAAGTAGGTTTTTATAAATGTATTATACAAATTTTATTTCTAAATTTTTATTGAATTTTAATTCAAAATGGAAATTATTACAATTATTTAAAATAATTTACTGGTATTAATTAAAAATATTTTATAAACATTTTAATTTCTTTATTTTTTTTTAGAGTGAAGCAGATAGAGTTTTAATATATATAACACTGTATATAACAGAATGCTTAAAAAAATTACAGAAATGTAATAATCAAAGTCAAGCTCAGAGTGAAATGTATTCCTTGGCAATTTCCAAATTTGATATTCCCGGAGATCCAGGATTTCCATTAAATTCTGTTTATGCCAAACCTAATAACCCAGCTGAAGCTGGTAAAATAATTAATTCATTGATTTATTAAATTGATTAATTTTTAAATTTTTATCAATTTGCAATTATTTTTTAATGAAAAATCTCGATAATTTTTATATTATATTTAAAAAAAATTATTTAATAACCTTTTTAACAATCTTATTAGTGATATACATACAAAAATAATCATTTAAATTTTAGATACTATGATACAGTATTTATTGCAAATTAGGCAAGAAACAGGAGCTCGACTGATTGAGAAAGTTTATGGAAGCGATGGAAAACCAAGTAAATGGTGGCTGTGTTTTGCAAAGAAGAAATTTATGGATAAATCTTTATCAGGCCCAGGCCAATATTAAAATATTTGTAACAATATGTAAAGTTTTAATGCTTATGCATTTATTGTATTATGTAAATTATACGAAGATTTTTTTCAAGTGCATTAAGTATGCATTCTGTTTTTATGTAAGCAGTGAGATTAATTAAAAAACTTTATATACAAAAAGTAACATGTATCATTTTATTTTTATTTTATGTTAGGGTAAACCTTATATTGATTAACTGTTTTATATTTAAACATCATAATTAATAGATTTTTAAAATTTTTTCATTATTTTCAGTGCTTCTTGTTTCAATGAAAAAATAATAGGAAATTATTAAATAAAAGTCTTAGTCTATGAAATAAAAGAAATCTTTAATTTTATTGACTAATTATTTAATTAGCTAGAATAATAAACGAGCAATTGCTCAATTTTACAAAAGAATAAGTACAGATACCTTATTTTCATAAGGATTTTTATGACTATTCAATCCTTAAAGTTACGAAGTCTTATACATTTAAATACACTTGCATTTAATCGCTTGAACTCGTTGGCATTGAAATAAATAAATAATTTACAACTGATTAATGTATGACAATTTTTTCATACGAAATGTTAAAAAAAAAAAAAAATTTAGTGCACATGGAAATCATCGAGTTCGTTTAGCACATTAAACAGACTTATGTAATTATTATCTATAATATTTCCTAAAAATTTAATTAAATTATTCTTTGATACACGATGTTAATAATACTTGAAGTCATTTCGGTTAGGATTGATTCTTGGGGTTGAATCTCCCTATATGAAGAATCAATCCCGTAAGATTATGTCTTATCAAGTATAAGAAAGGTTTGTCCATTTTCATTCGAGGCTTTTCTAATTCTGCTTGTCTACGATATCGGTATGGTCTAGACCACAAACGTACATTTTTAAATCGATTCGTATTTTCTTTTTCAGGTTCTGAAACTTCTTCATTAAACGTTTTAATGCTTTCTTTAAGTTCAAATAGATCCGTCCAGTCTCTGGGATCAATCTCGTCGTTATTCTTATTAGTAGTACTATATCTATTTTCGGCTATTCCCGATTCCCTATTGTCTAAATTATAATAATCTGCGTTATTTATATTATTTTGTGATCTCCAAGAGCGCATGTATCTAGGCGTTGTTCCAGGATAAGTTTCGCTCAAGTGTCTACCACCTAGTTTATTTTCATCCCCACATGTGCAGAATAAATTCATCTGAAAAAAAAAAAAAAATGATTATTCTTTTTATTTCAATAAAGAAATGATTAAAAATTAATTTATTTCTATTTAAAAAACAAAAAAAAAAAAAAAAATTATTCTCATTTTTATATTTTAATAAATCATTATAAAAAGAAGAAGTGAATTGCAAATATATATTATAAATAGCTAATTTAATTTGATAATTTTTTATGAAAAGAAGGTCATACCTGAACCATATCTGCTAAATAAAGATCATGCCCAGCACCATTAATACCCTTAAGGTCAGCAGTCTTAGTAAACAATTGGTCGAATCCCATTTTCTTGAGAGCCGAGGTTACGTTAATGGCCGAGCGGTGACTAAATTTAGGCACTTGAACTTCCACCCGCCGTGGTATAATAACTTTCAGTAATTTTTCGAGGACGTTCTCGCTTGGATTGGCAAAGAGCCTTTGCTCCAATCGTTCGAGGTTGTCACCGGGTGCGGTGAGTCCCTGTTGTCCAGGCATAACCATTATCAAAGATACCGGCCTCTTCGAATCGCCCAACGCGACCGCGGTAGCGTCGAGACTGGGCTCGTAACCGGCCGATACACCGGACTTCCAGACGACGGCGGGTATCGGTACCAATTTACGCTGTTTAACCGTCTGGGAGACCGCGAAGTACATTTCTCCGTCCCTGCCTTCGGAGCTGGCTTCGGGGCCGACGCAACTCGTTTGGAAGACATTGGCAGACAAGGCGGTTAACGGGGAACGCAGTGGTACAGTGTGCGTCTTCATAAAGTCCTTTATTCGACCGCCGGTTTGCTTTCTGATGAGCAAGTTCGTTCTCCTGCTCAGTATGTCACCGGCCGTGGAGAAGTTTATGTCCACGACTGCTCCTTCGTAAAATTGTTGAGCCTGCTCTTTGTAGAAGGGGATTATTCTCCGTACCTTGAGCCTGTCGGCGAAAAGAGCCCTGACGAATGCGGCATTCTCGATGCCCTGACCTCGTGCCAGTGTCACAGTATCGGTAATGTTTTGGAATACCAAGTGGGGATTGAATGTCACGACGTCGTCCAGTTTAAGGATGTCGTTCATTTGATTGGACGTAAGGCCTCGAGCTCCTAAAAATATCATTGCCAGAGTGCTAATCATTCCGAAAGGAGAGATTGTCACCGATCTCGATGGGTTTAAATCGGAATTTACTAATGTCCAGAATTTGAAGGACAATTCATTGCACATGTTTAAGAACTCGGCGACATCCTTGTCGAGACCTTTGTTACTTTGGTCTAATCCAATAGCACCGGTTGAATGATCCAGAGTTATTATTTGTGGATTCAACTTTTCCATTTCTTCTTTAGTGTTTTTTATTTCTGTAGTATCATTGGTGTCATTCTTTTGAGGAATGAGAGTCCACTTATCAGCGATCGTGTCTTTCTTCTCCTCGATCGGTTTGCTGGTTGTATAAGGTGTACTGGACATCGTAGTACTTTTATTTAATGGTTTAGGTGTTTTTCTTGTATAACCTAAATGACCATCACCGCCGGGTCTTCTAATTGTCGAGTAATGGTTTTTATTTTTCATTGTAAATTTTGTAGATTCGGTAGGTTTTATCGGATGCTGCACTTTATTCTTTTCTTCTTCAAGATTTATCCTACCGGCTGATTTATCTATCGTCGATTGTATTTTATCAAGTGATCCTTTGGTCGTGCTGTGTGTTGACGTTACGTATGGCTTTTTAGTAACAGTATACTTTGCTGTACTTAAAAGAGTAGTTACACCAGATGTAGGCTCAGCTTTTGAATTAGCTGGGGTTGTCGTTTGTACTACATTTGATTTCATCGTTGTCGTAGAATGAACAATAGGTTTCGTACTACTTTGATAAGGTTTACTAGTATGTCTCGTGGGAAGAGTTTGTAGCATTACGTAAGTGCTATTTCGTAAATGTGATTCAGTGGAAGTTTTATTCAATTTGTTTAATTTTGTCGTAAATGTGTCAGCTTTTGTAGTAGATTTAGCGATTTCGTTAACTGCTGCATCTTGATTATTCAAGGGGACAATCGTAGTCATAATGCCATTAGAAAACTCATACTTTATGGAATCAAGTTCAGGTGGCGAATTTTGTAATTGATTGATCAAATCATTTATTTTTTCTAAAGGTGGCGTGAGAGACGTACTTATTTGATCATAATTTTCTTCAGTTTGACTAGGAATTTTAGGTTTATTTGTTATCGGTAATGATTCAAAAGGTATTTGTGTAAATGATTCATAATTTGGAATTTTAGATGTTTGATCATCGTGTACTGAACTTTCTTCGACTTGGGTATAACTGGCGGTTGAACTTACCCTATGAACATCTTTTTCATTATTGCTTGATAATAAGGTAGTTGATTTTTCTTCTTGATCAATATTATATTTTTCTGTTACATTATCTTTAGATTCTTGAGGTCTTAACTGTTCTGACTCTTTGCTTACACTTGGCTTTTTAGTTCCATAAATAATGCTGTGCAAAGTCGTATCAGGTATAGATTCTGTAACAGGCTTGTTTTGACTATGAATTGGATATCCTGCTATGAGGCCACTAGCGATATTACTGGGATCTTTTATATTACTTGGTAAAGTATATGTTATAGTAGAAGGAGTATTTGTTTGAGCTTGCGCTTCGGATATGATCTTATCGATATCCATGACCGGATTTTTAATTTTTATTCTAGTAAGCGAAGAATTACTCATATGATCCTTATTTATTTGATGAGGAATACTTTGCTTATTAGAATTTGGACTTGCGAGATCTAAGTATATAATAGGGGTTTCTATTTTATTTTTATTTACTTCAGGATGTTTCATGGTTACGGTTTTGTGTTTATTTTCGGAATTCTGTTCTAGCGAAGAAGTTATTTTTAGAGCGTCATTTTGAGATGTTGACGAATAAACATTATTTAAAGATTCTGTGCTTTCAAAAGTTGTATTTATATTGGTATTCAATTGTTCTTCCTGTTCATTTATCTGATATTTAGGAATTTCAGTTGTTGTATCCATAGTTAAAGGCAAAGTTGATAATTTATTTTTATTATTTGAAAAGTCTTCATTTATTGTGGTAGGAAAGATTGTTGAGTGAGAAATTTCATCATAATTGTTAGTTGAAGATAGATTTGGATCATAATGCTCTTTTATATAATTATTTAAAGTTTCATATAATCCGGGTAAAACCGTATCGCGTATAGAATTACTCGGTGTAGTGTAACTTGGTGTTTCTGATGTAGTGTCGCCAAGAGGCATGTATTCTTGTTGACTACTTAATTTAGTTGATTGCGTTGTTTTATGAGAAGTTATTGGCAATTTAGGTTCTTTATGAGAATCTTTCTTCGAATTTTCAGAATCTTCAGATTTATTGTTATAAGATGTTATCGCAGGAGAAGTTGACACAGCAGCCGTAACTTTATCCAAATTATAAATTGATTTATCATCGTCATCATATATTGGAATAACTCTAACCGTAGAAGCATTTTCTTCCGACGAATCTTTTTCTGTAATTGTTTCTATTTTTTCGTAAACTGGAGATATTATATCGTCCTTTAATGTATTAGAATAATCACTTTCAGTAATATAAATTTTGGTGGTACTTGAAGCATATTCCTCTATCTTATTAACATTTTCTACTTCACGTGTTGTTTGAGGTTTGTTTGTTGCTTCGATTGTATAACTTTGAGAAGATTTAGTATTTTCTTTTTCTGAAATTGTTTGCGAAGGTTCACCGTCATCTTTTATTGAATTTGCAACTTCAAGAGATGATGATTCAGTTTTACCAATTTCGGTATCAGAGTCGGTATATTTATAATCACTAGTAGAATATTCGTAAATTGGCTGCTTTGTTTCAATTTCGTCATTATTGAGAATTGAATTTTCTAATGCTTCATTAGTTGATTTATCATTTTCTTTTAATGATGCATTGGAATCAACTACATTAATTGATGTACTGTAATTTGTTGTAGTAATTGGTTCTTCATTGTTAGATGATTCTTTTTCAATAATTTCTGTTTTTGAATTATCGTATTTTACTGTATAATATTCCGTAGTATCTTGATCTATAGGAATAAAAGGCGTTGCAGTTTCGCTTTGACTTATAGGTTGAGTTTGTTCAGATGTAACAGTATATGTCGTATACGTTTCATATTCCTGTTTCTCAGTAGTTGAAGATTCTTCAGTTATAACAAATTTATTGATATTACTTTGAGAAGTTGATTCATGCTGTTCTTTAGATTCATCGATATTTGCCGATTTCATTGTACTTATTTCGTTAGGAATAATTGTTTCTAAAAATTCAAGCGGTATTTTATCTGTCTGATTAAAGATTGACTCAGATTCTTTTGTTAAATCTTTACTTGTACTTGATTCTTCGGATTGACCTGTTGTTATTGAAGACTCGTCTTGACTTGATAATGTTATAATATCTGCTTGCGGTTTTGTTGCCTTTTCCGTAATGTATTGATTTGAAATAGTAGTTTCACTTCCTTCGCTGATAATAGGTTTATCCGTATAATGAATATTACCGTCTTTAGTTGAATATGAATTTTCATTTAAATCACTGTTTGCAGTTTTTTCTGGCAATTTATATTTATCGACATTTTGACTTATATCATTAATGTAAGTTGTCGTATCGATATTAATATTAATCTCATTTTGTTCTGTTGTTTCAAAAATAACATCCTTATTTTGGATATTTTCAGAAGTAGCCGATACTTCTGCTAGTTTTTCATAATTCGGTGTTTGTTGAATCACTTGCACTAACAAATCTTTGTTTTCATTTATTATTGTACTTTCTTGCACACTAGTAGTATACTCTATCACTTCTAAACCTTCACTTTTAATACTCGGTTCTGTTACACCTTCAATCACTGGAGGTACTGAACCTTTTTCTGCGTGATATGTATTTTCAGGATAATTTGTCACTTTCAAATCACTTTGAGTACTAGGAGTGGTTGTAATTTCTAACACTGGTGATGAAGCCTTTCTTGTAGTGTATATATTATCAGGATATAACGTCACTTTTAATCCTTCACTGTGAAGATCAGATTGAGTCACATCTTGTAATACTGTAGTTGAATCTTGACGAGTAGTATGCGCACTATCGGAGTATTGTGTAACTTTATATTCTTCACTTGGACTGGTCGAGGCTTCATAAATAGGTCGATAAGAAGATGAGGGTTTGGTAGTTTCAGTGGTTAGCTTGGATTCAACGTCAAAAACTGGATGGAACGTAGACAATGGTTTATAGATTGGATGATATGTCGATGATGCAGCTTTCTTAGTACTTGGTTTTGTCATGGGTTCATATATTGGCCGATAAGTTGATGATGATGTACTCGATTTTATTGTCGGTTCATACACTGGACGATATGAATGTATCGACGTAGGTCTAGAAGTACTTAATTTATTTATCGGTTCATATATCGGATGGAATAACGTTGATGGCTTTTGAGTGATGCCAGGCTTTTTAAATCCACCCATAAGTTCTGCGTTAATTTTTGAAGGATGTGAGTCATCCTTAACAGTCGTGCTTGTAATAGATCCTGGAGAAATTGTAGGCAATATTTCGAACGTAGGAGTTTGTTGCTGATTCGTGCGCTGAGTCGAGGTAATTATTTTTTCAGCAGAAATTACTGGTACTTGTATCATGGGTATTCTCGTGAATTCCGATTCATCTGGATAAGCGTACACCGTTGTTTTTCTTATTGGAATATTTGTTGTTATTAATTTATCTTCAGAATCCGATGAATAAGTTGTATTTTTCTTTTGCTCACTTGCATTAGAAACATAATGAGGTCTTGTTTGCATATGTGCTTCGTTTGACAGATCATAATTGTTTGGATTTTGTGAATCTGCCAAAAGCGAGGGCGAAACTGATAAGGGTATATACAATGTTGGCTTATCGTCGGATGAATTTTTCATGTTGGAAATGGTGTCCTTCAACTCGGTGAACAAAGATGGTCTTTTCGTAGTAAGTCTATGATGAAGCAAAGTTGTTAACGGTCGATTGGGTTTCTTCGTTGGCAAAGTATAAACCTCATGTTCTCCCAAAATACCGCTGTCCAGTGCCATATTTCCCAAAAGATAAATAGGTTTTTCAGTCGCAGTCGTTGTTGGTTTAAGCGGTTGAACTAATTTTATGTCTTCCTCGTTGATCGTAGATTGAACTGGCACATAATTCATTCCCGAGTTGTATTGGTCTTCCGTAGGTTTGCTATTTTGCAAGGGTATTATGTCAACGTACGATTGATCAGAGTCTAATGTAGGTAATAAAATGCTTGTATCTTGATCGACATCCTGTTGATCTAATGAACCACCCGATAAGATATATGGTAGCATATTAGTCCATTGACTGTTGATGTTACCAGGTATCGAAGAACTCGAAGTGTGCGTCGTCATTGGTTTGTTTAGTTCCCCTTTGAGTACTTTTTGTACATTTTGTACAACCTCTGAGACCTATAAAGATAAAAAAAAATGCATAATTTTATCGCATAATTTTTTTTTTTTTTTTGTTGAATCTTAATACTTGAGTAAAAGTTTTTTAATTTAAAAAAAAAAAAAAAAAAAAAAAAGATTTTTTACATAATTTAATTAAACTATTTTCTTTTTTTAGCAATTTTAATTTTAACTATTAATTTTTAAACGCGTAATATTTTGTTAAAAAAAAGGAAGATATTTTAACATTCGATAAAATAATCGCGACAGGGGCATAAACAAATCGGTCGTTATAAAGATTTATTACCTTAGGTACGCCATCGGAGAGTTGAGAGTGGTGACCGGTGTCCACGGGTAATACGTTACCATTACCGGCGGCGATCATTCCCTGGATTTCTTGTTTGCTCATCTGCTTCATAACGAGTTGACCGTCGTTGTTGAGAGTGTAAAACTGGAACTCGTCCGGCATGAAGAGGTCGACCGGTGAACCCGGTGGTTCACGACCGCGAGTCTTGTCGCTCGACGACACACTTTTTCTCGCGCCCGCTTCATCGATTATGACACCGCTAAATTAAACAAAGTTAGGGATTTGAGCTTTTATTATTTTTCTTATCTCACTTTTTCGAGTATTTAAAATAAATTTTGTTATTTAATACGAATATTTATAGATTTTTAAAATCACAATTTTACAATCGAATTTATCGAAATACACGAATAAATATTTAACAGAGCGCGATTATCGTTAAAAAGAAAATAATTCAGTGAAAAAAAAAAGGAAAGAAAAAAATTAAAATATCGATGAAAATTTCAGCGTCTATATTCGTTCTAACGGTAACATCCGCTCTTAAAATCCAAATAATAAAAAACGATGTACATCATAACTATATAAACAATAGCTCATAAAACGCAGCATCGATTCCTTATTCAAGCGCGCGCATTATAATTCCGAAGCGGCACGCACCGATGACGTGCGCGCGCAAAAGCCGCGTCGAGTAAACGAGCCGCAGGATGTGTCTTTCATCTTTGATTTTTTTTGTTTCCACTCGTCTCCGACGTCTTTCTTTATCCTCGATCGTAATGTAAACAAAAGATCGAGAAAGGTCTACATTGAGTTAACCGAACGAACGGTACTTCGATACTTTAACGACTTTTAGCGAGTTCGATATATTAGCGAAGTTGAGAAAACGACTATTTTGAAGCCGAGTAGACGAACGGAAGTCTTTATTATTTTACAACGTTTTAATTTTTTATTGATTTCAGTCGGCGATTCACTAACCTGGGCGCCGATTTATCCTTGTTTAATGACGAGGAGTCTCCGAGGACCGCTGGATCCAAATGACCCCAGATCAGTAACCCTACCAGAAGAGGTAGCAATCTTCCCTTTCGTCTCATACTGACCTGTTGAAAACGCGATGTGATGTTTGTGATTAATTTTTTTTTTTTTTTTTTCTTTTTTTTTACGAAGCTAGTTTGAGAAAATATTTTTGAGATCGTTTATTATTTATTGGTTGTTTGTGAGCAAATCTATATAAATTTTAATATTAAACAGCACTTTAAAACATTTTATTATTAAATTTTATACATTATGTAAAAATACATAGAGTAACGTTAAAATTTACGAAAAAATTTTAAGATATAAATTTTCACTAATGAGAAATATTGCGATTGTCGTTTTTTTATTACAAGAAAAAAGAAAAAATTTATTGATAGATTAATCAAACAAAATATATTTTTAATTATATTGTAAAGCAAATGTAAACTTTATAATTATCGTAAAATGTTTTCATAAAGATGAAATGTAAACTTTATTTGCATTGCTTATAAACTTTCTTTATTTATTCTTCTTTAACCATTACTTTATAATTTTAAAATTATACTATTTCCATAAATTCAATCGTGTGAAATGATACTGTAATAACGATAATAACGGAGTAAGTAAAATGTATAGCTACTTATTACAACTAGCCCGGTAATAATTTCGCGTATGTCATACGAAATATTGTAGTATAATTACATTTTTATTTACTTCGATATTATTATTATATATTTACTCTCTACTATATATTTAAAACAATTTTAAAATACATGGAATTTTAAAATTAATTTTTTTTAAATACTTTAATCTTCTTTCTTTTTTCGTAATTAAATATTGAATTAAATATTATCTATTTTTAACATTGAATTTGTCCAACTTTATTGATATTTAACGATTCACAGTTGTACAATGATTAAATGAATGGAAAAAAAAAAAAAAAAATTATATTTGAATATTTTATCAAATATTTTCATAATTCATTAAAACTATTCTATACCACTATTAATTTTAAAACTAACATTGTAATTTACAAAAAATAAAATAACGGCGATCGTATATCCCTTACTTGTAATCGACGTTGTCCTGCCAAAGGTGTCCAGGAGCCCAGCTAGAAGCTTCACTGCGACATTCAGGCGACGCGGTGAAATTTCTTAATCGTCGAGGTGAGAAAAACTAGGGAGTTATTAAAACAAAAGGAAAAGGCTCGAGAGATAACGATTATTACCGATACTTTATAAAAGGAGAACAATCGTCGATAAGGACTGGTTGAATTATTCGGGCGATAAATCACTTGTTCGCGAAGGATTCACTGTCGTCCGACGCGAACATTGTCTCTTAATTATCGATTCGCTTTTTAGTAATTGGCCGGCAACCAAAGCCGGGGTAAAAACTCCTGCTACCAAGCGAGCTCTCTATGCTGCTTCTTCTTCTAGCGTTGACCTTGAATCTAGGGGCTAGTGACCTTTTCTTGCTTCCTGACTCTCTACCTTTTTTCTTCTCTCTCTTTCTCTGTCTCTCTAACTCTATCTCTCTCTTTCTCTCTCTCTCTAACTCGCGCGGCTATTTCAATCGAAATCTCAAGTTCGCGTAATTGTTGCACCAAAGCAGCACTCGAAGGGAGGACGAGGTCGCATCCTCTTCTACTCGGGCTCGTATAATAATCGTCGATACGAGCGCGCCCGATTCTCTTCTCTCGCTCGTTCCGCTTTCCGTTTTCTTTCCGTCGCGCGGACTACACGTCGGAGATGACGAGGATACTCTGAGCGAGCGAGCGGACGGAGGTGAGCGAGACACCGACGACGGGCTTGACTCTGAAAGGGAATGAGAGAGAGAGAGAGAGAGAGAGAGAGAAAGAGAAGGAGCGGGTTTAAAGGAGTCACGAAGGAGGTGTAGCTCGCGCGGGAGAGCAGGTTGCAGCTAAGATATAAAGGAGAAGGGGCGAGAAGAAAGAGATAAAGAGAGAAAAAGAGAGAGAGAGAGAGAGAGAGAGAGAGAGAAAGAGAACGATGAGAGAATTATGGTGGGGTTTAGCTATTTGAACGAATCGGTTAAAAAAATTATTAAAATTAGGAGCTATATAAGGACGAGGGCTTAGTTTGTCATACGCTTTTGGTGCTGGAATGAAAATTTTTTTTATTTCCGTAAATAATTAAGAGAGTTTTATTTATTTTTTTTTTTTTGTTATATAGGGTGAGAATATATACGAGTTATAGAGAGAACGAATGATGAAATGATAAAATATCGCTCGATTGTCACTGGATACCACAATAATTTTTATAAATTAATTTAGAATATAGAATATCTATAAAAATTACGATTTCTATTCGATTCCTTTTAGGTATAAATAAATATTTAACTTGTAGAATATAATGACAAACTTAAATCAGACGACGGACATTTAATATTTAATTGAATCTATACTTTTTTTAGAATTAACAATTACCATCTAATATTTATTAATATTGTAAGATTCAAAATGAAGATTCGTATGCTCGCTTTTTAACCGTCGAACTCGTCGAAATTGTCGAACAATGTTCAGGTGTCATAAAGTTTTAATTCGGAAATGTAATAAAAGAATCGCGAGCAAATTATCAATTAAAGTTCGATCTAGTTAATTTAAATATTTAATAAAACGAGTTCTTTTGTTCAAAACTTAAATTGATATTCGTTAATGGCATTATAAATTTTAATCGTCGATCGATAAAACATTTCACGAGAGTAACTCTTTTCAAATGAATAATTAAATAATTTTCAATTATGTACCATCGTAATCAAAGTTATAACTAAAATTAAATCTGGAAAAATTGTTTTTGGCAGCGCATATTAAAATATTATCATCGAACCGTGAACGTTAATAAAAATCATTGCATCTCACACGTGCATACACGAGAATGAAAAAGAAGATGTGAAAAAAGGCGTACAAGTTCAACAAGAATCGTCTCGATGCATACAAAAAAATAATCCACCGCAACATCATATACTATATATGTATACATATGTATATATGTACACAACGTGTTCTCGCTTTCAGAAGTTCCACACGACAGCCGCAGGAATGCAAGCGTAAAACGAACCGATCCGAAGAGCGCCGATCGATCGATTATCCCATTGGTTTTTCCTCGACGCAGCGCCTCCGTGTGTTTATATGGATATACATATATATGTATATACACATACGTGCGTGCGAGGAAAATGAAAATCGGTTTCTTGGCTTCTACATCCTCCACGGATACGTGAGCGGGGAAATAGTTTTGTCGCGTTTTAACTTCGTCGCTTGTTTCTTGGATGTTTTTATATATATATATATATATACAAGAATGTACATATAAATTTTGCGTATTATTTGTTTTATTTCACGCGTTTAATTTTGAATATTTAAGATTCGAGTCATTACAATTGGTTAGAATTTTGTTCTAGATGACGTTTTTCATAACGTCTGCGGTGCTTTGCCCTTTGAAAATCATTTAATTTAATTATATTATATATGACGTAATGTATGTATAATGGAATATACACATTAAATAGTGCTTAAGTTTCTTACGTAGTTATCAAGTTTATCGCGATTAATTTTATTAATTATTTCAATATTATATGAAATTTTTATTTCGGTCAATTACATTATATCTTAACACTAAAATAACCCATCGCGATTAATGGAGTACGAATATTTTAGGTAATCCATTTTTTTGTCTTATTTTCGTACATTAATATAGATTAGAAATATTCAACCAAAAAAAATTTTTTTTTTTCATTTATTTTAGCAACACGTAGATAACCGTTTAATCGTAGATGCGTTACTCGATACATATATTTTATAAAAGAAGGGTGTGGTAATCCAACAATTTATAATGAATTTAACATTACAGTCGTTCGTCGATTTTGTGCTTCGAATTTTTTTCATCCGCACGGTTTAGTTTTGTACAATGAACATAACGCATTCTTTTGTGTATCTAGGTTGCCGCTCCGTTAAATAAAATATATATATATATATATAAAAGAACGATGCTCTAATAGGTGGAGAAAATGTTTGCTCGGAACGTTAAACGGAATTTCATCCGACGAATGTTTTGTTAAAAAAAAGAAAGAGATACGTAAGGTTTACATTAATATAAAAAGAGAAATTCAAAATGTACGATAAATTTAATTAAAATCGATAAATTTCTATTTATATACGCTCTTTATCGCATAGTCGGGTCTCATTCCAGTTTAACGCTATATTTATAAACTCGAGTTTTAGAAATTTTATTTAATAAAAGGTATATCGAATGAAGATAAACGGTTTATCTTAATATAATTCGCGCTACATCGATGCAACTAATAATAATCGTAATAGAGATAGCAACGATCACGAGCCGCGATTTCTATTCGTCGTGCGAACAAAAATCGCGTTAGTTCGAATTTAACGCAACGCCTTTTCTTCTTACTCGCTCTTTCGTTCTTTCTTTCTTTATTCTTACATATATGTACGCGTACTCGCGCGTATGTAACGCAGCGCATAATTGATACATCAGATCGGTATAAGAAATGGCGCGTAATGGCCCCGATCATTAACGTGATTTATCGTTACTCTATTACCGTTATTCCTTATTGCCTTATGCGATTGCCAATATAAATTTATTTAAGTCTTTCATGAAGCTTCGTAAATCGAATATTTATTGCTATTATTATAATAGGGATTCTCCTTGTTTTTATTTTTCATTCGGAGTATATTATATGTTACTCGTTCGCTTTTTCTTGTTTTTTTTTTTTTATTTATTTATTTTTTTTAAGTAAAACAATATCACGCCTGTGTAAATTTAATAATCGCATTAAAAAGGCATAAAAAATAATCAATTAAAGCCCGTTCAATTGGGTATTTACTCAAATATCTATAATTATTATCAAAATGATAATTTATCAACTCGATTAACTTTAATGTTTCAAGTTTGTCGAAAAGTAACATCGACGTTTTATTAAAAATGTATCCTTGAAAATTAAAAATCCAAATCGAAGTAGAAGTACCGTCAAAATATAATTTAGAACACAACGATAATGTTAAATGTTGAGCGAATATCCAGGAAGCGTCGATTGAAAAATATTACTATCCAATCGAGCGTCTTGTAAGCAATCTTTGCTATTAACTATCTCAACGGCAACGTATTTTAGTTCATTAGAATCGATAAATTTCTTCAGGAATAGTCTTAAATATACGTCGAATCAAATTTTTAGTAAATAAATAAATAAATTATTAAATAATTTTTGCGGCCATCGTTTATCCTTTTAACTTAACGTTCTACCACAGACACATGCATTGTTTATTGAATAAAAGAAAAAAAAAAACAAAAAAAAAAAAAACAGAGCCAATTCAACATACAATAATTCGAAAGAGTGACCGATACTGATATCTATATGCATAACGAGCATTAAGTAATATTAAAATAAGAATTTGTATAAAATTATAAAGTATCCAATGGTGACTCCGTAGCACATTCGTTCTTTCATCTGGCACCTGCTTTTCTCTCTCTCTCTCTCTCTCTCTCTCTCTCTCTCTCTCTCTTTCTTTCTCTCCATACAGCCAAGTCTTATATATACGTAAAGAGCGTTGACTTGTAGGTTAACCTTGTCCGGACTCCCTGCGGCGTTTTGTCCTCCTCCTCTTTCTCTCTCTTTCTCTCTTTCTCTCTTCCATTCTCGGTTGTTGCTGCTGCTATTGCTGCTGCCATTGCTGCTCTTCACTCGGTAGCGGCGAATCCATCCATCTCCCTTTTTCTTCGTCTTCTATTTTTTTTTTTTTTTTTTTTATTACCTCGTTCTTTCTTTATTCTTGATCGGTAACTGAGGAAGAACCGGTCGTTTTCCTTCCCTCGCGCCATTTTCATCATTCACCGATATCGTCCCTTGTCTGCCTTCTGCATTCGAGTATCACGT